>VZDJ01000252.1:533144-551487 GCA_008694505.1 Cyanoderma ruficeps | reverse complement strand
GGGGGAATTGGGGTGCAAGGAGGGTTTTTGGGTTTCAGGAGGGGTTTGGGGTGCAGGGCTGGTTTGGGGTGTGGGTTATTATGCAGGGAAGGTTGGGGTGCAGGGAGGGAACTGGGGTTCAGGAGGGGAATTGGGGAGGGGCTTTTTGGGGTGCAGGAAGAGGATTGGGGTTTGAGGGTTTTGGGACACACAGAGGGGACCGGGGGGTCTGAATCGGGGCCCCCTCCTGGTCGGGGTTGTCAGGGTCCCCCTCTCCCGGCCCCTGGGGTCCCCCCAGCCCTGGGGTCCTCCCCCCGCATCCCGGCCAGGACAGACCCCCCTTTGTAGGGCCGGAGCCGCCGCGGGGGGGCCGCGCATTCCAGCGGTGGGGGAGGCGGGCTCCAGCATTCCAGCGGTTGGGAAGAGCCGGGAAAGAGGAAGGGCCGGGGGGGGCCATCCCAGGGCTCAGTGCCGTGCCCGAGCCCCCAGTTAATTACCGTTAATCATCAGGGGTGGAGGAGGAGGGATGGAAGGAAGGGAAGAAGGAAGGATCAGGATGGAAGTGAAGGAGGAACAAGGAAAAAGGAGGAGGAAGAGGATGAAGAACTAGGGATGAGGAGGAAGATGGAAGGAGGAAAATGGAGGAAGGAGAAGGAAGAATGGGAGGAAGGACAGAAGGAAGAAGGAGAAAGAGGAAGAAGAATGAGGTGGAAGGAGGAAGGTGAAAGGGAAGCAGAAGGAGATGGAATGATGGAAGGAGGAAGAAGAAATAAGAAAGAGGAAGGTGGAAGGAGGAAGATGGAGGAGGAAAAGCAGGAATAAAGGAATGAAGGATGAGGAAAGAGGAAGGATAGAATGAGGAAAGAGGACTCAAGAAGGAAAAAGAAGGAAGCCCTGAAAGAGGAAGGCCAGTGTCAGGGCAGGAATTCCCCCTGGGGGGCTTCGGGAACTGCCCCATTCCTCTTCGAGCGGGGGAGAAGGGCAGAAGGATTTGGGGCCTTTCTGGATCTTTTTAAGCTCATTTTATTGGAGAAAACAAAGCAGCCCCCAACCTGGGGGAGAACCCCAGAGCTCCCCCAGGACCTCCCAAAACTTCTGGGAAGGTTCTTTTTACACATTTTTACAGCCCACCCCAAATCCCAAAATCTTGGAATATCTTGAGGTTCGGGGGTGGAAATCCAGGTTTTCCTGTGTAAAGGGCAGGGTTTGCATCCCAAAACTTGGGTGGGGGAACACCTGTGAGCAGGAGGATGATGAAGGTGTCCGGGGGAAATCGACATTCCAGAGGTGCGGAAAATGGGGGGCAGAGTGGGATCCCAGACCCCGGAGGATTTGGGGGGGATTGAATAGCTCCCCATCCCTGTTTTGGAGGGGCTCCAGTGAGGATTGGGGTGGGAGGAAGGCCAGCTATTCCTCACCCCTTATTCCATGGAAAACACGGAGTGGGGGGCTGCTTTTCCTTCAAGAAAACTCTTGGAATTACCCCTCTTGCCCCCCGGGCTGATTTGGGGGTGATTCCCATGCATTCAGGGCGGGGTTTTTTCAGGATTTAAGAAGCCGTAGCTGAGGGAATTGATGAGTTTTAGGCTTTATTTCCGTCTCGCCTGGATCAAGGTTGGGATTTTTGGGAATCTCCGGAGGTTCCCGCGGCGGCTGAGGAGGAGGACGGGGAGGAAGCTTTTACTCAGCTCCTTCTTCATCATCACCTTCATCCTCCCCATCCATGGAGAGCGCGGCGTATTTGCTGGCATGGCTGAACTGCAGGGAAAACCATGAAAAATTCCCAAAAACGGGATTTGAGGGGGATTTGATAAAGATCCTTGGGAGATTTTTATCCCAAAACCAGGGGGGGCAGAGACATCCAAAATTGCTGGGGTGGTTGAGCTGGGAGGGCCAGGGGGGTCATTATTGACAAAAATTCCCCAAGGTCCCAAAACCCCAAGATTTGGAGGGGATGAAGACCCCCAAGGGTGTCACGCACCCCAAAAAGGGGTGTGAGACTGTCCATGGCTGAACTGTGGGGGTGGGCAGGGGGAGAGGGCCACTGAAACAGAAAACTCCCGAAACACCCCAAGAAATGAGACTTGAGGGGTTCATTCACCCCAAGGGGGGGTCACAGCCCCTCTGCTAATGGAGACACGGGGGGTCAATGATGGTGAAAATTCCCCCAAATCTCCCAGACCCGGGATTTGAGGGGGTCCCTCCCCCAGCCTTGGGCCCCCCCGGATCCTTACAGAGGGGGGGTTCTCCTCCAGTTTCTTTGGCTCGTGCTCCTTCCGGGGGTCCCTCCTGGGGGGCAGAGATCAGAGGTAAATTCCCAGGGGAATTCCCGGTGCCCGGGGGGGTCCCCCAGTTCCTGGGGGGGGTCTGGGGGGGCCTCACCTCTCAGGATCCCCTGCGGGGCCGCGGCTGCAGCTCCGGCCCTTGGAGCTGCTCTCCCGACCCGCCTCCGGCTTCAGCTCCTCTGCTGGGGAAGGATGGGGGGTCACAGCCCCCAAAACCCCCTGAGCCTCCCAGCGAGGCCTCGACATCCCTGCAAACGCCTAAACCCCCCCCCAAATCCCCCAACCGCCCCAAATCCCGATACCAACCTCCCTCTGAGCCCCCCCAAAGCCCCCTGAGCTCCCCCCAAAACCCCAACCCCATTCCCCAAACACCCTCTGAGCTCCCCAGTCTCCCCCAAACCCCCCAACCCCGCCCAGTCCCCCCCTCCCATTCTCACCTCTCCTCTGGGGGGTCCTGGGGGGGCCCCCATCATCTCCAGGGGGGGAGGGGCCAGAGGGGCCCCCACTGGGGAGAGAGAAAAGGGAGGGGGGGACACATCAGGGAGATCCCTGGAATGGCCCCATTCCTAGGAATGGTGGGATGGGGCATGGGAATGTTGGGGTGGAGCACAGGAATATTAGAATGGGGCACAGCGAATTCTTGGGAATATTGGGATGGGGCACAGGAACACCCCCGAGCCCCAGGAATGCTGGGATGGAGCCCAGGCACACACCCGAGAATGGTGGCAGGGGACACTGGAAGGTTGGGATGGGCAGAACCTCCACAGGCCTCAGGAGTGTTGGGATGTGCCACAGAACATTGGGATGGGGCATGGGAATATCGGGACATGCAGCAGGAATATCCCTGGGCCACAGGAATGTTGGGATGTGCCAGTGACTCCATGGAATGGGCCACAGGAACTCTGGGATGTGCTGCAGGAATACTGGGATGGGGCACAGGAACATCTCTGGGATTCAGGAATGTTGGGATGGGCCTTAGAAAGGTCAGGATGGGCGGCAGAAACGTTGGAATGCACTACAGGATCATCCCTGGGAATGCCAGGGTCCTCTTTTCCTGGCCCTTGGAAGGGGTTCCACCAGGGAAAACCAGGGAGCAAACCATGGAATGCTTTGGGCTGGAAAAGCTGCCCCCAGGCCGTTCCTTCCTGGGACACCCAGGTACCTGGTCGGGGAGGGTTGCTCCGAGTCAGAGCTCTGGGAATTGCCGGGGGGGTTCTGGCTGCTCCTCTTCATCCAGGCGTTTTCCTTGGGAGGCGGCGCCGGCATCACCTTTGGCTTCTCCTCCCGGGATTTGGGGGGCGGTGAGGGCGGCTCCTCCTCTTTTCCTAGGGGCTCATTTTCCAGGGATTTCTCGCTCTCCCTCCTCCGCGTGGCTGGGGGGACACAAGTCCGTGTGGGAGCTGCCGGGACCCTGGGCTGGGATGCTCCGGCCGCCCCGGATCCCAACTCACTCCGGCCGGTGGGGCCGGAGCCCGCGGACGTTCCCGGCGGTCCCGCGGGGCCGCTCTGGGAGGATTCGCTGCCCGTCCGGGATCGCTCCTGGTTCTCCTCGCTCCGCCAGCTCGGATGCCTGGCATAGGGCAGAAACAGGATCAGGGGGCTGGGAAAGGGCTGCCCCATCCCGCCCTCCCCACAGGATGAGCACCAGCCCACCCAAACCACCCCCAAGGGATCATTCCCACCCATCCCACTTTTTTACAGGGACCGTTCCCTGTCTCTCCCATCTCTCTGTGGGGATCAGCCTCGAATTCCTTGAGGGGATCATTTCCATCCCATCCCACCTCTCCACGGGGATCATTCCCTGCCCACCCCCACCTCTGCCATGGGATCATTCCCAGCCCATATCCCCTTTCCTAAGAGACCATTCCCTACCCCTCATCTCTTGGGTGGGATCATTCTTCACCCATTCCACCACTACCAAGTGATCACTCCTTACCTATCTCACTTTTCCTCAGAGACCATTCCAGCCCTTCCCACCTTTCCCAAGGGATCATCCCCATCCCACTCCCTCTTTCCCAAGGCACCATCCCCACCTTTCCCGGGGCCGTCTGTCGATCCTCTTGTCATCCTCCAGCTGCCGCTGGAGCTTTTCCTGCTCCTTCTGGAGCCGCTCCTCTACTTCCCGCTCCCGAGCTGCTGTATCCACAGGCTTGGCCCCCCCGAAGATGGAAGCAGCCCGGCTGGATTGGGCAGCGGGAGCTGCTGAAGTTTCCTCTTCCTTGGGAGCACTCCGGGGCTTCAGGTTGAGCTTCGGTCTCTGGGTGGGACCTGGGAACGAGCCGGGAGATCCTGGTGAGCACTGATCCCACCTGGAACAGCGCTGGGACCGACAGGATAATCCCTGTCCCATGCCACCATTCCCAAGGGATCATTCTCTTCCCGTCCACCTTTCCTGAGGGATCATTCCCACTCTCTTTCACTTTTCCACAGGGAACATTTCCATCCTGGCCCATTTTCCTGAGGGACCATTCCCTGTCCATTCCACCTTTCCATTGGGATCCTTCCCATCCCATCCTGCCTTTCTCGAGAGACCCTTCCAACCCCATCCCACCTTTCCCAAGGGATCATTCCTATTACACCCCAGCACTCCCAAAGGGATCATTCCCATTCTACCCAGCCTTTCCCAAAGGAACAGCCCCAGTCCCTCCCCACCTCTGTCCTCGCGGCGGAAATCATCCCGGCCGTAATCATCCCGGGAATTCCACCGATCCATCCGGTCATCCCGCCGGTCATAACGATCCTCATAGCCACGGTAGTCGTCGTCCCGGCGGTATCCGCTTCCAAAGGCTCTCCGGCCACTGCCTATTCGGGAATCGTAGCCTGGGGAAGGAGAAGGATCTGTCTGAGAGCGACTGGGGATAACACAGCCCCGATTCCCAGCGATAAGAGTCTGGGAATTTGGGGGATTCCCAGTTACTTGCTGGCCATGGTGGGGGAGGTCTCACTCCTACTCTCTCTGCCCCTGAAAATCCCTGGGAATCCCCACCTCGGTCGTAATCCCTGCTGCGGTCGTCGTAGCGATCCCGGCTCCCAAAGCCACGATCCATGTCCCGCCGTGGCCCGTCCCGATACCGGTCATCATAGCGATCACGATATCCTGGAAGTGGAATGGCGTTTCACTGGGATAGGCAGAGACTCCACAAGGAAGGAGGAAAATCCCAGTACTGCTCCACATGGGAGAGCAGGAGGCCTCATTTATCCCTACAAACTGGGAATGAGCTCAGGTGGGAATGAAGAATTTTGGGAATTAATGAGTTTGGGTAGGAATGAGAGCAGAGAGGAAAAGAACAAGCTCAGGGTGGGAATGAGCTCAGGTAGCTCCTGATCTCAGGCAGAGCTGTGTCAGCTGCCCCTGGACAATGCTGGTTCCCAGGACACAGGGGAAGGAGGGAGTGCCTGGAACGCTGGGCCTGCTCCCTTCACTCACTGTCCCCAAATCCATCGTCGCCCCGGCGCGGGGGGAAGTCATCGAAGGTGTCGGGAGCAGCCGGACGTGCGCGCCAGTCGCTCTCGAACCGCTCTGAGTCCCGGAAGCGATCCCGGTCTCTGCCGAAGCACCGATCATCCCGGTCTGGAGCCAGGGACAAGGAGAGGGAAAGGAAAATTAAAAGTAAAGGAAGGAAACAGGGCAGGGTCAGGGCTGGGCCCTTGGCCACTCTCCCCGAATCCCTACCCTGCCCACTCCGCATCCTCAGCTGGAAGCTCACCTTTATCCTGAGCTTGATCCGCCACATCCACTCGTATCCTTCTGTTTCCTAAAGACTGGAACAACAGCAGGAAGTGAGTGCTGGGCTGGAAATTCCCTCTCCATATCCCACCTGACCCTCCTCTCTCCCAGCTGGAAGCCATTTGCCCTTTTCCCACCACTCCAGGCTCATGTCCAAATCCGTCTCCAGGTCCTTGGAGCCCCTTCAGGCCCTGGGATGTGCTCTTGGAAGCGGGGACTGGACTCACCTCTTCGTTCAGGCTCAGGGCCTGGAACAGGGAATCGATATCCTCGAATTCCGCGTACCCGAAACCTTTCAACCTCTCGGGATTGGTGGGTTCCCGCGGGAGTCGCACGGCGCTGATCTGCCAAGGGAGGGAAGGGAGGGAAGCTCCCCTCAGGATCTTGGCCTCCAAAGGGGAATGTGGAAGGGTGGCAGGATCTGGGATGGAGCGACTCATGGATATCCAGGGACTGAGGGGGTTCCTCATGCATAAGGAGGGAAGAGGGGGTCCCACCCCACACACAGCAGAGCTTTCCAAGATCTTTGGATTGAGGGACTGGGAAGAGAATTCCAGCTCTGGCAGCTGCACTGGGAACAATGGGAAGGGCCAAGTATGCTCTGCAGGCTCCAATCCAGGCTCAGGGAAGCAGGAGCCATCGCAGAGCTCATCCCAGTGGAAAACCACCCCTGGCTGTGTCCAGCACAAATCTCACATGGACACAGGGTAGCCCACAACCTCCTTTCCCAGGATTTCGGTTCCCAAAGTGTGGGAGCTCCTGGCTCATTCCTGATCAGAACCCTGTGAAGTGTCAGGAGGCACCAACATTCCTAAATGATATCTCAGGGGGTCACAGGGGCCCCGAAGCATCCCTTGGATTTTCCTGGGATGGATTTCCTCACAGGAAACCTTTTGGAAAGCCAGGATCTAGCTTGGACCAAAGGAGAACCCACAATGCATCCATGGAATTATATTTAAAGGATGGCAAATGCCAAGGAAGAGGGAAAAGGAATGAGGAAGGATAAGGTCAGGTGTGGAGCTGGAGAAAGAAGAGCAGGATTGGTTCAAATGGGAATAAACTTGGTTTCCCCCAATTTGGGACTAATTTCCCTGTGGTTTTCAACACTTCTGTGTGACCCAGGAGCTTCCTGATGCTGTTTTCTTTCTACCAAGGAGAGAGCCAGCTGCCCTGCCCCACGCCCCCAAGTCTAACCTCCACCTGATTCCACAAGGAAAACCCTCCACTGGAGGCTCCTCAATCCCACTGGAGGAGTGGGAATGGCTAATCCACGCCTGGGGAATCAAGGGATTCTCTCAGGATCAACCTACAGAAACCCACATCCCAGGAAAATGCCCCATGGCAATGGATACGGGCGTCCCACGGAGGGAGAGCCACATCCCGGGTTCCACGGCATTCCTGCCTTCTGGAACGTCACTCACATTGAGCCCTCGGAAGAAATCCTTGATGGACTCTTCTGTGACATCGTAGGGCAGGTTTCCCAGGAATGCCGTGTACGGGGGTGATTTGGGGAGGCGGCTTCTGTCGATGTTGGGCTCGCGGGCGGCGCGCGGGGCCGTGGGGAGGATGGAGCGGTCGATCGGAGGCGCCCGGTAAACGTCGTCATCATTGCTGTGCCACGTGGTGGAGACTGCGGAGAAATCCGGGATGTGGGCACGGGGCACCCGGCCGGGGCCACCCAGGAAAACTGGAGTCGGCAAATCATCCCAGAACCCACCCAGGAGGAGGCAGCTGAAAGCAACCGCAGGCAATGGGCAGAAACCGGAGTCATCCAGAGCCAACCCGAGGGAACTGGAGTCCAGCAGAGCAACGGCAACTGCCGGCAGCTCTGGTAAATCCATGGCAAAGGTGCCCTGAAGCCATCCAGAGCAGTCAAGGCAGGGATAGGCAATCCCATGGGATGGCTTTCCAGGATTCATTCCTGCTTGGATTCCAGCCTGGCTCAGTGGGAAGCTCTGGTGAATCCGATCCCCAATACACTCAATATCCCATTCCTGCTCTCCCATGTTGCTGGACACTGGGTCTCATCCCTAATGGCTCTCTCAGCTTCATTATTCCCCACAACAGGAATAGCCAGGGGATTTTTCCAGTTCTGGGTGCCACTGGCAGGTAGGAATGTCAATCCTGGAACTGGGAACGCCAATCTGGAAGGCAGGAATTATGTTCCAGGAGCTGGGAATGCAGATCCAGAGCCTGAAATGACAGTCTGGGAGCTGGGAATGCCCTCCATGATCCTGGAATGCCCCTCTGGGGCAAGGGAATATGGATCCTGAAGCAGGAATGCCAGTCTTGGAGCTGGGAATGCCAATCTCACTGCTCAGAATGGTGCCCAGGGATTGAGAACGCTGTTCCACCTCTGGAAATGCTGCTTCAAGGACTGGGAATGCCAATTCCAGAGCTGGAAATGCCCCTCTGGGGGCTAGGAATGCTATCCTGCCTTCAGAAACACTGCTCTGGGGGCTGGGAATGCCAATCCCAGAGCTCCAGGAATGCCATTCCAGGGGCCAGGAATGCCATGCTCACCTTCCAAGTCGTCGGTCTCGTCGGCCCAGCTCACGGGTTTGGGGATGTAGGTGGGGCCCCCTCCGCCCCCCCCATCCTCGGCCAGGAAATCCGTGAGCGTCAGCGTCTTCCCCTTCTTTGGCTTCTTCTTTGCTGCCGCTGCAGGAGCGACCGGAGACACGGATCAGAGCGGGAATGGACGGGAATGAGAGAGGGACCCCACGGGAATGAGAGTGGGAATGGGCAGGAAAGAGAGGGAATAAGAGGGAATGAGAATGACAATGGGGTCAGAGTGGCAATGGTGGGAATGGGAGCAGGGAGGGGCAGGAATGAGAGCTGGGACAGGCGGGAATGAGTCAGAGAAAGAGTGGGAATGGGAGGCAATGAGTGGGAATAGGGACAGGGCAGGGGCAGAGGGGACTGGGGACACTGGGGTGGGACACAGGAGACCAGAATGGGACTGGGGCCACCAGGATGGGACACGGGAATGTGACATGGGACACTGGGACAGAACACAAGGAGCTGACATGGAACATGAGGCACCAGGATACGGGACACTGGGATGGGACACAGGACACCAGGATGGAACACTGCAATGGGACAAGAGCCACTGGGACCCAACACTGGGAGTGGACTCGAGGAGCTGAGAGGTGACATCAAGTGCCAGGACTGAACATGAGGCACCAGGACATGGGACACTAGGAAGGGACAGGAGGTGCCGTGATGGGACATCAGAATGTGACATGGGATGCCAAGAGGAGACAAGAGCCACCAGGAATGGGACACAAGGCCTTGGAATGGAGCACAAGGCAACAGGATGGGACACAAGGTGGGACATGGGACACTGGGATGGAATGGGAAGAGCTGGGATAGGACAGGAGCCACTGCGAAGGGACATGAGACAGGACAGGAGGAGCCAGGAGGAAACAGTAGAAGAGGAACATGGAGCACCAGGATGGGACAGAAGGCCCTGGGATAGGACACAAGGTGACAGATGGGACACGGGATAGGACACAAAGCATCCGGATGAGACAGGAGGTGCTGGGATGGAACACAGAGCACCAGGATGGGACAGGAGGTGGGACAGGAGGAGCCAGGAAGAGAGAGGAGGTGTCAGGATGGGACATCAGGAGCTGAGGAGGGACAGGAACCACCAAGATGTGACACCAGTCACTGAGATGGGACGTGAGGCATCAGGATGGGGCACAAGGTGGCAGGATGGGACACGGATACTGAGATGGGACAGAAGGCACTGGGAGGACACAGGATGGGACACGAGGTGCTGGGATGGGCTGCAAGGGCATCAGGGTGGGACAGGAGCCACCAGGATGGGACTGAAGGAACCAGGAAGGGACGTGGGGGATCAGGACGTGAGGCACTGGGATGGGACAGGAGGAGGCACAGGAGGAGCCAGGAAGTGACAGGAAGGGACACAAGATGGGACATGGGGCACTGGGATGGGACAGGAGTCACTGGGACAGGACACTGGGATGGGATATAAAGAGCTGGACATGAGGACCTGGGATAGACAGGAGACACCAGGATGGGATGCAGCTCCAGACTGGGACATGGGACACCAGGATGGGACAGCAGCCACTGAGAGGGGACACATGAGGGGACAGGAGCCACCAGGCCACCCCCCAGCCCCCTTTATTCACTACTCCCACCAGGAAAACTGTGTCCATCCCACCCCCTGCAGGGGCACACCCAGGCACACGCCGTGACCCTCCTGGAAAACTGGGATATTTCCTGGAAGGCGGGTTTTGAGTCACAATTCCCCCAGTCCTCCCACCTTCCAGGAAGAACTGCTGCCCTCATGTGGCTCTGCTGCTGGCTCTGGGACCTTTCCTGGCAAAAATGCCGCATTTTCCAGGAAAAATCCCTCCGGGTGGAGCCGGGGAGGGTGTCTTGGAGCCCCAAGGAAATGGTGGATTCCCCTCCTTCCCCCTTCAGGATTTGGGGAGGTCAACTGTGCTCTCAGGGGAAGGAAAACTGATGGGTTTTAAGGATATGAAAGAGAAAGGCTTGGAAAAACATTCCCCTCTCTTTTTTAAGGAGAGATCATAAGTTTTTGGATGGCCAGAGCTCTGACCGGAGAGTGGAATAATAATGAATTAACCAACTGAAGGGCTTTAACAAGAACAAGAAGGATGGAGGTGAGATGCTGGGATTGCTCACATAATGGCCTGGGAATGTATTATTCCATGGAAACCCAGCATGGAGACAGCCACCACCAGTGTTTTCCCGTGGGAATTTGGAGGGGGTGGTGGCGGTGTGTGAGACCCCTGGGACGGCTCCATCTTCACTCAGTCCCTCCCTGCCATGGATTTCAGGGAAGCACGGGGCCATTCCGGGAATCCTACAGGAATCCCAGCCTGGGATCCGGGAGCCCCAAGACCCTCAGAGCTGCCCCAGAGTGACCCGACCCCCCCCAGGAAATCAGCCTGGGACACCCCCGGGAATGCGGAAAGCACCTGAGGCCCAGGGAAAGCTGGGACAGGAATGCATCCAAGTGGAAAACACCGAACCCGGGGATGGGGGGGGTCACCTTCCAGCCCCCGTGCTCACCCCGTTACCGGGACCCCCCCTCCCGCTTCAAGGAGAGCCGAGGATCCCGGGAGATGCTGCGGGATCGGGAATGGAGGGGGGAAACGCGTCAGGACTCGGGGGAGTTTGATGCGCCCCCACCCCGGGACCGGCCCTGAAGGGGCTGGGAGGGGTCACATCTCCCCCGGTACTAACCCCAAGGAGCCTCAAGGGCACCGGGGGCCGGGAAGGAGCTCCCGGTGCAGCCCCTGAGGGCAGATGTGTGTGTGGGAGGGGCGGGGGGCTGAGCCCACCACACTCCCGGTACCGGAGCCCCCCCGACCCCCGCCCGTTCGCGGCCACGTGGGCGCGTCGCCCCCTCCCCCCCTCCCGCGCGCACGCGCCGAGCCGCGCCCGGCGCGCGCACGTCAATCGCCGGCCGGGCGCACGCACGTCAATCACCAGGCGGGCGCGCGCGCCCCCGCCAATGGGAGGCAGGGGGTGTCGGGGGGGCCCTGCGCGCGCACGTCAATCAGGGGCCGCGCGCGCACCCCCGCCAATGGGAAGTGGCGGGGGGGGTGGTGGAAGGGCGCGCGCCCGCCCTGAGGGGACGCGGCGGAGGAGGAAGGTGGGGGGGGTTCGGTTTTCCCGCCGCTTCCCCCGGTTTTCCCGCTACCGCCCTCCCCCCCAGCCCCATCTCCGGGAGCGGCGGTGCCCGGAGAAGCCCCGAGGCCGCCATCGGTGTCGCCATTAGTGCCCACGGAGTCCCGCGCGGGCCGCCGGGGCCCGGGCCCGCGGCGCAGCGCTCACCTGGGGCCGCCATGTTGGGACGAGGCAGAGAAGGCAAAGGACCCGGATGGCGGCGTCACGTGACCACGAGCGTCGCGCCCTGTCGGGGGCGGTGCAAAGCTCGGGGGCGTGGTCTGGGCCGGGGGCGGGGCCCGGGGCCGGATGGCTCTGAGGGGGAGGGGGCGGAAGGGGAGGGACCCTCGGGAACCCACCGGGACCCCCGGCAACCGGGACCCCCGGGCACCGGCCGGCACCGACAGCCCCCGGCACGGGCACGGACTGCTCGGAACTCCCGGGCACCGACACCTCCGGGCAGTGACAGCCCGGACACCGAGACGCCCCAACACCGTCACTCCCCGTCACCCAAGACATTGGGACCCCTCACGGGATTCCCGGTCACTGGGACGCCTGATATCGGGAGCCTCGGACACGGGCTCTCTCACACACCGACAGCCCCGGGCACCGCGATCCCCCGGACACCGACACCCTCGGCAGGCCCCCCGCCCCCCGAGACCTCCGGTTCCGGCAGCCCCGGGCGCCACCCACCCCTCTCCGTCCACTGACACCCCAAGGACCCCCGGGCACTGACACCCTCAGGCGTCTTCACCCAGATCCCCGGGCACCAACACCTCCGGGCACCGATCCCCGAGGAACCTCCTATGCCGGGACTCCCGGGCACGAGGATCCCCGCGATCCCGAGCACCGCACCGGGGCCCCCGGGTACCGCAGTGGGATCCCCGCGACCCCCGTTTCCCTCCGGGAGCGGTTTAGGATGGGACGGCAAGCCCGGAGCTCAGGGCTGACTGGGGCCGGCGGGGACAGGGACAGTTTGGGGTCCTCCATCTGGTTCTGAGAGGTCGATGCCCCCAGGGACCCCGACAGGGTGTGCTGGGGTGGCGTGGGTGACCGGGGGTCAGTATGGGGATGGTGACAAGGAGGGGGTACAGGTATCCATTCCTCCACTGACAGCCCCCCACACCCTGTGCCTCAGTTTCTCGGTCTCAGCCCCGTGTCCCCACCCCCGTTTCCCCCTCGAAAGGACACACCAGCACATCCCATCTCTCATTCATGGCATTCGCCACTTTATTTGGATCTGAAGGGGCTCGAGGGCCCCCCGAATTTCGGGGGCCAGGAATCGCCTGTGACCCCCTCAGTATGTGCGGACCTTCACCTCCCTGGTCTCAGTGACCACGCGCTGAGTGGTCCCTGTCCCTGCCGTGGTGGCCGTGGTCTCCTTGTCCAGGGCATCCCTCAGGCTGCAGGGAGGGGTGGTTAGGGGTGGGGGCACCTGGGGGTCCCCTCTCCATGCTGGTAGTGACCCCCTCAGTGTCACCCAACAGGTGATGGAGAGGGAATGTCCAGGGGGAAGGGCTGGGGTGTCCCAACACCCTGGAGATTGTCCCCTCTGGGTGTCACCACTGTCCCCTGGCTGACCCCAAAATATTGTAACTGGTGGGACCCAGACACTTGGACACCTGGGGCTCATCCCCTCTGATGTCACCATTGTATCCATCCCCAGACCATCCTGGAGGACAGAGCTGGGATATATGATCTCCTGGGATCATCCCCCCTGGATGTCACTGCTGTCCTCTGGCTGTCCCCAAAATCTTGTAACTGCTAGGAAACCTCATCACAGGAGGCTCATCCACCCTGGGTGTCACTGCTGTGCCCTCCCCACTCCATTCCTGGGATTATCCCTTCCCATCCCCTTCCCAGCCCACATCCCCCCCTCCTCTGTCTCCATTTCCCCCTCACCTCAACTTCTACCCCACCTGAACTCCCCTGTACCTGGATTTCTGCCTCACATCAACTCCTCCCCTCTGAATTTCCCCCGTGCCCCCACCAGCCCTCCTACCTGAGCTCACTCCCCGAAATTCCTCACCTGAGCTCTCTCCGCTCACCTTCCCCCAAACCTGAACCTCCCCCCTCACCTCAACCCCTGTACCTGAATGCCCCCCCACATTCTCCCCTGTACCTGAACTCCCCCCCAGTTTGAACTTCCACCCCCTGTACCTGTCTTCTTTCCTCTCCTCACCTGAACCACCCATATCTGAACTACATCCCCAAATTCCCCCCTCACCTGAACTTAGAACACCCCGTACCTGAATTCCCTCCCTCTCCACCAAACTCGTCCCTGAACCCACTCATCCGTGAACTCCCCCTCACCTGAATTCCACCCCCACCCCAAAACTTCCTCACTCACCTGAACTCACCCCCCTGTACCTGAACTTTCCCTCTCATCTGAAGTTCCACCCCGGGGGTACCTGAATTCCTTTTCCCCCACCTGACCCCCCCACCCCGTAGCCGATCCTCTCCCCAGTCTCCCCCGCTCACCTGAAGCCGCCATCGCCGCCCTCCAGCAGCTGCCGATATGTCGCGATCTCGGCCTCCAGCCGGTCCTTGAGGCCGAGCAGCTCCCGGTGCTGCTCGTTCTGCCGCTGGAGCTGTGCCCGCACGTCCCGCAGCTCCGCCTCGGCCGCGCTCACCTGGAGCTGCACCTGCGCCAGGTGAGCCCCGGCCCGGGCCTCGGCCTCGGCCAGCGCCGCCTCCAGACCCGCGTTCTGGAGGGATTGGGGGGGTTTAGGGGGTTTGGGGCAGGTTCACCTCAGCCTCGACCATGGCAGCTCTAAATCCGTGTTCTGGGGTGTTCGGAGGGGGGGAACGTGGGGGGTTTGGGGGAGTAAGGACCCCTAAAATGGGAGGTTTGGAGGATCTGCACCACAAAAATATGGGAGGAGTCACCTCAGGCTCAGCCAGTGCTGCCTCCAGGCCCCAGTTATGGGGGGACTCGGGGCTTTTGTGGAGTTCACCCCAAAACCTGGGGGTTCACCCCGAGCTTTGGTCAGTGCAACCCCCAAACCCGTGTTCTGGGGAGATCAGGGGAGAATTAGGGAGTCTGGTGGGGGTTCACCCTGGCCCGACCCCCAGCCTCAGGCAGCACTGCCTCCAGCCCTGAGTTCTGGGGGATTCGAGGGTTTAGGGGGTGGGGGGTCAGGACCTCAAAAATGGCCTTTGAGGGGCCGGAGTAATGGGTTGGGGGTTGGCAGGGTTTTGGGGCTCAGGAGCCATGAATTAAGGGGAGCTAGTTTTTTTGGGGGGAGAGGTGGGGGTGTGAGGCTGTTGATTTGGGGGGTGTTGGGGTTTTTTGGGGGATTTTAGGGTACCTGGTTGCGCAGGGCCTCAAGGTCGATCTCCAGGGTCTGCAGCGAGCGACGCAGGGCCCCGACAGTGCCTCGCGCCGTGTCCAGGTCCTTTGTGCTCTGCGTCACCTCCAGGGTGGTCTCCGTGATCTGGGAGGGAAAGAAGGGGTTGGGGTGGGGCCTGGAAACACACTGGGGTCTGGGGGGCAGCAGCCTTGGTCCCACCCACCATGGACACCCCAAGTCCTGGAGGGGATGTGGGGGGTGAGACTATCCCAAGAGGAGCCAGGCTCAGGCATGGGGGTCCTACAAAGTGGGGGTCACCTAGAAGAGGCTCCAAACTTGGACCCCCTTGGACAGAGACTACCCCAAAATGTCCCCAGGATTGGACCAGGAACCTCCTGGAGCAGTTCACCCCAGAAGTCCCCCTAAAAACATCCCAAATCTCCACCCAAGACCCCCCTGGGTCTGCCACCCCTGTCCCCTTGGTGGGGCTCTTTTGGGGACCTCCCATGCTAGCCTGCAGACGCCCCCCCAAAGGTGTTTCCCCCTTGTTTAGGACCCCCAGGTGACCCCCCACTGGGGACCCCCTTGGGTGTGGATTGGGGGGGGTCCCCAACTCCCACCCTCTGCTTCTCCAGGTCCTCCAGGAATTTTAAGACCAGGGCATTGTCCTGCATCCACAGCTCCCCCAGGACCATTTCAGGGGCTGTTTTGGGGTGGGATTTGGGGTTTTTTGGGTTCCCCACCTGTTGCCCCCACTGCTTCTCCAGGTCCTCCAGGTTTTTCTGGGCCAGGGCGTCGTACTGAGCCCGCAGCTCCCCCAGGACCTTCCCTAAATCCTGCGACCGCGGTGCATCCACCTCCACCGTCAGCGCCGACTGTGAGACCTGCGCCCGCAGGTCCTGCACTTCCTGGGGGCAGAGTGGGTCAGTTTGGGGTCCCACGGCTCCTCCCCCCGAGACCCCCAAGCCCTCCGGACCGACCCTGTCGTGGTCCTTGCGCAGCAGGATCAGCTCCTCACGCAGGGCCTCAATGTCCCCCTCGAGCTGCAGCCGCGTCATGTTGGTGTCGTCCAGGACCTTGCGCAGCCCCGCGATGTCGCCGTCCACCGAGAGCCGGATGGCCAGCTCCGCCTCGAACCTGGAATGCCGCAGGAGCGGGGCCACAGCCAGGGTGGGACACGGAGCGGGGCCAGCCTCATGCCCGTTCACAACCCTGTCCTCGGCCCTGTTTCTGTCCCCGAGGCATCCTTGTCCCCCAGCATCAGCCCCATTTCCATCCCCTCCCCAACACAGCCTTTTTCTGATCCTTGTTCAATCCCCGTCATCCTCAGCCCCATTTCTGTCCCCAACACATCCCTCTCCCCATCCCTGTCCCATCCTCATCTTCATTTCCATCTCTATCACCTCCCTTTCCCCATCCCTGTCCCATCCCCATCATTCCCATCCTCAATCTCACATCCATCCTCACTCTCATCCCCATTATCCTCATTTCAGTCTCCACTTCCCTTCACATCCTCATCCTCATCTCCATTTTCAATGCCATCCCATTGTCCCACCCTCATCCTCATTCCATCTCCAGCCCCACCTGACCTCATCCCATTGTCTCCATCCATGTTCTTATCCCTGTCTCATCCCCACTGCCACCTCCACTCATCCCATCTTTGTCCCTGTCCCCATTCTCATTCCCACCCTTCTCCTTGTCCTCATCCCCATTTTCATTCGCTGTTCCCATCCCCATTCCTGTCTCATCCTCTTCTTCATCCTCATCTCCAATCCTGTCCCATCCCTGTCTCCATCCATGTTCCCATTCTTGTCCCACCCCAAATCTCACCTACAGCTGTCCCCATCCCTGTCCTTTTCCCTGTTCCTATCCAGTCTCCTATCCCCATTCCCACTCCTGTTTCCATCTTTGACCTTGTCCTCATCCTGATTTCCATCCTCAGCCCGTCCCTGTCCACATCTCCATTCCATCCTTGTCTTTGTGCACATCCCTGTTCCATTTCCAGCCCCATCCTCATCTGTCTCCACCCCATTCCCATCCCTGTACCCACCTCCTTCCCACCCGTCCCCATTCAGTCTCTACCCCATCCCCATCCTCGCCCCCATTGCCACCTGTTCTCTCCCATCCCCATCCCCATCCCCATCCATTTCCACCCTACTCCCTTTCCCACTCGTTTCCGTGTTTGTCTCCATCCCATCTCCCTCACCATCCTTATCCCCATTCCCATCCCCACTCCTGTTCCCACTCCCATTTCCATCCTCATCCTTGTCCTCATCCCCATCTCGTCTCCATCCCCATCCTCATCCCAATTCACACCCCCATCCTCACCCTCATCCTCACTTCATCTTCATCCCCATTCCTAACCAATCCCACCCCTATTCCCATTTCCATTCCCATCTTGTTTCCAACTCCATTTCCACCCCATCCCCATTCCCACTCAATGCCCATTCCCACCCCTCTTCCCACCCCACCTGCACCCTCTTTTCCATCATATTCCCACCCCCATTTCCATCCTTATTCCCACTCCATCCTCATGCCTATGTCATCCCTGCCATGCTCCCACCCCCATTATTCCCATTATTCCCATTATTCCCATTATTCCCAGTATCCCGCCCTCACTTGACCCGGAAGTCATCGGCCGCCAGCCGGGCGTTGTCGATCTGCAGCACCATCCGTGCGTTCTCCACCGTGCTCTCCAGGATCTGGGGTGGGGACACGAGGACACACATGGACACAGGGGACACATGGACATGGGGAATGGGGACACGGACATGAGTGGACACAGGGATATGGGGACTCATGGAGGGCAGGACATGTGGGGGACGTGGATGGACACACAGTCGCGGAGACACAGACACGGGAACACATGGATATGGGGGGGACGGGTGAGTGGAACAGACGGACACGTGGACACAGGGACGGCAGGGACACAGGGACACGTGTCACCGTCACCGTGGCAGGATGACTTCCTCGGCCCCCCTTCCCCGCAGGGCCTCGCCCCGGAACAGCGGCGATAACCCGGGGCGGGGGCGGGGCGGGGGCCTCGGTGTCGGGGTGGGGGGGTGAGGGGCGCCGGTCACCTTGAGGAGGCTCCGGAGGGGCTTTGGGGGGGCTGGCGGGGGCTCATTTACCCAAAAATGGGGGTAAAAACGGAGGGGGGCTCCTTCAATACCGCCCCACCACGGTGGCCTCGGTCACGTCCCTTCGCCCCACGCAAAAACAACCCCGCGGGGAGGACCCCCCCGCGCCCCCCACCCGCGGGGACTCAGAGATCTCCCCGTACCCCCCTAAACCCACCCAGGGACCTGCAGACCCCCCACAGATGCAAAGTTCAGCCCTTCCCCTCCCCCCCCTCCCCAGTTAATGTTTAACCCCAACCCCGCCCGCGC
>VZDJ01000252.1:455417-519733 GCA_008694505.1 Cyanoderma ruficeps | reverse complement strand
CCCCACGGACCCTCCTGGTTGGAAATCGGGTGTCACGGAGACCCTGCAGGGAAACTGAGGAAGGGATTGTTTGTGGGGGGGGCTGGAGCCCTCAGGCTCGGTGGGACCCTCGGGATGTCACCTCGTGTCACCCTCAGTGCCATCTGCACTCCGGGGGGTGGGGCAGGACCCCTCCCATCCCCTCTCCCATCCCGTGCTCGCCTCACCCCCTTCCCCATGGCCAGGCACCCCAAATTAGGGAGGGGGCAACCACGGGCGGGTCTGGGGGCAGGGGGGTCTCACCCCACCCTGCTGGGACACTGCGGGGGGACCTCGGGGGTTCTGGGGCACCTCAAGGGTCCTGAGGAGGGAGTTGAATCCCCCCATCACCCCAATCTCCCAGCAGTGGAGCTGCGGGCGCTGGTGGTGCCCGGGGAGGGAAACTGAGGCACGGGGACATGGCGAGGACCCCTCCTCCCACAAGATTTGAGCCCGAACCCACTCTGGGGGTTCATGCCCGGGACCTCAGAGCACCCCCAGGGCTGGGGGGTGGGGGGGGGCAAGCTGAGACCTGACCCAGCTCATCCCACAGGTGGGGCCGTGACTCACCCACCCGGCGGGGCCTCACTGTGAGGGCCCCCAGGTTTGGGGGGGTCCCTGAGCCTTTTGGGGCATTGGGAGGGAGCCGGGAGGGGGGGCCCGGACACTGCAGTCCCTTTGGGTCCCTTTTGGGGGCAGAGTGGGGGTTTGGGGCGCTGAGCCCGTGTGAGGTGCTGGGGTGAATGGGAGTCCTCCGGGGTCTGGGGTCGAGCTCAGGGCCTTTGGGTTTTCACAGGTTTGGGGGGTCCTTGCTCCTTTTGGGGTCACCTGGATCCTCGTGGGATGGGGGCAGTGGGGTGAGGGGTTTGGGGGTGCTGGGGCCTCATCAGGGGTGATGGAGGAAATGGAGCCCCTGCCCTGTGGGGTCCCCCCGTGTCTGAGAATGAGCCCAGCCAAGGGGACTCGGGGGTTTGTGCATCCCCAGATTTTCCTGCCAGGGAACCTGAACCCCCATTTCCACCACTGAGGGTCTGTGCAAACCCCTCGAATCCACCTCCCAAATAAACAGCTTCGCCTCAAACCTCACCTCCCCACGGAGAGGATCCCCAAAATCTGCGGGCTCAGACAGGCACTTCCTGCCCCCCAAATCTTCCTGGATCAGGGGGTCCTCAACCCCCGTTTCTGCCTTTGTGGGACGCCCCCAAGCTCAGCCCCCCACAAATCCACCTCCTGAATGGGCTCCTCCACCCCCAAATCCACCTCCCCATGGAGGGGGCCCTCAGAATCCCGGTGCTTAGGTGGGCACGTCCTCACGCAGATGTGTCCAGGGTGTTTATGGGGGTCTCTGCCCCATGGCAGGGTGTCCCTGCCCCGCACTGGGGGCTGTTCCCTTGGCCACCACCTGGGTGGGGTTTTGGGGTGCAGTGACAAGCCGGGGCCTGTCGGGGCAATTAACTCCCGTAATTAGCGTCGGGAGGAGCCGCCCAAACTCTCGGTACTTTCACACGCACACCCCTGCGCTCCTCGCCTCCCGGCACCCCAAACCTCCTCCTGCCCCAGAACCTTCCCCACAGCCCCCTGGGACTCTGGGTCGGTGTTGCCTTTTTAATTGGGGTGACACGTGGGGTGACCCCGGGAGCCGGGGAGCCCCCAGGCAGGGGGACTGGGGGGGTGGGCTGGCTTGGGGTGTGGTCTTGTTTTTAGGAGACTGGTTGGACTTTGGGGCACGTTCTGGACCTTTAGAGGGTGTTCTGGATTTGGGATCCCAAGGGACTGGGGAGGGAGGGATGGAGGGTGGGGGAAGGATGGGTACAGGGATACCCTGGGCTGCAGCCCTCCTGCTTCCCACCCCCAGGAATTTGGGGAGGGGGTGATGCTGCACCTGGGGGGGCTGCTGGGTCCAACCCCCCCAATCACAATGGTTTTCCCTCAAACACATGGGATCCCCCCACCTTAAGCAGTACCGAAGTCACTTTGGTGGAGAATTCGACCTTTTTAACACTGAATTCACCCCATTTTGGTGTCCTTGTTTGCCCCCCATGTGTGAAGAAACGGGGACCTGGGTGTCCAGTGGGTCATTATTCCCATGAGATATTCACATGGATTCCCATGGGACCACAGCCCTAGCCCTGCCTGGGGCCCGCCCCCACCCTGTGACCCCCAGAAGGGTCCTCACCCCCTCACGGGGATCCTGCGGGGGCTGTCAACTCCCCGTGGGTGCTCCTTCCTGGGTCTACCTCCCCAGTGATCCCTAATCCTCATTCCCCAGGATCTGTTCCCCAGCTGGGGCTGGGAGGAGTTTTCCCTGTGGCCGGGCACGGTGCGGGGTCCCATCCCTGGGCAGTGGGACAGCAGGAGAGGTGACCCCGATGGCGTCACAACAGTAACGAGAGTCCATCTGCTCCCGGGGCTCGTCAATCCTGGGGTCGAGGGGCTCCATGAGCTCCAGGCCGCCAGCTCTGCCCCTGCCGTGGATCCCGGAGTGCCCGGGGCTCTCGGCAGTCCCAGGGTGGCGCCCATCTTCTGCAACACCTGCTTTGATCTCCCGGGGACCCACCTTGTTGTTCCAGCTGTCACCATTCCCACTCCCAGCCCTGCAATTTCCCAGGTCGGCGGCTGCCAACGGAGCAGCCGGGAGTTTCCGGATCTGAGGTTTTCCCAGTTGAACCCAGTCCCAGGGCAGTTTTGGGGTGAAAACGGCTGTATTTGGGCTCTGGTTCTGCTACACAGTTCCCTGGTTGGGACTGCTGGGCACCCGTGCTGGTGGTCCCTGCTGCCACGGGATACACCAGGAAGCTGGGATGTTGGGGTGCCGGGTGGGTGATGATGGTCAAGTTTGGGTGGGTGATGGTGGCCAGTGTTGGGTGGGTGACAGTGGCCAAGCTGAGAGGAGGATGGTGTCCAACGCTGGGTGGGTGAGGGTGGCCAGCCCTGAGTGGGGCATGGCCCTCCCTGTCAGGGTGTCGGGGTGACGGTGTTAGGTGGGTGACGGTGGCCAGCACTGGTTGGGTGACACCGGCCAACCCTGGGCCCTTGGCTTTGCTCCTGATCCATTCTCATCCCGGCAAGTGCTGGAGTGTCGCCCTGATTTTTCAACCTTCTGATGTTTTACATTTCCGTGCTGGAGCTTCTCCTATTGTAACATAAACAAAGAATGATGTTTTGTAAATAATGCATTCCTTCTTGTGGGAAGGACAAACTGAGGGACTTTGGCTTGACCAGTGGGGTCAGAGAGGTGTCAACCTCATCCCCCAATTGCTGGTCAAAGTCCAAACCCTATTTAAACCCAAAGCCCAAAATAAACCTTCTTCTTTCTTGTCCCACAACTGGACAGTGTGAGTGTCCTTTCACTGGAGCATCCCGGGTGCTCCCCGTTGGACTTCAGGAGGGATTTGGGAACCGACCCCGTGTGCCAGCGAGGTGTCTCCACCCCTTGGTGGCAGGGCGGGGCAGGGCTGTGCTGGCCCAGCAGCTGCTTGGGCAAGTGCCGGGCTGGCCACGGGCCAGTGGCTGGGCCAGGAGCTGGTGCTGGAGCCACCCTGGGAACTCCTGGCAGGAATGCTCTCCACCCGGGCTCCAACAGGTTCATTCAGTTTTGGAGCAGATCTGCCGGTTGCGTAAGGTCAGGGGAGGCAGCCGCCGCCTCCTTCCCTGGGTTCAAACCGCTCCTCTTCTCCAGCTGGAAAACTGGGGAATCCCGAGGGTGGGACAGGGTTTCCAGGTGGGATTGGGGCGTGCAGGACGAGCGTTGTCCAAGGGGTGCATCAACTTCCCTGTTCCCTGCACTGCAAATCCCTCGGGGCTGAAAATCCTGGAGCTACAGGAATTCCCAGTGAGATTCAGGAGGAAACATCGGGACATGCACCCAGACCTAGACTTATATATTTTCAGTGGAAAAAAAAAAAAAAAGCCAGGGGTGAACAGTCTTGGAGCTGAAACTGGTTCCACAAACTTCTCCCAATGAACAGGATAATCCAGCTGGATTTTATTTGCAGTGTGGAGTTGGGGGGAAATTTTGGGGCTTTTTATTTGTTTTAATAGTGGGATAAACCGGGATCCTCAAAGGAGGCAGCTCAACACCTCATTTAAATAGAAATTTAAAGCAATTAAGCAATTAAATTGTGTTGTTTTAACAATGGCGTAGGCTGGGTGTGGCTTTGCTGAGTATTACCTGCTGTGGAGGGACTGGAGACCCACAGGGACCCTCAGGAAACATCCCAAAATCCCTGAAAAGTTCCTCAGAGGAGGGATGTGATCCCCTGTCGAAGCTGTGGGGCAGGGAACAGTCCTGACCCTGCTGGGGCGTGGCCCAACGCAGCTGTATTGGGATATTTCTGTCTCTGCAAATCCCAGTGTGTCCCACCCAGCTCAAACCATCACTCAGAGGAATCCAGAATGACTTCAAAACCCTTTCAGAAGTTTAAAGAAGGTTTTAAAATCATCTTTATTGACACAAAGGTAGTTTTAGAGCCCTGCCAAACGCTAATGCTCCTAGTTGTGAAACACTTTGGACAACCCACGTCACCCCTCCTCGGAGCAAGAGGTTGAAACTGAGTGCATCGGAGGGTGTGCCTGGGAGCCTGGGTTTTTGTTGGAATCCAGTGAACCCAGTGCCTGGTGTCAGGCCGAAAATGACAGATTTAGCTAAAACAAGGGTTTCCCTCGAGGGCGTGATGCATCAGAGAGTTCACGGGGCTTTGTGATGAGTGACAGCCGCAGCCCAGGGAATTTGAGTTGGAGTTTGGCTCCAACACCAACAATACTTTTGTTTTTCTTTACTCTCTGGGGAGTGTTTGCTGGCAGGTCATGGTTGTGGTAAAGTGAGGAGGGCGTCCTTTCAAACCTGAAAACAATGACGAGAATGAAACAACCCCCAAAAAATGACACCTCCACCCCCCCTGGCACTGGCCAACTCCCTGAGCCCATAAAAAGGGGGGACCCAGCAGCTGCTCCCACAGGACTTGGCTCCTCTCGCCTCCCACGCTCCAGCCTCAGCTCTTTGCTCAGAATTTTGGGGACCCTTCACCATGTCTCGCCAGTCCTGCGCTCTTGGCAAGGGGTTCAGCTCCAGCTCTGTGTGTTTCGGGGGCAGGAACAAGGTCACGTTCGGCTCCATGCCCCGTGGAGGATGCCGAGGATCTGGTGGCAGCTTCAGCAGCAGGAGCCTCTATTCCCTGGGGGGCAGTAAAAGCACATCCCTGGGAGGATTTGGGGGTGCTGGCGGTGCCTGCAGAGGCTTTGGCGGGCAAGGAGGCTTCGGCTTTGGGGCCGGAGCAGGATTTGGGGGTGGCTTTGGTGCGGGGTGCTTTGGTGGAGGCCTCGGCAGTGGCTTTGGTGGAGGATTCGACGGCGGGCTGGGGAGCCAGGGCTTCCCCCCGTGCCCCCCGGGTGGCATCAGGGAGGTGACCATCAACCAGAGCCTGCTGGCCCCCCTCAATCTGGAGATTGACCCCGAGATCCAGAAGGTTCGGACAGAGGAGCGGGAGGAGATCAGGAAACTCAACGACAAATTCGCCTCCTTCATCGACAAGGTTTGGAGGGGCTTCACCCCGGGATCGGCTCTGGAGGGTGGGAATGACCGGGAGAGGCTCAGCCAGAGGCACCTGGAACTGAGAGTTGCCCAGATCACCCCAAACTGAAGGTGTTTGGGGCTGTTTGAAGGGGGAAATTGGGATATTTTAAGGGGAACATTGGACTACTTTGAAGGAGAAGGTGAAATTGTTTTTGCATTTGGGGCTATTTTTAATGGGATTTTGGGTGCTTTACACTACCTTTTAAGGAGAAGATGTGATTTTGGGTGATTTGGGGTAATTTAAAGGAGAAGGTGGGATTTTTGGGGGAATATTTTAAAGGAGATGTTGGGATTTGGGGTGCTTTGAGCTATTTTAAGGAGAAGATGGGATATGTAGTGATTTAGACTATTTTTAAGGAGGTGATTGGACTTTTTGGATGTTTTGGTCTATTTTGAAGATGTTGGGACTTTTCTGGCAATTTTGAACAAGAGGATGTCAAACTCACAAAGTTCACTGTGTTTGTCCTGTTTGGAGGCTCCAAAACTGGGGAGGGGACATGAGCCCCTTTTGCCCACTCACCCCATCCACTGTATCCCACCTGTCCTGCGGGGACTGGGGAGTTATCACACATTAAATGGGAATAAAATATGGAAAACACAACGGGGGAAAAAATCAATGAGAAGATGGGATTTTGAAGGAAGAATCTGACTCTTTCCCCACCTGCTCAGGTGCGGTTCCTGGAGCAGCAGAACCGAGTCCTGGAGACCAAGTGGAAGCTGCTGCAGGAACAGGGCGGTACAGGACCGGGGGGCAGGAGCCTGGACCCTTTCTTTGAGACCTACATCAGTGGGCTGAGGAAGCAGCTGGATTGTCTCTCCAGTGAGAAGCACCAGCTGGAGACGGAGCTGAAGAGCTTCCAAGACATGGTGGAGGATTTCAAGACAAAGTAGGTTGTTTGGGGTTTCTGGTGGCAAACAGAGAGAGAGAAAAACTCACTTCATACGGCCCGAAAAACTGAAATTTTGATAATAATTGTCAATATTGATTTTTTTCCCCCCTGATGGTTAGAAAATGTGTTGGGGAAAGTGAGTTTGGATGAAAAGTGGTGCTTTTTCAAGGTGTTTCTCAACTTTTCCCAGATTTTCTCAATATATTGCTTGAATTGTGCTTCTTCCTGAAGAAGGATCCTCCACTCTTTGTCTTCCTTAAGAAGGAATTCCTTAAGAATCAGCGACATTACAATTCAATGAATTAATCAGTTGCTAAACCCGACTTTTAATTTCCTTATGGATTTCTTCACGATTCCTTCACATAATATCATTCAGGATTTGAGGATTTCTGTGGAAGGTTGACATGAAGTAAAAAAAAAGAAAGGAAAAATAATTTTCCTACTGTTATTTATTATAATATATAATTTACTTTAGTCTATAAATATGAACATAAAATGTGTCAAGTTGGAAAAAGTAGAACGAAGACTGGAGAAATTAATCTGCTTGAGGAATTAAAAAAGACAGAGGGCAAGGAAGTCTGGGAATCATTGGAATCCATAAGACCTGGGATCAGCCAGAGACTGCTGAGTGAAAACTGACTTTATGTTTGGAGATGAGCATCTGGAAAATTTGGGTCCATTTGGGATTGTGGGGCATCCTGTGCAGGGCCAGGAGCTGAACTCGATGATCTCTGTAAGTCCCTTCCAAATCAGGAGATTCCACGATATCTGTGAGGAGCTGAAGGTTCTTGGAGTGGCCGCAAATACCAGGACTCACTTTAGCAGAGCCAGGATTCCTCTTTCCAGGCTTTCCTCACCCAGGTGCTGGAGATGCAGCAGCCAGGACTTGTCCTGAAAGGCGAAGTGCAATTCCCTGTCCATAAATCTCCCTCGTGGCAGATCTATTTTTGCCGAGTTTATGGGTCTGAGGCCAACAATGTTCATTAGTTTGAGCCGGAGCCAAAGCAAGCAGCCAGATTCCATCTCCCTCCTTCCCATCCACAGGTACGAGGAGGAGATAAACAAAAGGACGGCAGCTGAGAACGAATTTGTGCTCCTGAAGAAGGTCAAGTCCTTGTTTTTTACCTAAAGGGATTCCAGGAGAGCTGGAAGGGGACATTGGACAAAGGCCTGGAGTGCCAGGACAAGGGGGAATGGCTTCCCACTGCCAAAGGGCAGGGACAGGCGGGATATTGGGAAGGTGTTCTTCCCTGTGAGGGTGGGGAGGCCCTGGAATCGATTTCCAAGAGAAGCTGTGGCTGCCCCATCCCTGGAAGTTTCCAAGGCCAGGCTGGACCGGGCTTGGAGCAGCCTGGGAGAGTGGAAGGTGTCCCTGCCAATGAAAGGGGGTGGGATTGCATTTAAGGTGCCTTCCAACACAGACCATTCCGCGATTCCATGAAATTTTAAATGAACGTGTGTGTGCTGGGCAGATTTTCTCATCCCATCTCTGCTGCAGGACGTGGATGGAGTCTACATGACCAAGGTGGAGCTCCAAGGAAAAGTGGATTCTCTGTCGGATGAGATCAACTTCCTCAGGTGTCTCTATGAGGCAGTGAGTATTCCAGGGACACCGGGCTGGGGGAGGGCTGTGGCACCATAAGGAAGCTCTGGAAGGGATAAATCCGGGTTGGTGTCCCCTGCAGGAGCTGTGCCAGATGCAGAAGACTGTGTCCGACACCTCGGTGGTGCTGTCCATGGACAACAACCGGAACCTGGACCTGGACAGCATCATCGCCGAGGTGAAGGCGCAGTACGAGGAGATCGCCAACCGCAGCCGCGCCGAGGCCGAGTCCTGGTACCGCTGCAAGGTGAGGGTGGCAGACACTGCTGGGCTTCTCCAGTGTCCAGGGGGGTGGGAGAGCTACTGGTGGCAGCTCAGGCCATGGCAAGGTCTGGAATGTTGCTGGTGCTGGTCCATCCAGAGTGGAGCTGGCACAGACTTGCTCTCCTTGGCTTCTCTGAGCTGTGCAGAAGCTCCGGGAGCAGCTGAGGTCACAACTCTCACATAACCCGACTCAATGTGCTCTTCCTGCTTCATCCCAGTATGAGGAGCTGCAGGCAACTGCGGGCAAGCATGGGGACAGCCTCAAGGACACCAAGATTGAGATCTCCGAGCTGAACCGCACGATCCAGAGGATCCGGGCTGAGATCGAGAGTGTGAAGAAGCAGGTGGGGGTTATGTTTTTGGAGTAATGGGGAGGACCTCTTGGTCATGCCCTTTAGAAATTCCCTGAAGTGTGGTGGGAATTGTTGGGCGTGGGAGGGACCTGGGAATAGCTGAGCCTGAGTGGCTCTGGCACAGGATGCTCCATCCACGGAAGTGTCCAAGACCGGGTAGGACGTGGCTTGGGGCAACCTGGGAGAGTGGAAGGTGTCCCTGCTCATGCTCCAGATCATCTTTAAGGTCCTGTCTAGCCCAAACCATGACATGTTTCTCTGATCTGGGATGATGGTTCCATCTCCCACTGGCTGCCTCCACCCCACTCATCCCGTCCATGTCTTGCCCTCAGTGCGAGACCATTCAGACGTCGATTGCAGACGCGGAGCAGCGCGGGGAGGCGGCTCTCAAGGACGCCAGGGACAAACTGACCGAGCTGGAGACAGCCCTGCAGAAAGCCAAGGCTGACATGGCCCGGCAGCTCCGGGACTACCAGGAGCTCATGAACGTCAAGCTGGCCCTGGACATGGAGATTGCGACCTACAGGAAGCTGCTGGAGGGAGAGGAGTGCAGGTGGGTGGGAGACAGCAAGAATTCCAATGTATCCTGATCACTCAATGGGAAAAATGTGTTCCATCATCTTCATAAAACATTAATGGTGTTGTCATGAGCCATGGACCGTGGTCCTGAAGCTGTGCCAGTGGACCAATCCTGACTTCATGGAGCTGGACCACTCCAGATGCTCTGGCTGGATCTGACAGTCCATCTCTTTTCCTTGCAGGATGTCTGGAGAGTGCCAGAGCTCCGTCAGCATCTGTAAGTACTGTTCCCACGGGAGTGTGGTGGGCTGGGATCGGTGCTCCCAAACTTCTTGGTGGCATCAGAGGTAACCTGGTGCCTTTTGTTCCTCTCTGCAGCTGTGGTGGGCGGCAGCAGCTCCGTGGGAGGTGGATACAACAGCGGATTGTGCCTTGGAGGAGGAATTGGCTTTGGAAGCGGGAAAGGCAGCTGCAACACGGGCGGTGCTGGTTTATGCTTCAGCCTGGGAGGGGGTGGATTTGGTGCCGGGGGCGGATTTGGCTCCCTGGGTGGGGGATCTAACTCAGTGGTGGTGGGGGGATCTGGCTCCATCCTGAAGAACGGCGGCCCCACTGTCCGGAGGGCATAGGAAAGAGATCAACCCCCGACCCCGGCACGCGGAGGAGAAAGGAGGCAAATGCACGATGACCCCCCAACGACCACTGAGTGATGGGCACTGACGGCACCGTAAACCACCACCCAGACTGTGGGCAGGAGACAAACATGGCCAAACCCACCTGCTAAGGACCGAGACTCCCAACAGCAGCCAACAACAGCTCAATCCCTTGTGCTCCCCTCCAGCTGCTGGACATCAAGGTGCCCAGTTCTCCTTCGGGAGTGGGACCTGCCCATTCATGGGGAGCCCCAAACCTGGCCGGGATGAGCCCGTGGAGCTGCACCCTTCAAGCAAGAGGCAGCCGACCACAGGCAGGAATGGGGATGGATCCAGGTGCAGCTCCGAGTGTGGAGGGAAGCCTCATCTTCTCTCGGGCTCTTGTGCTGGATCCAGCTTTGGTGCAGCTTTAATCAGTGCCACTCATCAGCCGCAGCTCAAGCTCTAAAACAGGAATTTCCTCCTGGTGCCTTGGCCCAGCTGAAGATGTTTCTCACCCAACTGACTTTTAGTTTGCTTTTTCCCCCCAAGTTTCACTCAGGCTGTTGTAAAATGTTTATTTTTACTCAGGGTTCACGTTTTCCTTGGGACCATGGGAACAATCGCGTGTGTTTGCTTAAGTCTTTCTCCTTGGCATGTGCCATCCCCCAATAAAGACAAGAGGCAGAAACCTGGTGTGGTTTTCTCCCCGACTAAAGAGTTTCATGTTGTAACAAGTCTCGTCTTCTGACGAGATCTGAAAACACTTCCTGACTTTCTCCTGCCCTTTGAAGTCTGAATTTAAAGGAACTCAGGTGAAGGTGCAACTGGGTCTCCTCTTACCCCTCTCTGTCTCCAAAAATGTGGGAAGTTTTTGAGTTTTGCAGGAATAAGGAGGGTCCCACCGGGGAGGATGAAGGGCCTTTGGGTGCAGAGTGACAGTGACACAGTTCGGGGTGTCTTGGTGACAGCCCTGGGAATGAGCCCACTCCCGGCAGGGAGAAAGAGGCAGCCCCCAAATCCTCCTCCCTGTCCTGCAGGATCTCTGAACGTGGCAGAGATTGCTGTCCCATCATTGTCCCCACGAGATCTGAGCAGACTTTCAGACTGTGAATTTTAGGAGACTCTTCCCTTCCTCCTTCTTTTCCTCCGCCCTTTCCATGCTGGAGTTAACCAATTTGGGATGTTCCACAGCTATCCCACCTCTCCCTGGCCACTGTGCCTGCCCACACAACTGCCCACTCTGTCTTCTGAGGTGGCCCCAGGACTGCAGGGCCACAGCTGGAGCTCCCAGGGCACTCTTTGCACAACTCCAAGTGCTTTAGAGCATCCTCCCATGGTTGGTGTGGGATAAGGAAGAGTGGTCATCACCCCTCCAAATAATTTAGAGCTAATTCCTTGGTATCCATGCAAGCCAGCCTTGCAGCTTTTCCTCCTATCTGGACTCACCAGGGATCCATGGATTGCTCTCAAGGCATCTCCAATAGGTAACTGAGACCACAGAAAGAACAAGACCTTTCCCCCCACCCCACTCCATCAAACCCCACCCCTCCCCAAAAGGAGAGTATTTGGACAAATTTTGATCCCCAAACTCCTGTTGTGGTTTGACCTCTTGCTCGGGAGACCTTGAACCACATCCGTGGCCAACCACAGACTGGGCTTGGGGTGACTCATCCCGTTTCTCCCATATTCTGTTCTGAGCTGGTAAAAGCTGAAGACATCCAGTACCAGCAGCGACGGGCGGAATGTCACAATGGAATGTCACAATGCTGCCAGCACGGGCTTGTCACTGCTTGGGTGGGGACATGGTTTGAGCGATGGTTAAACATTCGGGAAGTTGTAAAAGTGACCTGAAGTGGTGTTGAATGAAAAGGCACTGACTTCCCTTGGAGTCACCCCAATCCCTGGGAGTCACCCCAATCCCTGGGAGTCACCCCAATCCAAACTCACTCCCAGCGGTGACTCCTGCCTGAGGAGAGACAAAGGGCTTCTCCAGGAGCCCAAAGGACAGTTGCTAAAACAAACATACATACAAATCCCTCCCCTTTTGTTCCTGCGATCACACCAGCAATTTCTCCCAGGCCGGACGCACAGGCGATGTAATTCCTGCCTCTGGTTGGAGGAGAGAAAATGTTTTCCATGGTCTGAAAATAAGATTGGACTCATCAGGGTTTGTCCCTGGCCATGGCAGGGGATGGACCAAGATGAACTTTAAGGTCCTTCCCAGCACAAACCATTCCATGATTCTGTGATTTCATAGTTTCCTCTCAGTTATTCAAGGCCTGTCTATTTTCACAGCATCGTGGAACACTTTGGGTGGGAAATGACCTCTGAAGGTCATTTTCCTTCACCGGGGGCTCCAAGAGAGCTGTAGAGAGACTTGGAAAAGGCCTGAAATGATGGGATAAGGGGTGATGGCTTCCAGCTGGAAGAGGGCAGGATTAGATGGGATATCAGGAAGGAATTCCTCTCTGTTAGGGTGGGGAAGCCCTGGAATGGATTTCCCAGAGGAGCTGTGGCTGCTGCATCCCTGCAAGTGCCCAAGGCCAGGCTGGATGTGGCTTGGAGCAACGTGGTCTGGTGAAAGGTCCCTGCCCATGGCAGAGGTGGGATGGGAGGATCTTTCCATTCTTTTCCCACCCAAGCCATTCCCCCTCTCCCACCATGTTTGAACCGGGAGGTGATGCCGATACCCAAATCCCAGCTGGATTTCCTAAGCTTGGCTGGAGCCGTGGCCGTGACTCAACGCTCGGCGTTATCTCCCCACGGGCGCTCGGGGCTCTGCCATTTGCTGACTCGGGAACTCTCCTCCCCTGGGAACGGGAGAACTTTCAGATCGTGTCATCCCGCCCACAGGAGGAGAAAAAAACACCAACAAAAATCCCCCAGGAAAGCGTAACCAGAGGTTTAGTAACTCTGAGGGAGGTGGGTCTTGTCTGGGCTATTGAGGGACAGTGCCTCAGCCCCCATTTTTATTGTCTGTGTATTGATTTCTTGTCTATTTCTTGATTTATTGCCTATAAAAGCCTCTGTCCAACCCCCACTCCCCGAACACCCCCCTTCCTTTGCTCTTACAGTGAGGTTTGATAGTATATGTATTTATTTTTTCAAAAGCAGGACTTGATCTTGAAGGTCTTTTCCAGTCATTTCTATGACTCCATGATTTTCCTTAGCCTTATCTACCCCCCCGATCCACTTCCTTGAGTCCTCCCAGACCCACACAGGTCCTGGAGGTGGGATAAACACAGGGAATGTCATGTTTTCCAGTGGAAATGCCAGTTTAGCTGCATGTCCGGGTCCCAAGGCACTTTTGGAAATGGATGTCTGGGCGATATTTTTAGAGGTATTTAAACATCTGATGATACCAGAAGTTGCTGGTGTGGATTTTCCAGAAGCTCTTAATTAACATGTGTTCTGTGAGAATTTTGAGACCTGCACCAGATGGCTGCCAGCACGGTTAGGTGCCTCCAGAGCTGTGAGTTTGGACTTTAGTACGCCCTAGGTGGCTTTAAAATGTTGAAAAGTAATAAAAAAAAATCTTCTCTATAAAAAAAGAAAATGAGACCAATTGTTGTTTGATAAGCAAGGCAAAAGGGTGGATCTGTGATGGGTTTTTGGGTTAAATGACTTACAGAGTCAGCCTGAATCATTCCATGATTCTGTGAGGGGTGGTGCATGCCCAATCCCTGGAAATGTCCAAGGCCAGTTTGGACAGGGGCTTGAAGCCGCCTGGGATAGTGGAGGGTGTCCCTGCCCATGGCAGGTGGTGGAAGGAGATGGGCTTTAAGGTCCTTTCCCACACAAGCCATTCCGGAATTCTGTGGCAGGTCAGAGTCTGAATCCATCCTCAGTTGGGGATCAGAACTGGAGGATCCCGACAAACTCCTGCCCTTCTAAAATCTGCATCTGCCAAAGATATATTTGCATATAAACACCAAAATGAATGAAACAGCTGAAAAGAATGATGATCCCTCCAAGCCCTGTGCTCTCCTCATTTCCACACCTCTGTTAATGAGTTGAGCTCTATTAATTGCATTTACATTGTTCCAGGGCATGTGATGTGGGCAGAAAGGTTTGGGATTCCTCCTCCCCAGCTCCCGGGGCTGTCCCTTCATCTTCCTGCACGTCCCACCATGGCAGCCGGTGCCTGGAGTCTCCTCATGGTCCTGAAGCTTTAAGAAAATCCTTCACGGGTTTCCCCTGTAGGGTATTTCCTCACCAGTGCTGAGATTATCTTGGCATGAAGACAGTGGGACATGTTTTAGTCCAACAATAAATGAATTTCCAGTGCCAGCACCGGCGTCTCGTCACTGGTGAGGTTTTATTTATCAAAAAGGTGCAGAGCCTCATCAAAATGCAATTTGCTGAGCCCTGGCTGTAGATTGAGAAACTAAATTCTGTGAGCCAAAGGCAATTTTCCAAGTAAAAAGAAGACCGAGGGTGTAACTTAGGTGTGTTTTGGGAATTGTGAAAGCTGGTCTACAACTTGGCATGAGCCGCAGTACCTGCCTGCAATGGGGCTTTGGAGTGAGAGATTTAAAGATAAACACAAGCAGGGAAACAACCCCAGTGGATGAAAGGTGGAAAAAAAATGCCTGGCATATCCTAGGGAGGCTCTTGCTGCACCACAAAGTGTAGGATTCCTTAGTCACGGAGTGCTGGAAGCCCCAGCTGGATTTTTTTTTGCCTTTCCTCCTGCATTAGAGGGTGTGTTTCTGGGTAGGGTCAATGTTTGGCAAATTGGAGATGGAAATCTTAAGCCACACCACACTGATGAAGACAGGACCTGTCTCCTCCTTCACGCCCATGCAGACCCAGCCCATCTCCAGAAACACATAAAAGGGAGCATCTGCTGCCCTCCAGCCAGAGGGACTGACTTCCCTTTTTCCACTCACCTCCTCACCCACAAACCCGTCGAGTTCCTCAGCTTCTCCGTTCTTGGCTCTTTTGAGGATAACCAGCCATGTCTCGTCAGTCTGTCTGCAGGAGCTTTGGAGGGGGCAGCAGAAGGGGCTTCAGCTCCTGCTCTGCAATCGGTGGTGGCTTTGGAGGCGGCGGCCGGAGCAGGAGCAGCTACAGCTCGTACTCAGTGTCCAGGGGCTTCGGAGGTGGAGGACGGTGCGGGGGCTTCGGCAGCCGGAGCCTCCACAACATGGGGGGCAGCGCCAGGATCTCCATGGGCGGGTGCTACGGCGGCGGATACGGCGGCAGGATGGGCGGCTTCGGCGGGAGCTACGGGGGTCTCGGCAGTTTTGGGGGCGGAATGGGAGGAGGAGGAGGAATGTGCGGCTTTGGAGGAATGGGTGGAGGTGGAATGGGCGGTGGAGGAGGAATGGGTGGCTTCGGTGGAGGAATGGGTGGCTTTGGTAGCGGGATGGGTGGTGGAGGAATGGGTGGCTTTGGTGGCCCGGGCTTTGGCATGGGTGGCCCTGGGAGAAGTGGCCCTGGGATCCAGCCGGTGCAGATTGACACGACCCTCCTGCGTCCGGTCCATGTCGAGATTGACCCCCAGATCCAGCAAGTTAAAAACCAAGAGAAGGAACAGATCAAGACCCTGAACAACCAGTTTGCCTCCTTCATCGACAAGGTGAGAGGGTGGGATTGTGCCTGATTAAGCCCAAAATTAGGAGAAGCTTCCAAGTTGTGCAGAAATGTCCTTCTAGAGCTAAATCCCAGCAGGCAGAGAAGCTTGAGCAGAGCCTTTTCATTAAGGGAAGAGATGGGAATCTCTCCTCCACACGAGATCAAAGCAATGTCTCCAGGGCTTTCATCTGCCCTGTTGCACCAAGCTCTTCTCTGAGGTTACTCTCGCAAGCAGGTTCAACACCTCCAACCTCTGCAGGTTTCGGGCACAAATTCTCCCTCCTCCACCACACTCTGCCCAAAGAACCTCCCATTTAAGTATTAATTTACATATTTTTCTCTTTGTTTCCAAATCCCCAGACTTTTAAATCTAGGCTAGAGACTGCCTGCAGTGGGGAGAGACTTGGAGTAAGGGCAATATGTAAAAGCTACTTTGAGTAGAAAATTATTAGCAATTTCCTTCTTTTCCCAGTTTTGCAGCTTAGGCACCAACAGAAATTTAAAAAACCAGAGTTAATTGGTTTTCTCATCACCATGCAAATCTTTCTGAGTGATGCAAGAGATGTTTTGGTGGAGCTGTTCCCATGTGATGGTGGATCCTCTGTGTGTTGGCTGTAGGTCCGATTCCTGGAGCAGCAGAACAAGGTGCTCTCCACCAAGTGGGAGCTGCTCCAGCAGCAAGGGCCAACAGGGCCAAGGAAGAACCTGGATATGATCTTTGAGAATTACATCCAGAACCTGCGGAGACAGCTGGATTCAATCGTGTCACAGCGGAGCCAGCTGGAGTCGGAGCTGCAGAACATGCAGCAGTACGTCGAGGATTACAAAACCAAGTGAGTGTGGAGCCAGGAGCAGCTCAAGCAGCTTTTTGGTCACTTTAATTTTCCCCAGCTATTTTTTATGGTGATAGTGGAGATAGTTTTTCGGCCTAAATATTTTAATTTAGGAAATTTTTTCCCTTTAAGTTTGTTTCTCATGACCTCAGGCAGGAAAGTCCAGGAACTCAATTTAGACTTTTCCTCTCCGTAGGTATGAGGAAGAGATCAACCGGCGCACAACAGCCGAGAACGAGTTTGTGGTGCTGAAGAAGGTGAGTCACAGGCACCACAAAATAATCCCTCAATATTTGGCTTTACCTGTGCTTGAATGGGAATTGTGGAGTTTTTAAGATCTTCCAGCTGATGTCTGGAATCCCTCACATTTAATTTTCATGACTGAATGACACCATAACATTATTTATTTTTAATTATTTATATATATGGTTATAGAATTATATATAAACATAAGGGTGTCCGAGTGAGTAACACCAAACCCTCAGCCCAGATGGTGATTCCCACAAGTTGAAAGATTCCCAAGAGGAAACAAAACTATTTTCTGTGGGATCTTTCCTTTAGGATGTGGACAGTGCCTACATGAACAAAGTGGAGCTGGAAGCCAGGGTGGGAGCTCTGACAGACGAGATCAACTTCCTGAGGTGCATCTATGAGGAGGTAGGAGCTCTCTCTTCTCCAAGGGGGCAAATTTTTCATCAGGTGTGTGGTGGCCAATGACACTGAGGTTGGACGGGGTGCCTGGGTGGATTTAGGCTTGAGATGGTGCCTCTGACTGATGTCCTGGTTGCAGGAGCTGTCTCAGATGCAGACCATCAGCCGGGATCTGTCCGTGGTGGTGTCCATGGACAACAACCGGCACCTGGACCTGGACAGCATCATCGAGGAGGTCCGGCGCCAGTACGAGCAGATCGCCCAGAGCAGCCGGGCTGAGGCCGAGGCCTGGTACCAGAGCCAGGTGAGTCAGGGAGCAGTCGAGACTCCTGGGTGTGGCTGGGTGATTTACAGTAATTTATGGCTGGCTGAGACACCTTTTCAAGCTAACGGGGCTGGAGCTCGTGGCGCAAGGAAGGTCCAGAGGGATTGAGGTGCATTTGAGGGATCTGACTCACTGTCCCCAGTGCGTGATAAACTCACCGAGGTGCGTGGCACAAACTGATGCATTGAGAGGCTACCGAGACAGAGGCTAGACAGTGTTAAAAGAATAAAGTAGGTATTTATTAAAAAGGCTTTCAAAGAATACACCTTGGACAGTACAAGAGCCTGGACGAGGCTACACCCAAGATGGATGATAAGTCACGAGTTTTCACACTTTTATAAGTTTTGGTCCATTTATAAATCGGGGTTAATTGTCCAATTACAGCTTCAGGTTATGAAGTCCCATCCTCCCAGTTTGCTCTCCTCAATTTGCTGTTGTTTATACTTTTGGGGCCTGAAGCTGCAATGGCATCCTTGGTTCTCAGGCTGGAAAGGGATTCTGTTGTCTGACTGAACTGTGAGCAGAACTGGCTAACACTTTAGATGAAGTTCAGAGTTACATACTAATGCAGTACAGACTCTGGATAATATGAAAGCTAAAACTTCAGGCATCAAAACCTCTCAATAAAAACGGCCCAAAATGCACCTTAATGAGAAAATTCCAGCCCAAGGGGCTTTTCAGAAGGCAAGAGATGCTTTTTAGTGTCACTGAGATCCATTTCAAAGCTCAAGCCCCATGACTGAGTCCTAGAGCCACCTTGAACATTGAGCTGGGCATGACGGGTGGGTCCTCATAGCATCAGCTGACCCTTGAAAGTGGGGATGAATCTCCCAGAGGCACCAGGAATGTGTTACTGAGGGCTCATTCTGTCTTGGTGCCATCAGTACGAGCAGCTCCAGAGCACGGCTGGCCGGCACGGGGACAACCTCCGCAACACCAAGATGGAGATCCAGGAGCTGACCAGGAACATCCAGAGGCTGCGGGCTGAGATGGAGAACGTGAAGAAGCAGGTAGGAGTTGGTTGGTGTCTCAGGGAAAGATGGCAGCAGGTTGAATCACCATGAGTGGGGCAGAAACCTTCCATCACCCCAAGATCACTTTATGCAGATGTTTATTGGCCTCCTGATTTCTCCTCTTGGGGATCTTGAGGACTGATCATTAGGAAAAAAATGAGATGTGAGAAAGCACCTGTTGTGCTCCCCAGAACCAGCAGCTGCAGGCAGCCATCGCTGAGGCCGAGGAGAGGGGAGAGATGGCCCTCAAAGACGCCAGGTTGAAGCTGGAGGAGCTGGAGAGCGCCCTGCAGAAGGACAAGGAGGAGCTGGCTCGCCTGCTGAAGGAGTACCAGGACCTGCTGAACACCAAAATTGCACTGGATGTTGAGATTGCCATGTACAGGAAGCTGCTGGAGGGAGAGGAGAGCAGGTAAACAGCTGAGCTCTCCTTGGGTGTTGTGCTCTATGCTGGACACCTGGAATATTGACTGTAACCCCAAACCAATCCTTTGGGCTAACAGGTGGCTGTTATGATTGATGCTGTGTGGGGTATTCTAGGGCTCAGGACCCATAACTAGTTCACTGGGGGTGGCAGAGCTGCTGCCCCATCTCCGTCACTGCTGAGTTCTTAATGAACCTGAAATCTAGAGAAACCTCATTGTAAAGAGGAATTGCGAACTCCTGTCCTCCTCCCATCTTTTAGTGATTCCAAAGAGCCTCAGGAGGGTGAACGAGGAAAATGACTTGATAGTGGAAATGCAGTTTAAAGTTTTTACAACCTCTCTTTTATTGGGTAATTAAAATGTCCCGTTTTCCCTCACAGGCTGTGCAACGACACCATGTCCAACGTCAATGTCTGTAAGTATCTGCTCTGGGCTCTTTCAGAAGGGGTAGAACTTGTTCTTTTGGGCAACAGGTGAGTAACCCGCGCTTCTCTTCCAGCTGTGGTGGGCAGGACGACTGTCTCCGGAGGCAGAGGAGGCATGGGAGGAGGATTCGGAGGCAGCGGCATGGGAGGAGGATTCGGAGGCGGCAGCTGCGGAATGGGAGGAGGAGTTGGAGGCGGCAGTGGCATGGGAGGAGGAATGGGAGGCGGCATCTGCGGAGGAGGCAGCAGCTTTGGAGGAGGCAGCATGGGCGGCAGCTGCGGGATGGGGGGAGGAATGTACGGAGGGGGCTTCTCCTCCGGGAGCGGAAGGATGTGCGGCTCTGGCGGGGGATCCTGCTCCACGCGGAAATGTGTCACCACCACCCTGGTCAAGTCTTCGGGCGTGAGATTCTGAGCCCCGAAGGCTGACAAGGAAAGAAGCACCTCCTCTCTTCTCCCGGCAGCAGCCCCGCCTCCCAAAGCTCAGCTCCGGTGTCCCGCAATGGGATGAACTCTGTGCCTCCCACCCAGCTCATTCCAGCTCGTGTTCCCACGCGGGGCTTTGGTGGCGTTGCCGTGGGTGTCCCGGCACCGGGAGCTGCCTTGGCAGGAGGGGCTGCTCTGCCTTCCTTGCTGTGTTGTACATTTCTCGTGGCAAACGTGTATAAACCCCCTCTTTCCTCACCTCTCCTCCTGTGTTCGTACCTCCCTTCCTCTGTGTGTGGGTCCTGCCCTCCTTCCCCGGGATGTTGCCATTCCCAATAAATTGCAGAGAACATTCACGATGTTTTTGTGTCACTGCTTCAGGAGCCACTCTGGGCAGGGCGGTTTGTGCTTTGGAAGGAGCTCGTAGGGCAGCTGGGGGCCACTCTGTGCTCAGTGTGTCATACCTGTGCTTTGATGGGGCCAAACCTGTGGGGATGGACCAGGGCAGGTGCCCCAGCTCAGGTGATGACTGATTCTCACCTGAAGGCACAAGTCCATGTGGTGGGTGCTGGATGCTCAGTTCACACAATGCTCAGTAACTCAGTGAGCCAGCAGAAGACCAAACTTCTGGAGGAGTATGGGAGCTTGCTCAATTTTTAGACATCTCCTGTCGTGATGAATCATCCCGTTCATCCCTGGAATCCTGCAGAGTTATCCTCTGTCCTGGTTTAGGGCACATTTGGGAGAAAACCCCTGAAATGGGATTCCTTTGGAGAGCAAACCCAAACGGCCTCTCTCCCCAGCTGGTCTGAGAAAAGAACTTCCTCGGAGAAAAGTGGAAAAAAACTATTTATTTAACAAAGTGCTAACAGTATAGAGTATATAGTATATAAAAGTATAGAAATAAATAACATTAACCAACAAAACCTCTCGCTACTCCAAAGAGAGATGGCAAAACTGAGAGGAGTCCTTGCCGTGGGTTAGCTCAGCTCTCTCAGTCTCTGATCAGTCCCAGTCCCTTTGGCACTGGAAGATGCTCAGGTCCAGGCCCTGGTGGGCCGCAGACGTGAGATCCCAGTCCTCCTCTGGGTTTTTCAGTCCAGGACAGGTTTAAACAATCCCAAGAAAAGAAGAAAAAAACAGTCCAGGGAGCTTCTCTGCCTCAGCTAGCTAGACTAAAAGCAAAAAAGATTTCTGTCTGGCTGCTGTCCATGCCTCCGATGAACACACTGTCCCGTGGAAGAAGAAAACACAGAGGAGTGAACACTGTTTTTCAAAACAAACTCCACACTTCTTCTTTCCCTGCTCTGCCCTCAGAACCAGTCTTAAAGGCACAGAAGTCAATATACAGCACAAACAGAGCAGATGATTGGGGTACAAGCATCATAAACTCACCCTAGGACATTCCCCCAGCAGATTTCTGCAATTGTTGGGTCTGGAAACCTCCAGCACAAAGGGGTCCAGTATCTTCCCAATCACTGAGCTAATACAGGCCGCCCTGTCCCAGTTTTTTGGGCTCAGCTTCTGCCACACAAAGGCACTCAGTGCCTCAGTGCCCACGTCACATCTCTCCAGATTTGGCAACACTCCAATTCCTGAAGCTCTAGGAAAGGGACTTTCTCAATCCCTCTTGGATTTTGGAAGCTCAAAGGGTCTGCTGAAACCCGTGTCCTGGATTTAGGCAGGAACATTCCTAGTGCCTTGTGGCCAGACCAGCAGAGCAGACAGGAGCTGATGGACGATGAGAATCAGCAGCAGCAGGTTGGAGCCGACACTGGATCAGTCTCACCTGAGTTTCCAGCCTCTGAAGGGTCTTCAGGCTGTGATGAGGGGTGGCAGAGTAGGAGCCCCTTGGGTAGGAAAGCTGGTGAACACGGATAACAATGGATCAGGATGTTGATCCAGCACCTGCCTCTGGTGCACACCTGGGCTGAGGGATGGCCAGGTGGGATGCACAGCTCGGCATCCAGAGAACAGGGGGAGCACTGGAGAGCCAGGCACCATCTCTGACCGGCCGTGGGAACACGACGGGCCGGGAAGGTGTGATTCATCCCCATCCAGGAGCTCAGGTACCATCCTCTCCCTGAGAAGCGGATTAACTCCCCAGTGCCTCATCCTTGCTCCAAGAGCAGGAGGGAGAGATTTGGAGGAGCTCAGGAGGGGATTTGGGAGGGGAGGCTGGAGTGCTTGATGTGAGCTGTGCTGTGGTTCCTCCACCACCCGGAGAGATCAAAGAGGCAGAAAATGCTGTCAGTGGTGGTTCAAGAGTCCCACAACAGCCTCTGGGAGTTGCTGGTGTTCTCAGAGTGGGTCAGGAAGCTGCAGACTGAGGAGGAGGTTCAGGAAAGTGAGCTCTTAGAAAAGGGAGTTCTCCCCACTTTGAAGGGTGCTGGAGCTGGGATTGTGGCTGAGTTTGGCCCAAATAAAGATGCTGAGTAGGCAATGCCTGTGCGAAGCTGGTGTTGTGCCAGGAGCAGTTTGAGGTTTGGCTTGGGGCAAGAGTCACCTGTTTTGGTGCTTAATCACCTGTTTCAGTGTTTAATTTTAAGAGCCTGTTTCTTCTAAACTTTACAATGAACTTTACACGGCGTTGTAGCGCTGCTGTGGAGAGTCATTGCGACACCTCCTCCGTGCTCTTGGCTGGGTCAGATTTGAAGCCGGAGCGTGGCTTGGTCTCCATCCACGTTTTCTGCCGAGTTCACATTTTCCCTGGTGTCGATGATTCTGCTGTGCGCAGCTCCTTGCGCAAGAGATCTGAGGGCACAGCTGGAGCCCAGCTGCCTGTCGAGTTTTACCTGGAGAAGGCTCAGGCGACTCCAGGTTTGGGATAATCTGTACATCTTGTCTGAAGACGTCAGGGTGACTCAATCTGGGCGTCTTATCTGCAGGAGCTGAGTGTGGTCAGCACCCAGGCATCTGGCTGACTTTGCAGATCTTTCTCCTCAGTGTGGAATCTCCTCGTGGGATGTTCCAGTGAAGTCCCGGTGTCTTCATACCATGGGTTTGGCAGTTGGGAGGGAAGCCAGGAGAAGGGACAACCTGTTTTCTCCAGCTAAACCCGAGCCGCTCTGCAGCTCCCCCAGATGCTGGTCATGAGTGAGTGTGCTGGGCTGCAGGATGGTCTGGAGAGCTTAAATCTCCATCTGGGAGATGACCATGGAGCAACCAGCCCATGTTGACTGCAGCTGCTCTTGGAAGGGAGGGTGTCCCCTCCATGCTGTGGGGGTGCTGTCCATTCTCCAGCTGCAGGAACACACACCTGGTAACCCTTGGCCAACCATGACTCGTGTCCCTCAAGGGTGGGACAGCCCTTCACCAGCTGTTTAGTCCGTTAATGGTGGAATAATCCTTGGCCAGATGAATTGGCATCCTTGAATTGCCAAATAACTGTTTCCAAGTGTTGAGTCCCTAAGAGTGGGATAACCTTGGCCAACAGGTGAATTCCCATCAAGGGTAACATCCTCCCCTCCTCATTCCACAGAGTCTGTGGCTCTAGAAGCCTCATCCCAGTGACAATCCATGACATTCGTGTTTCTGATTCCTCCAGCGGTTTTTGGAAGTGTTTTCCTGGGCTGGTTTTCCAAAGTGTTTGTGGTGTCTGTGGCCACTAGCTGATTCCTAGCAGTGCTTTCGAACCACGTTTACCTGCCCAAACCTCCTGTGTGACCATGAAAACTCAACACGTGCAATTGGGAAGCTTAAAAGCAGGATATTTTTTGACTACTGAAGTATTTTAAAATATATATTTCCCTTGACTTTTATTAATTATTTTCAGGAAATAAGAATGAAGGAAATGTTGGTGCTTTTTACTAATAAAATTAATAAATGTAACTAAAATATTTATTTGATTAGTAAGGTTCAGAATGTACCTGCAAGATGTCCTTCATGTGAGTGTCTGAATCCATTGCTGGGGAGCTGGGGCATGAAATTAAACATTATAGTCAGTCATCATTACAACATCTACTGCCTGGAGCGTCCTTTCCATCCTCTGTGGCTTGACAATCCCTGTGGCCATTGTAAAAGCACAAGTAAGGAGCTGGACATCCTTGTTCTCTTGCTCTGGTGCTCAGAATCCCCGGACCTGAGTTGCCTTAGACTTTGTGGGACACATTTTGGAGGGAAAAATCCCACCTGATGCTCTTCGGAAGGGACTAAGCAGCTCCTTTCCAGATAAAACAGAAATGCTGACCCTTGTTAAATGTTAATGATGCAGCGTTTTTCCACTTGGAAAGTCAGTGGGAATTTTCTGCTTAACAAGGAGATTAGAGGTGTGCTTGGGGGAATTGTGAAAGCCTCATTCTATCTGGGTTTCACCCAAATCTTTGCCTGGTGTGGAGTGTCAGGCAAAAAATGAGGAGTCAGACAACCTGTGGAGTCGTTAGGAGCAGACAGGGAGGAGGGAAGAACATGACAACATCATTGTAAAACATATTTTTCCAGATGACATAAAGATATGGGATTCCACTTACTCACAGAGACCTGCCTTGGTGCTCCTGCTTTTCTTTCTGCACGGCGAAGCGGATTTCTGGGTGGAGTCACCAATTTGGCAAAAATCTGTTAACCGCACCAAGCTGATGAAGACTAAATTTGTTTCCTCTTCACGCCCAAGCTGTCCCAGCCCACCTCCAGGAGCAGATAAAAGGGAATGCCTGGAGCTGTGGAGCCAGAGAAGACTCTGAGCACTTCTCTCTGCCCTCAGCACCAGCTCAGCTCTGTTGATCTCCTCAGCGTCTTCATTCTTGGCTCTTTTGAGGAGAACCAGCCATGTCTCGTCAGTCTGTCTGCAGGAGCTTTGGAGTTGGGAGCAAAAGGGGATTCAGCTCCTGCTCTGCTGTTGGTGGTGGCTTTGGAGGCGGCGGCCGGAGCAGGATCAGCTACAGCTCGTTCTCCACATCCCGGGGCTTCGGAGGCGGCAGCGGACGCTGTGGAGGATTCAGCAGCCGGAGCCTCCACAACCTGGGAGGCAGCACAAGGATTTCCATGGGCAGCTCTTATGGCAGTGGCTACGGATGTAGAATTGGTGGCTTTGGTGGAGGATTTCCAGGAGGAATGTGTGGCATTGGAGGAGGTGTCATTGGTGGAGGAATGGGCGGCTTTGGTGGCTCCATCCGATGTGGCCCCGGGTTCCCTGGAGGCATCCAGCCGGTGCAGGTGGACCCGACCCTCCTGCGGCCAGTCCACGTTGACATTGACCCTCAGATCCAGCAAGTGAAGTGCCAGGAGAAGGAGCAGATCAAGACTCTGAACAACCAGTTTGCCTCCTTCATCGACAAGGTGAGAGATTGGAGCTGGATTTGCTTGGGAATGGGAAAACTGCAGAAATTCCTTGTGCTCTGGAGAGGGAAATAATATCCTTCTCAGCTCAGTGTTGGGCTCTGATTATTTCCATTGGGTTCCATCTGGTTTCCTCCTGAGGAAGTGTCAAAACTGAGCGTCCACAGAGAAACTGAACAACTTTCTCCAGGTTTGGTGGATGCACATTTGTTTTCTCTCCAGTGCAGACAGGTCAAAGGGATGGGGATATACTCAGTGACCAAAGTGTTTCTTAAAGTCTTTCTTTTTTCTGGGGTAATTTTTTCACAAGGAACTTAAAATCTAGGAATGAAATTAAAAAAAATTTGCAACCATTTAAGGAATGAAATGAAAAAAATTTGCAACCATTTATTGTTTCAGTTTAAGTGCAGGCAAGTTCCCTTTAAATTATCTGAACTGGGAGAATGTTGGTTATAAGCGTGTTCCATGTTTTTTAAATATAGGATGTGTATATGGAATAATTTCTGTGTCTGATAAGAGGAATGTTCTTGAATATGGAGACCAATGGGATTTCAGTCACTGGAAAGTCAAAAAGCATCTGGTGCTCTGGAAAATTAATATCAAAAATCTCAACTGGTTGTAGAAATAATTTGTAAGATTGGAATGGAAGCATTTCAATAACTCAACATGCTCCCCCACCCCCCTGAAAAAGAAACTCCACAAGAACAAAAAAAAGAGCAGAAATAAAGGAGGAGAAATGAGGAGAAATTTAAGGATAATAGGGAAAAAAAAAAGAGAAAAAAGGGAGGAATTTTCCCCTTGGAAGCAACGGTCTTGTTAAGGTTTTGGGGAATGACTCCCGTAGCCTCCCAAAGCTCCCAGGAGGTTTGAGCAGTGGGATGTGTCTCTGGTGAATGTTTCACACACCCTTTGCTGGCTGTAGGTCCGATTCCTGGAGCAGCAGAACAAGGTGCTCTCCACCAAGTGGGAGCTGCTCCAGCAGCAAGGGCCATCGGGGCCAAGGAAGAACCTGGATGTGATCTTTGAGAATTACATCCAGAACCTGCGGAGGCAGCTGGAATCAATCGTGTCACAGCGGAGCCAGCTGGAGTCGGAGCTGCAGAACATGAGGCAGTACGTGGAGGAGTTCAAAACCAAGTGAGTGTGGGGACAGACGGGGAGGGAGCAGCCGGGAGAGCGGAGCTGGTGCGGAGACCCTGTGGGTGGAGTGACCAGGGGCCCCAGAGTCTCACCCTGTCCTGCCCCCACCACAGGTATGAGGAGGAGATCAACCGCCGCACGGCTGCCGAGAACGAGTTTGTGGTGCTGAAGAAGGTGAGTCTGGAGACACCAGCAGGGACTGGCTGAGGGGGGACAGGAGGTGAAGACAGGGGAAGGACTCAGCTCCAAGATGGGCAGATGCCAACAGGAAGAGCCAACAACTCTTGTGCCATGAGAGGAAGCCGTGGTCCAATTCTGGGATCTTTCCTTTAGGATGTGGACTGTGCCTACATGACCAAAGTGGAGCTGGAAGCCAGGGTGGGAGCTCTGACAGACGAGATCAACTTCCTGAGGTGCATCTATGAGGAGGTAGGAGCTCTCTCTTCTCCAAGGGGGCAAATTTTTCATCAGGTGTGTGGTGGCCAATGACACTGAGGTTGGACGGGGTGCCTGGGTGGATTTAGGCTTGAGATGGTGCCTCTGACTGATGTCCTGGTTGCAGGAGCTGTCTCAGATGCAGACCATCAGCCGGGATCTGTCCGTGGTGGTGTCCATGGACAACAACCGGCACCTGGACCTGGACAGCATCATCGAGGAGGTTCGGCGCCAGTACGAGCAGATCGCCCAGAGCAGCCGGGCTGAGGCCGAGGCCTGGTACCAGAGCCGGGTGAGTTGGGAGGGGGTTGAGGCGCCTGGAGCATGGGAAACACCTCACCTGAATGTTTGGTGAGTTGTGTCCTTGATGGGAGTATTTTTGTCCCCATGCCCATAGTATGAAGAGCTCCAGAGCACGGCTGGCCGGCACGGGGACAGCCTCCGCAACACCAAGATGGAGATCCAGGAGCTGTCCAGGAATGTCCAGAGGCTGCGGACAGAAATTGAGAATGTGAAGAAACAGGTGGGGGTTGGCCAGTATCTCACAGGTTCCTCCTGTTTTCCCTCCAGTTTGTGCCATGAGGATTCTCCAGTAGACGGTGGGCAGAGGGAATTAAGAAACTTATTTTGTTCTCCACAGAACCATCATCTGCAGTCAGCCATTGCTGAGGCTGAGGAGAGGGGGGAGATGGCCACCAAGGATGCCAGGAGGAAGCTGGAAGAGCTGGAATGTGCCCTGAACAAGGACAAGGAGGAGCTGGCTCGCCTGCTGAAGGAGTACCAGGAGCTGCTGAACATCAAGATCGCGCTGGATGTTGAGATTGCCATGTACAGGAAGCTGCTGGAGGGAGAGGAGAACAGGTGAGATCTCCCACCATGGGCTGGGCCAGGGTTCTGTCCCCCCTTGGGTCGGATTAATTTTTAATTGTCCCTCGCAACACATTTAACCTTGAAATCTGATTACTTTCCTTTCTTCCTCCAAATTTTGAAGCCCAAAACAGAAACACGATCCCCACAGGGAATATTTCTCGGGTGGCTTGATTGATCTTATATGAGACAGAATATAAAAGGAACATTTGGGGAAGAGTTTTGCTTGTGACTGTATGTAGATTTACAATTGATGTTCCTCTCCCTACTCAGGCTCTGCTTAGAGAACCCCTCCAACGTGAATGTCTGTAAGTATTCGCACATTGTTTTCTCGGCAGAATTACCTTTATCCTTGGTTTTGTGAAGATTCCCAGGGTGTTGCCTGGCGTTCAATGAGCCTCTCCCTCTTTTCCAGCTGTGGTGGGCAGAACCACCGTGTGCGGAGGCAGATCTGGCAGCTTTGGAGCCAGCAATGGCCTTGGTGGAGGAGGAGTGTGCACAGTGGGCGGTGGGAACATCCTTGGCGGCAGCTGCGGTGTGGGAGGAGGGATCATCACTGGTGGCTTCTCCTCTGGCAGCGGGAGGATGTGCAGCACTGCAGGTGGCAACTTCATGGCCGGAGGGGGCTCCTCCTCTGTGCGAAGATGCGTCACCACCACGACAGTCAAATCCTCCGGGGTCAAATACTGAGCCCTCACCTCCATCCTCCCAGGGAAAGCAGCACCTTCCTCTTCCTCCCACCAGCAGCACAGCCCCTTCCATCCCCATCAGTATTCAGGAGGAAACTGTTTCTGGGGGAAATCTCCCCAAAGTGAGGCTGAAGATGAGACACATCCCTCTGGCCCAGCCTGGCCCCCACTGAGCCCCACTGGGGTGAAACATCTCCCTCGTGGGTCCCCGGCACTGCAGAGCTCCCCGGGGCTGCTGCACCAGCTGAGGAGGAGCCTGTGGAAAACTGCTCTTCCCTGTCACTTTTTAAGGCCCGTGTTTCCCCTGCGCCCCCCATGGGTCCCCTGCACCCTGCTTCAGCTGTGTCAGGAGCCCACACCAACAGAAGGAAGGAGATGATGTCCCACAGTCAGATTTAGGAGTGAGAAACAGGTCTCTGGAGTTGTCCACCTTCCCCAGGTGGAGGAATCTGGCAGCTTTAATGTTTTATGGATCCTTTTCCCTCCTCTCCTTCCTGCCTGGAGCGTGTGGCCCTGTTGCCCCCTCTGTCATGTGAATCAGCTGCTTCCTGCTAGTGCCATGGCCCCAGAGTCCTTCAGTGCACCAATAAACTGCAGAGAGATGAAGATATTTTGGTGTTGTCTCATCACTCGATGCTCCCCAGGGGAGAGGAAACACAGGTTTGCCCTGGGTCAGAGCGACTGCAGGACAAACACAGGCTGAACAGAGAAAGAATTGAGAGTAGCCTTGGGAGAAGGATTTGGGAGTGCTGGTGGGTGAGCACTGCCCCAGCCCAGAGACCCCCGAGCCTGGGCTGAGCCCCCAACAGGAGCAGCAGGGGAGGGGGTGTTCTGCCCTGCCCAGGTGAGACCCCCCTGCAGAGCTGCTCCAGCCCTGGGGCCCAGCACAGGGAGGATTTGGAGCTGCTGGAGAGAGTCCAAGGGAGGCCACAGAGCTGCTCCAAGGGCTGGAGCTCCTCTGGGGCCAGGCTGGGAGAGCTGGGGGTGGTCACCTGGGGAGAAGGGAAAGGAGACTTTTGAGCCCCTTCCAAGGGGCTCCAGGAGAGCTGGAGAGGGACTTGGACAGGGAGAGATGGGACAAGAGGTGATGGCTTCAAACTGGAAAAGAGGAAAGTTAGATGGGATGTTGGGAAGGAATTCCTCCCTGTGAGAGTGGTGAGGCACTGGAATGGATTTTCTTGAGATTGTCTCATCCCTGGAAGTGTCCAAGGGCAGGCTGGATGGGGCTTGGAGCAACCTGGGATAGTGGAAGGTGTCCCTGCCCATGGCAGGGATGGACTGGGATGAGCTTTAAGATCCTGTCCAACCCAAACCTTTTCATGATCCTATTCTGAGCTGATTTAGATGATCTTGTGGGAATGTCAAGGGTTTCCTTCAGCATCATCCTGAGAACTGGCACTCATTATTTACATTTAGGGTTTGGGCCGGCTGGAGGTGGGCAGGAGCTTGGAGAACCTGGTCTAATGGAAGGTGTCCCTGCCCATGGCAGGGGGTGGAACTGGATGGGCTTTAGGATCCCTTCCCACATTCTGTGTTCATCTCATTCCAACTCCTGCCGTGGAAGAGTCTCCAGTGGGGAGCTGGAGCCCGGGTGAGGTGGCTGAATCCTCCCCGGGGCTGGCACAAGGATGAGCAGCACCCTCTGCCTGTCTGGCTGGGCTCTTACACCGGCTCCTCATCTGAGCCGTGGGAAGGTCTGACAACGCCGAGTGGACACGAATTACTCACAAAGAAAAACAAACAAACAAAAAACCAGCCTGAAAGAATAAGCCAGAGCCCAGAACCTGCCATCAGAGGTCCCGATGGCCCAGCCAGATTAGTCATTAGCCCTCTCCAAATTACATGCCATTGCAACCAAATTAATTTGATTAACGACTGACTGGATTCTTCTGTAGCACTGGGAGGAGCAAGAGGTGACTCAGCTCTGACTTCTCTGCAGTGTGTGTTATTGGGGGGGGAACATTTATGGGGGTGGGAACGGATGGGATTTAAGGTCCTTTCCAATTTCAACCATTCCATGATTGTATGATTGATCTGGTGCAGATAAAATATGGAAGTGGAGATCAACATTGTCAAATCCTTGCCATCTAAATGAGCAAAATAAGGAAGAAATTATTGGTTTTATTTGAACCAGTGTTAATTTCCTGCTGTTTTTCTTATTTACCCCCAATTTTCCCTCCAGTTCACCCTCCTGGCTTCCGAATGAAGTTTACACCAGGCTGCAATGCATCTTATCCTCCCGTTTGAGTCAAAAATTACATTTCTGATTCTAAAATTCATGGGTTGGGATGGGAAAGACCAAAAAGTCATGGCCCTCTTCCTCATTCCAGGGAAGAGTCCAGGGACAGGTTTGGACCAGGTGGTTCAAAGCCCAGGAGTGTCTTGGGGACACCCTCAGGGAGGTGGCAGAGAGGACAGAGATCTCCAGCCTGCTGAAGCCCAGGAAGCCAAAGGTGCTGACATTATCCAAAAGCCACAGGATTTTTCTGAGTTCCCTGAGTTTTTCCTGGAGAGAAGCCAAGAGGTGCCCGGGTTTATCGTTCCCACCTGACGCACTCATGAAAAAGGGAGTTGAAGGAAATAGCTCAAGTGCATCATGCTGGGTTGGGATCCCCTTTGCCTGCTCTGTGGGGCACTGGGAGAGCTGCTGGATCCCATCCAGGGAGGCCAGGAAAGACACTGAGGGGCTGGAGCATGTCCAGAGACAGGAACAGAGCTGGGGAAGGGCTGGAGCACAAGGAGAAGGGTCTGGAAAACTCCTGAGGAACATCTGAGGGAGCTGGAGGGGCTCAGCCTGCAGAAAATGGGGCCGGGGGGGACTTGTCAGTCTTCAGAACTCCCTGAGAGGAGGGTGCAGCCAGGTGGGGGTTGGAGGGCAAGGAAATGTCATTGCTGCACTGGGGTCAGGGCATGGGCTGAGAAGGACCTTTCGCATTAGAACACGAGAAAAAACCGAATCTGTGCCATGTTTTATGAGCTCCTTAGGAAATTAACCCAAGTAGCATTTTATTGGCTGTAATTAGGGCTGTAATGAGTTTTTAATTGTTACTAATCGTGTTTACGGTGGGAGGGCCTTGGGAGCCACCATGGTTTTCCCCCTGGGTGGGTCATTGTGCAAACATGGAGGAGACTCCCCCCGTTTGTGCTCGCAGGGGGATGACGGTGGACAGCTGGGGAGCAGGAAATGTTTGTCTTTGTAAGAAGCACTGGTTTGTCACCTGGAGCTGACCTCCCTCTGCATCCTCCAGGCTGGGCTTTGCCTGGCACACTTCTCCTGAGCAGCTGGAGGTCTTTGGGATCTCGAGGATGGGACGTTCAGGGGAAGGAATTGAGGAGCAGAGAGGTTAAAGGAGGTTAAAAGTGGGGATCAGCATCCTTTGGGCCCCTCTCTGCACTTCAAAAAGAAACACCCCCAGTTCTCTTACCTCCAACTTGACTGGTCTAAAAAACCAGCTCAAATATGCACTAGAAAACCCTCTGACCTTCTCAAGAGAGACCAACATCAGCAGCTCATGGAAGCAGTAACCACAATGGGAGAGGTTTAAAACTCCTGTGGGCAAGTACATTGACAAAGGTACCTAAAGCCGTGCAACTTCCAAAGTAATTTAGCCAAGAGGAGCTCTTCCCTTTGCTTTCCACGCTGGGCTCCTGATGTTTAATCCTGGATACTCCATCACCTCCTTTCCTGCTCTTTGGACCCTGCCTTGGGTTCCTTGTGAGTGACTCCACTGTCAGTCTCCAGGGGTGACTCTTGCTGGGTTCCAGAGGAATCTGTGTCGCAGAGCACAGATCTGTGGCTGTGCAGACAAATTTGGGCCCTTCATGTAATTCATATTCACCCCAGCTTTGCTTGGACAGGTCGAGCTGACATCTGAGCACTTTTCCTGCTGGACTTGGCCCCTCTTGGATGCTGACCCTGCTCCTCTGAACAAAACAGCTGCTCCCACCCACCCCCATGACCTGGATGCCTGGGAATGTGGTGCCTCCTGCTCCCTCCCAGCCCTGTTCCATGCAGAGCTGCCTCAGCTCCAGCTGGGACAGGTAGAGCCGGATTTGCACAATTTACAGCAACTGTATCATCCACACCTGGTGCTGACAGAGACCACTCCTCCTCTTCTCCCTCCCACCCATTTCAGTGGGGATGGGGGTGGATCCCTGAGCTTCATCCTCCTCCCACACTGCCAAGTTCTGTCCTTGGAGCGGAATGATATTCCATGGGGTTTACAGGCGTGACCCCCAAACCCGCGTTATCTGACCAGTGCTGTTGGAGCATGGGTTGAATCAATTCTACCTCTCCCGTGGCCTGGGGACTCAGCTGGTCTGGGAGGATGGACACAGCCACAAAATGCTACAAAATGTCGCTGGAAGGTTTGGAGCCTGTGCAAGGGCAAGTTCTCTGACACAGCCGAACCTGCTGGTGACCACCAGGTGCTGCTGTGACACCTGAACCTGTCACTGTCCTCCAGGTGCTGCTGTGACACACCCGAACCTGCCAGTGACCTCCAGACCCCTCCTCACACACCTGAACCTGTCATTGTCCTCTGGACCTTCTGACGTGCCTGAATCTGTCACTGTCCTCCACATCCTGCTCTGCCAACTGAACCTGCCAGTGACCTCCAGGTGCTGCTCTGACACCAGAGCACTGTCCTCCAGGTCAACGACAAATTGACTTTCCCCTAAGTTATGGGTGAGGCTGCGATGGAATTTTGGGTTGGGCACAAACCCACCACTGTTACAGGTCATGACTCCAGCTGACAGTAGGGGAAAGGTGACAGGAGAAGAGGTGGGTTGTGCCCGTGTTTGTGGTGGGTCTCTCTCTGCTGGGGGTTCTCTGCTGAGCCTGATCCATTCGGATCAGACTTGATTTGGAGCCAGAATCAGCTGAAAGGGGAACTGCTCTGTGTGTCAGCCTTGGACAAGGACCTCCTGCTGTTCCTGGGGGGCCTTGGAGCCGCCTCCCTCCCTCCCTCCCTCCCTCCCTCCTCCCCCACAAAACTTCTCCCTGAATGAGTTCTCCCATTTTGGAGGGGGGGCGGGGGGGCTCTGCAGGGGTTTGTGACTCCCTGGAGTAAAGTTGGGCCCATGGCCAAGGAGTCGAGCCCTTCACCTGGATTGCTTTCCATGGGGCATCTCTGGGAAATCCATTCCAGGGCCTCCAGGGCCTCACTGCCCTCAAAGGGAGGAATTCCTTCCCAACATCCCACCTAACTCTGCCCTCTGGCAGTGGGAAGCCATTCCCTGTGTCCTGTCCCTCCATCCCTTGTCCCCAGCCCCTCTCCAGCTCTCCTGGAGCCCCTTTAGGCCCTGGAAGGGGCCCCAAGGTCTCCCTTCCCTTCTCCTCTCTGGGTGATCACCCCCAGCTCTCCCAGCCTGGCCCCAGAGGGGCTCCAGCCCTGGAGCAGCTCCGTGGCCTCCCCTGGACTCTCTCCAGCAGCTCCAAATCCTCCCTGTGTTGAACAATGCTCTCAGGCCTGGAATTGGTGGGATTCTCCTGATCAAGGCCAGGACTTGGACTTGATGATTCCTGTCTGTCCCTTCCAGAACTCAAGATATTCCAGGATTCCAGACCTGTCAAAGCCCTTAAACTGCCCTTCCCCACCCCATCCTCAGAGCTTTCCCTCCCCAGGCAGGAGATTTACACTGGAACCATCACGGGTTTGGTGCTTTTTGTGCAGCTTTACCTTTTCCGCACCCGCCTCGTTTGTGCTGTGGCTGCTCCTTCTGCTGTTGCAGAGGCAACTGCAGCAATTCGGATCCATCAATAGAGGGATTTACTCAACTGATCACAAAATCTGACCCTGATTGGGCTAATTATGAGCTCGGAGTCCAGCCCAGGTGGGGCTGCTGGGTGGGGTCACCCTGCTGTTGGTGGCTGCCCCCGGAAGGCAGCACCAGGCCCACGTCCTGGGAGGGCAGTAATCACCTTGTTTACTGGATTTGGAGCATCTGCCAGAATTAACTCCAGCTGCTTCAGCTTCCTGTGGGACAGGATGTGATTAAAATCATCCTCAATCACACAGCAGCTTTTGGAGCTGCTGAACACTCTCAGTCTCTTCTTTACCTTGGGGACCAAGTGAAGAGGTTCCTGAGGTTCCAAACCTCTGGAGGGGCCATTCCTGAGACCTCTGATTGTTGGGTTACCTGGAGATCCTCATCAAAATCCTGCCCTGATAGAAATAAAAATCAATTTATATCATGACTGCCACATCCATTGGCCATTTTTCTGCTGAGAAACATGCACACAGAAAAAAAAATCTCATGTCTCCCAGGACTTTTAACCAGGAGTTCAATCCAGTTTCCTCCTCATCCTCTTTGGGGTTTTTTTTTCTTATTTTAATTTTTTTTTTTCTCTGCAGGTCTTGCCTTTCCTCCTCCACCTGCTCCTTCTGAAACCCTTTTGAGATTTTATCTCTGCCTTGTTCCAGCACCTCGCCCGAGCCCGAGGGCATCAGCTGTGTGTGGAGGCACCAGGACACGCTCAGCCTGTCAGAGATCTCAGGGATGAGAGGCTGACACTTGGCGTTAGCCAATTAAGCAAAAAAATTAATGAGCTTCTCCTTCATCCACTCGCCACCACTGTTAATATAAACAGCAATAGAAAAATTACTTCAATGTATTCACAAATCATTCAATTTAATTAATAAACTTTCACATTATTGTCAGGGAAAGAGGAAATTAACCAATATCGTAATTATGTTGTTATTTTCTGAATTGATGATTTAATATCAAGGGTGTTGTTGAGGATGTTATTGGCTTGTTTACCTTCCTGTCAGCCCCAAGTCACGAACCATTTATTAAAAGAGATTAAAAGAGCCATCAGTCACTTGTTAACGGGATCACACGTTAAAGTCAGATTTCAGGTTGCTGGTCCCTAAATGAGCCTCACCAGAGACCCCCCCCCTCCCTCAGGGACACAGCACCAGGACTGTCCGACCCCGGAGCTGGTGACCTCCCTCCCCACGCTGAGTGGAATCCACCCTGGCAGCTCCCTCTGGCCTCCTCAAAGTCAAGATTCCAGTCTGAAGCCATCACCAGGGCATTTCACCCTTTTTTTCCTGCATAAACGACTATGTTTTTGACATTTCCCTTCCCTTGTCCTTTCAGAGTCTTCCTGCCTTTGCTGACCACCGCAGAAGACTGTGGCCATTCCCTGCACGGATGTTGCTGGCTCTGGGGAAGCTCTTCCTGCTCTTTGAGGGCTCGCCAGCCCTTTCCACGTTGATCTCTTTTGCTTCCCTCGCTCTCATTGGAGCTTGGACTTGATTCCAACCTCAGCCTTGTTGTTCCATGCTGCCCCAGAGATCCCGGTCTCCACTTCATCTACTTGTGTCCCCTTCCCCTCCAAATAAAATTCCTCTGTGCCAGCAGGGCCGTTCCTCCTTCTCTGGAATTCCATGGTCCATCGGCTGCTTCCTCTCCTTTGTGTTTGGGAGCAGCTCCTGGTGGAGTGACCCGGTGATGGGTCCTGTTCCTCCTCACCTGCCCTGCTTGGAGCGTCCAGCACTGCCCCTTCCCCTCCCTCCGCCCCCTGCCCTGGATCCCGCCAATTCCAAGGGAGTGTTTCCATAAAACATTGCCCTTCCACAAAGGCAGAAGAAGATATCCCCTCACCAAAATCATTCCCAACCACCTGAGCTCTCTCTGTCTGCGTAGGAAAAATCCCTCCTCTTTAGGGCCTTCCCAGACCCCCTCCAGTTACAGCTTTCTCACCAGGAAATGTCACTATTTACTACAAAGTGTTGAGAATTCATGGAATTCAAAATGTTCCCTGACAGAGGAGTTTTTTCCTGTGGTTTAATAGCAACTTCCAGTCTCACCCAGCTCTAGGTCTCTGTGAGGGAAATTCAATCTGGTCTCCCTGCCCCTAAATGATGAATGTGGGTTCCACTTGGAATATCTGCATCATTAGGACAATATATTCTTGCAGCTGGGAAACCTCAGGCTTAAAATAGGATAAACTTTGGGAGAGTGCCAACGTTTCACCCCTTGTTTTGCAAAAAGACAAGGATTTTCACATTTCTTTTTTATTTTTTTTCTTTTCTCCAAGTCCTTGCTGCCTTCGCCGACCACATGGAGAGGTCGTGGTTATTCCAGGGAAAGAGGGGGGAGAAAAGGAAAGTTTGTGGGCTAAAGGCATTTTTATGACTGTGTCTGTGTCATCCCAGCCCCAGTTCCAAGTGACTGAAGGCCCTAATTATGCAGGAACTTTGGCAGCTGGAGATCAAGATCTCTCTCTTTCAGTGTTCGTTTATCTCCTTCATTGGGGCAGTTATGAAATTTAAATACTGGATTTCTTCATGTGCTACTGTATGGCTCTGGCAGTACTTTGTGAACAGTCAGAAGTGCATTGATATTCTTATTTATTTAGGCTCTTCTGCCCACTTTACAAGTGGAGCTTGTAAATATCCTTCATTTATATTTAGGATCTGGTTTTCTGAGACACAGTAGTGGTTTTGGTTCGCTTATCTGAGTCACAGCACCATTTATGTGGTGGTTTCACGTTCACTGAATTTTGTTTGCCAGCTAGGAGATAGGATTTTTGGGAGAAAAAGGCAAAACAGGCCCCAACTTAAGGTAAACAGATAGATTTTATTAACACATGCTAAGAGAAGCAAAGGAAAAGAAAAAAACAAACCACAAATGAATTTCTAAACCAACCCTTTCTCCCACCACAAACTCTTCATTTTCTACAAAAAATGTAAAGAGGCAAAACTCAGAACTCCAGGTCAGTACCACTTATAAAACAGTCATTCATTCAGTCTTTGAAAGAAGTGTCTCCTGTTGTTTGGTAACTTTGCACAAGAGAAAACAGTCAGCTTGTGGCTTCTAACTCACACCAAAGCAGCCCGCCCAGGAGAGTCTGCAATTGAGGAACCTCCCATATTTATGTAGCCTTTCCGTGACCACACATATGGGTCGTAGACTCACAGATATTGGGGTGTCACCTTTTAAAAATCAGCAGCTTCAAAGGCAAAGGATTCTTCAACTCAGGGAACAGAGATGTCTTCTCACATCTTTGCTGGCAGAGGGCTTCTTCTCATCTCTCTCTGTTCAGACCTCTCATGGGATCACAGGATCACAGCTACTAATTCAATATTCACTCAGTAAATCACAGATACCTTTGCTCAAATCCACAAATCATCTCCCCAGTTTGTACTCGCCACGATTTAAAGGAATACTTTGGCATATTCACATTACTAAAAACTCTCAGGAGATTTCAGCCTAGGACTCAGGCAACTTGTCATCTCTCCCACTTAAAAAGCCACTCTTTGTTTACTGACTTAGATATCTCCATATTGTCCCTTTACATATTTTTAATTTGGCCTTTTCTCTCGTCTCTGAAAAGGGTTGGAGTTTAGGAAAGTCTCAATCAGTGTCAGGAAAGAGTTACAGCTTGTCCCGGCCTGCGGTGGCAGCTCAGAGGTTTCAAAGCCATGCCGTGGGGGGAAGATGGATCCCATCCTTCCCTGGGCCAGCAGCCAGGGCCGGGGCACGGCCCAGCCACGGCCCGGTCCCCTCCGCCACAGCCCTGCTGGGTCAGGGCCAGCGCTGCTGATCTGAAATCTCCTCCTCCCCCGTCGGGAGCCGGGAGGGGAAGAGGAGACACAGCCGGCCCCGGGATGTTCCCCCGCGGGGCAGCGGCCCCTCAGAGGCCGGGCCGGGCCGGCCCTGACCGCCCGGAGGGGACAGCGGGGCCTGGACCGGGCCGTAACTGCGATGTGACCTCTTGAGCAGACGAAAGAGGAAAAGGCCCAAGAAACCTGGGATCTCTGATTATAGCCTGGGCTGTCCAGAGCTCAGTGGACAACACTCCTACTGGTCAGCCAGAGTCCATCCCCAGCCTCACATCTGTGCTAAACCACCACAGACACCCTCATGATTTTAGCAGTCTTAGGGTTTGTGTTTTCTGTAGTTCTTCCCTCCCCCCCCCCGCCCCCCCCTTTTCTTTTAGTTCTTTTTATTTCTATTTTCTAAAGAGTTTATGGCTGCCTCATCTCTGGAGGTGCTTAAGGACAGGTTGGATGGGGCTTCCACCTGGTCTGGTGGAAGGGAGACCTTGGAGCCCCTTCCAGGGTCTAAAGGGGCTCCAGGAGAGCTGGAGAGGGGCTGGGGACAAGGGATGGAGGGAAAAAACAAGGGGGAATGGTTTCCCACTTCCAGAGGGCAGGGATAGGTGGGATATTGGAAAGGAATTCTTCCCAGAGCGGGTGGTGAGGCCCTGGAATGGATTTCCCAGGAGATGCTCCATTCCTGGAAGTGTTCAAGGCCAGGTTGGACAGGGCTTGGAGCACCCCAGGATGGTGGAAGTTGTTGCTGCTCATGGCAGGAACTGGATGAGCTTTAAGGTCCCTCCCAACCCAGACCATTCCATGACTTTATTTTGAGCTGATTTAGATGATCCTGTGGGAATACTGAGGTGTCTCATTGAGTATTAACCTGAGAACTGGGATTTATCTCATTTAGGGTTTGATTTGAAGGTGGAAAGAGGTGGATGAGGGTGATGGAGTTTGGCAGGTTCCTGCCCCAGTTCTCCTTAAAAAGCTCCAGTTTGGGTCTGTCTCTAAATCTCTGGATGTTTCCAACATGTCCATCCCGGTGCTCTCCTGGTTCCCTCACTGTCCACAAAAAGTCACACTCATGTGTCCTGGTTTAGGGGAAATTTGGGAGGAAACCTCCAAATGGAGTTCTTCTGGACAGCAAAACCTAAATGGCCCCTCCCTCACTCAGTCCGGGAAAAAAACTTCCTCAAAGAAAAGTGGAAAAAACCATTTATTTAACAAACAAACTGCCCACAAGCATAAGGAATGAATAATATGAAACAATAAAACCTCTTGCTGGTCCGAAGAGAGATGGCAAAACTGAGAGAAGTCCTTGCTGTGAGCCAGCTCAGCTCTCTCAGTCTCTGATCAGTCCCAGTCCCTTCGGCGCTGGAAAATGCCCAGGTCCAGGCCCGGTGGGCCACAGGGGCAGCTCCTGGTGCTCCTCTGGGTTTTCAGTCCAGAGCAGATTTAAACAGTCCCAAGAAAAAAGGGGAAAAAAAACCAGTCCAGGAAGCTTCTTTGCCTCAGCTAGCTAGACTAACTAAAAAGGAAAAAAAAACAAAACAACCTCTCTCTTGCCACTGTCCGTGCATCTGACGAACACCCAAGGATGAAGAAGAAACTGAGGAGGAGTGAACAATGTTTTTTCAAAACAAACTCCGCGCTTCTTCCTTCCCTGCTCGCTCTCAGGATCAGTCTTAAAGGTACAGAACACACAGCACACACAGAACAGACGACTGGGGATACAGGCACCACAGTCACCCTGGGACACATGTCACTATCTCAGAGATTTTTTCCAGGTGGGAGGAACTTTCCCACCTTCCTCACCTTTACCACCTGCCCCAGGGACTGCTTGGGATGGGCAGAACAACACGAGGGCCCTCAGTCCCTGCTCCAACAGCTGAACAAGTGGCCCAGGTGGACAATTTTAATGGATCAAGTTTTGGGATGCAATTTAAATCTATCCTTAAAATCCCAATACAAAGAGCCAGGTTGACCCTGTGGTTGTAATGCCCTGATCCCATGAAAACCCATCTGCCTGGGAAGGATGATGGATGGACCTGTGATTCCTTTGTCATGGCTGTGTCAGAAAGAGGAAAGAATGACAGGAAGCTCGCCCTTCTTCCGCAGGATGCACGGGCACCCCTAGGGATGCATCCCTGTTTCTGGAGCCAGCTCGACAGGTCCAGGTGTGGCTGGGATGTGCTGCCAAGGCTGATCTGGTGCCAGCTCCGATCACAACAGCTGCCTACGCTCCAGGTTACAGCACGTGGGACGGGATGGGATGGGATGGGATGGGATGGCTGCTCTCCTCGCTCCGGCTCTGGGCTCCGGCTGCCACGGAAAGCTCAGAATTCACGGCCAGTACACTTCAGCTGCTGCACAGGGCAGGATTTTGGGATGGACACTTCTATCACCAGTGTTCCACTGCTCACTCTTTGGGGTCACAACATCCCCTTCCATGATCCAGGGAGATTACCTGGAGTATTGCCCAGCGCAGCTCCAGAGTGAGGCACTGACAAAGTGAGGAGGGATGGAGAGGGGAATCACACTGGAGCCAGCATCAGCCCTTCAGAATCACAGAATCATTTAGCTGGGGATCATCAAGTCCAATGATTCACGTGGCACTGCCAAGGCCACCACAGACCATGTCCCCAAGTGCCACATCCACACATTTCTTGGACACTTCCAGGGGTGGGGACTCCACCCCTGCCCTGGGGAGCTGTGCCAGGGCTGGACAACCCTTTCCAGGAAGGAATTTCCCCCAGTTTCCAACTTAAACCTGGCACAATTTGAGGCCATTTCCTCTCATTCTGTTACTCATAACCAGGGAGAAGAGTCAGACCCCCACCTGGCTCCAACCTTTCCAGTTTCCTTCAAGAATTCCCTCCCCTCTCCCCAGCTTTTAAAATCTTGGTAATTGCACCATTTTTCAATGCTCACCATAATAAATTCCTACAGGAGACAGAATTCTCAAACCAAGTCAGATTTTTATAAAGATTTATAAAAACAGGAAATCAGCTGGAAATCTGGTTGAATTTCTTCAGGAAAGGTAGATAATGAGCAAAATTTAATTACAAAGTTAGCAGAGAAGGAAGGTCTGAGATACCAGTTTGGCTGTTCCTGGTGTAAGCTGAAGTAGGGGATTTTGGTAAGGAAAAGTAGATTTCTCAATTGTTTTCCTGGAAAACACTGTTTTTTCAGGTGAGAAAAGACTCGCTGAGCTTCCAAAGTCTTGTCTGCCCTGAGATATTCCAGCTGTTTTAATAACTCCTAGCTACAAACCCCTAATTTAGGGAATTTATGAGGCACTTTCCAAATGGAGCCAGGATTGCACAGCCCTGACCACAAAACCTCTATATAACGGATGGACTCTCAGCCTGGCTTCATCCAGCTCCTTTGGGAGGAAGATGATCGTGCCAGGTGAAGTCAGCTCCTCCTAAGGTCATGTAAGGGACAAAGAGGAGGTTCTTCCCATGGGGAAGTGGTTCCAGAGGTGGTTTTGGAGGAACCACATCTCACTGACTTCTCGAGAAATTAATCCAGGCTGGAGCCTCCAAGTGGTGCTGCCAACAGTAGGCTTTGGCTCCCAAATGCTTTTCCTTATGTCCATGGCCACTGAACGTTGGAAAGGTGGAGCCTGGCACAGAGATGGGGAGAAGGATGGATCCTCCCTGTAAGAAGCAAAAGTTGCTCCTGGGATATTCTGGGAATGAGAGAAGAACAGGCATGGGAAACAAAAGGTGCAGTAGGTGCTCCTGGTGATGTGGTGAAGGAAGGTCAGACACGCCCAAGGACCATCAAGATCCTGTGCCCCTTGAAATATCAAAAGAGGTGGGGAAATACAGGAGAGAATGAGCTCTGGGGATGAGCAGGGGTAACTGTAATTATGGATGGAGGCTAATGAGATAAGGAGATCTGCCAGCAAAGCTCATGAGTCAGGCAGGATTTGGGGAATTTCACAACTGCCCCACTGGTGTTGGTGTTTATCTGACCTCTCCGGGCAGCCATTAATTGCTGCCTGATGAACCAAACCCAATAACATTAGAGACCTGCTAATTAACATGGAATGGAGACAAGCTCCTCCAGAACGTATAAAGGAGAACTTCCATACTCCTCCGGAGTAGCTGAGGATCCTTCATTCTCATTTCTCCTCCTGTTTCACCACCTCCTGCACCGGCTCTCCCTCCTGGAAGTGCTGCCATGAGACGATATTTCTCCAGATACGGGGATGGGAATTTCAGCTCTTCTTCCGCTCACTGTGGGACCTTGAGTGGTGGAGACGGGAGATTTGGAGGGTTTGGGCATGGGTACGGCAGCAGGAGCCTCCACAACCTTGGAGGGTTCAGGAATGTCTATACTGGTGGAAGCTACGGAGGAGAAGGAGTAAGATATGGGAGATGCCTTGGGTTTGGTGGCTGGAGACAACCTGAGAGGGGCTTTGGTGGAAGAGGATATTTCGTAGCAGGTTTTCAGAGTGGTGCAACAGGGCTTGGTGGCACCTACAGAGGAGGCTCAGGCAGGGAAGTGCTCAGAGGAGGCCTTGGAGTAGGGGAACAAGGGGCTGGACAGGGATTGGGACAGGCTGGAGTTCTCCGAGGCATTGAGGAGGTCCATGTCAACACCAACCTGCTGAGGCCAATTCAGCTCCAGGTGGACCCCGAGTTCCAGCGAGTGTGCTCAGATGAGAGGGAGCAGATCAAAGCTCTCAACAACAAATTTGCATCATTCATCGAGAAGGTGAGCCCTGGTCTCTGTGCTGTTATCTGGGAAGGGGGAGGTGTGAGGTGAGTCACAGGGACACTTTCATGTTCCATCTTCTCCCCACAAGAATCCCAGCACTGGCTGAATTCCCACAGGCTGCTGTGGAGCTCACAATGCGTCACTGTAAATGCCGCTGTGTGAATCACTTTTTGCCCTTGGGATAAAGATCTTGGAGTCCTCTTTTGTGGCAGGACAATAAACTGCCAGGATGTCACTGACATACAGACTCACTCCTCTTTTGAGGAAAGGGGTTTCTGGGAATATATATTCCTATATTCCAGTGCCTGGAGGTTGTTGATGCCACCAGGAAAAATGGGTAAGGACTTGGACATCTTGATGAGTTAGTATGTTTTTTCTCAAGCAAAGCCAAACCTTGTAAGAACAGGTTATTTAAGTGCCTCTCCTTGCAGGGGTTTGCACTTGCCAGAAATTGCAAGTGAATTCAATTTCTCTGAATTATTAAAAAAATCGCTTCTTGGTTTGGAAGCCCTACCCTCTACTAGGTGGTCCATCTTCAGTTCTTTAATGACTTTCCATCTTTCCAGTTTTGTCTTCTCTTCTGCTTCTACTCAAACCGGCCACCAAAGCTCTTCCACCCCAGTGCTATCTGGGAGGTGTCTCTGTCTCTGCTTCTCTCTGTTATATGTGGAGACTTCAGGGTTTCCTGTTTCACCCGACAGGAGGTGTTGGTTACACTGAGGAGGTTTAAGATTCCATAGTTCATGCAAAATTAGCACGTCTGTGACTCTTCTTTGCCTCCTAAACTTTTGGGTGTCCAGGTTATCACCTGGTCAATATTATAGAAATCGTAAGTGATTTGGATTGGAAGTGACCTTAAAGCTCATCCAGTTCCTGCCATGGGCAGGGACACCTTCCACTAGACCACTGTGCTCCAAGCCCCATCCAGCCTCGCCTTGGACACTTCCAGGAATGGAGCATCCCCTTGGAAATCCATGCCAGGGCCTCCCCACCCTCACAGGGAGGAATTTCTTCCCAATATCCCATTGATCCCTGCCCTCTGCCAGTGGGAAGCCACTCTCCCTTGTCCTGGCACTCCAGGTCCTTGTCCCAAGTCCCTCTCCAGCTCTCCTGGAGCCCCTTCAGGCCCTGGAAGGGGCTTCAGGATCTCCTTTCCCTTCTCCTCTCCAGGTGAACACCCCCAGCTCTCCCAGCCTGGCTCCTTGGCAGAGATGCTGACTGGAGACATGCTGCCCCTCTGGATCTGCTTTTCCTTCCAGGTGCAATGTCTGGAGCGGCAGAATCAGGCACTCTTGGCCAAGTGGGAACTTCTGCAGCAGCAAAGCTCTGGCCCCGAGGAGAGCAGGAACATCAACAGCTTCTTCCAGTCCTACGTCACCAACCTGCAGCGGCAGCTCGAGACGCTCCAGAGCCAGAAGGAGCAGCTGGATCCCGAAGCCTACAACATGCTCCAGCTTGTTGAGGATTATAAAAACAGGTGAATAGTCACAAATCTGGGAAAACAGGTGCTGGAATTTTCCCACGTGATGCTCATTGTGGCCTTGGATGGCAAAGATCAGCTTTGCATCTGCAGGAGTTTGGAGTTTCTTAGCTCTGCTCTGCTGCATTATGCAACTTGACTTTGATGCTGGAAGAGTTTGGTAAGGGTTGAACTCCCAAAAATGAGAGGAAAATCAAAGTTTGTGATTATCTCTCCCATCATCTTTCTTTCCCAGACTCCTCCTCTTCTTTCTCCCCACCAGAAGTGAGTGACCTGGGATTCCACTTGTGGGGCCCTGGTGGGGAAGGACAGAGCTTGGGGTGAAGTTGGGAAGACTTATCACCTTTTCTGGCTTAGATAATTTATGTTCACCCACAACTCTGAGAAATGGAAAGTTTAGTTCAGAGTTATTAAATTTAGGACGGATCTGTATTGATCCCATTTTTTGCAGAAGGTTTGCACTTGCCAGAAATTGCAATTAAAAGAAAATGAAAACTCAACACATTCCGTCTTTGGGTNGAGGAGTTTGTGGAGCTTAAAAAGGTGAATTAACCTGAGATCCTGAGCAAAATCAAAGCCTTGGCAATAAAACAATATCTGTGTGGTTGCCAAGGTTCTCAAAAGCTGAAGTTTTTTCTGAGCTTTGTCTAATTTTAACCAATGTAACTGAAAACCACAACAAGACTGAGGAGGGATTATTTCCTCTAGAGAATGAGTTGGTCCTTTGTAGGACAAATATCTAAAAAGTGATGTTTTTTCCCTATTCACTCCACCCCAATCCAGGTGGAATATGGTTATTATGTTAAATAATGTCTGTAGATGGCTTAAAACTATTTGAGAAAAGAAAATGCAGGCAACCCTTTACTAGAAGTATGAATAAAAATGGTGTTTTCCCATTTCTCATGTTCCCTGGGAACAGATTTATTGCTGCAGTTGTGGTACTCATTTCCCAGCCAATTTTTTCTCTTAAATGCTTTCTCTTTGTTCCCATTGCTTTTCAAATGACATCTGAGATCTCTAGGCCATTATTTGATCCCAGGAATGAAGGCTTTATGATAATATCCCAAGAATTGCACTTCAGTGGAGCATTTGGATCAACAAAATGCAAATATTCCAATGGTTTTTGATTTTTTTACAGGAACTAGACAGTGCCTACATGGGAAAAATGGAGTTTGATGTTCGACTGGATATCCTGAGGCAGCAGCTGGAGTTCCTCCGGTGTTTATATGAAGCTGTGAGTGATTAAAATCTTACCCTCAGGTCTTGAAGGACACACCTTCTGGAGATTCCCAGAAATTTTGCTTGGCTGGGATTTTTTGGCTTGGAGAATTAATTGTCCTTGGCCTTTTGTGAGCGAAAAGGGGTCGGGTGTGACCTTGAAAATTACAAGTGGTGGGGGTCCAGTGGTACCGGGGGGCTGCGGATGGAGAAATTCCAGTGGGAAATTGGCCACAAGGACTGTTAAAATCCCTACCCTGATTTTCCATGCAGGAGCTGTCCCAGCTGCAAACAGTTGTTGGGAACACGGATGTTATTCTGTCCATGGACAACCACAGGGACCTGAACATGGACGGAATCATCGAGGAGGTCAGGCAGGAATATGAGGGGATTGCTCACAGGAGCACAGCTGAAGTGGATGCCATGTACCGGGGCAGGGTGAGTGGACACCAGGGAAACAGGAACGCAGATCTCCTCGTTGGAAAAGAAACCAAGAATGTGTTGTGTCTCTTCCCTTCAGTACCAGGACCTGCAGAACATGTGGGTGAATCAACGAGAGCAGCTGCAGAACAGTCACCGGGAAATCCAGGAACTTGCCAGGCAGATCCAAAGACTCCAACCAGAAATTGAAATCGCAAGGAAAAGGGTAAAGCTGATACTTTCCAGCAGGACTAAATGGTTTAACCTCCTTTTTCATGGGATCTCAGTGCAGTATGAGGCAGACAGTCATTTGGAGGCAAACTCAGGAATGAAGTTTTCTCTTCCAAATGAAGCAGATTTAGATTTTGGGGATGTATATTGGGGTTTAATTGTGTTAATTTACCCAGTCTAATGTATTTTCGGTGTTCTGCCACTGAGGAAAACCTTTTGATTTCCAGGGAATGCTAGGAGAGTATGAAAATTATGGGGGTTTTCTGGTGCTGGGGTAGGAGCTGGACTTGAAGATTCTTGTGGTTCCCTCCTGACTATGGATATTCCATGATTCTATGATAAAATCCTCCCACAGATGGACACAGTCATATTCCCTTTGTTCCCTCTGCAGAATTCCAGCCTCCAGGACTCCATTAAAGATGCTGAGCACCGTGGGAGCTCGGCCATCAGGGATGGCCAGGAGAAGCTCCAGGAGCTGGAAAACGCCCTCCAACAGGCCAGGGATGACCTTTCTCAGCTCGTCCGTGATTACCAGGAGCTCCTGAACATGAAGCTGGGTCTGGACATTGAGATCGCCATGTATCGATCACTCCTCGAGGAGGAGGAGAACAGGTGGGGGCAAAACCCATCCTGGGTGGAACACCCAGACAAGGCAGAGTGTCCGTGGATCTGTCACTGGGATCTCTGGGATGGACTGGGCCTGGGAGGAGTCACCTTTCTGCAGATCATTGATAAAGCCTAACCTGAATTTTAATTCTGATTTTATTGGCTGCTTTACCTCAGTGTCACTTTTCCTCCCCAGGATCCAGGAAGGATCACCGGCCACGATCTGTGAGTATCCCAAGAATTTTCTCAGGGTTTTTTAAAAAAAAAGTGTTCCTACTTTGTCGTCTTGACACCATTGGAACAAACTATTCCAGTTCCCATCTTAATTCAGGAAAGAATGTGAAGGGAAGTTTGTGAACACACATTAATATAATAACTGGCTTTAGAATTATTGGCTAATTCCTAAAAAATTTGGAGGAAATGGGAAACACCGCATTTAACCCATAGGTCTGTTTGATGCAGGGCAGAAGGGAAGGAAATAAAAACTAGTCCTAAAAATTTGTGGAAAAGTTGACGGAGCTGAAGGAAACACAGAGTCTCAGTCTTTGTAAAGGATGGGCTGCACTGAGTGTCCATGGCTGGGGTAAGACATAAATTATGTTTTAAAAAAGCTAAAAACCCCAGAAAAATGAGAGAATATTTCATAGGTTGATCTCTACAAAGGGAGATCCTTGTTGGCCCCTTCAAAGATAAGTCCATGATGACCAGGGTAGGAAGGATGATGCTTAAACCAGCCCTGCTGTGAATTTCTTGAGGTAAAAAGAATAAATGGAACGTAATTTCCATTTCTTGCAGGTGTCATTGACCACAATGCCAGAGCTACTGGAATCTTTGGAGGCATAAAAAGTGTGAAGGGGACAATCAGCTCTGATGGTGCCGGTGGGAGCAGAATAAAAGGGCCGATCTCTGGAGGGGGAAAAGGTGGAAGCTCTGGAGGATCCACCTCTGGTGGGGGTGGGTCCATCTCTGGAGGTGGAAAAGGATATGGAGGAGGAGGAAGCTCTGGCAGTGGAGGGTCCATGTCCAAGGGCAGTAGCAGCATCTCTGGTGGTGGAGGATCCAGCTCTTGTGGAGGTGGGTCAGGTTATGGAGGTGGGAAAGGCTCAGGATATGGAGGAGGATCCAGCTCTGGCAGTGGAGGGTCCATCTGTGGAGGAGGATCCAGCTCTGGTGGAGGTGGGTCAGGCTATGGAGGTGGGAAAGGTTCAGGATATGGAGGAGGAAGCTCTGGCAGTGGAGGGTCCATATCCAAGGGCAGTAGCAGCATCTCTGGAGGTGGAGGATCCAGCTCTTGTGGAGGTGGGTCAGGCTATGGAGGTGGGAAAGGTTCAGGATATGGAGGAGGATCCACCTCAGGCAGTGGAGGGTCCATCTGTGGAGGAGGATCCAGCTCTGGTGGTGGTGGGTCAAGTTATGGAGGTGGGAAAGGCTCAGGATATGGAGGAGGAAGTTCATGTCATGGTGGTTCCATGTCTGGAGGTGGCCAGGGCTCTGGTGGTTATGGATCTGGCTCCAGCAGTGGCAGATGCAGCCCCCAAAGTGGGGGCATGAGCTCCAGCAGTGGGAGCAGTTCAGGAAGGAGAGGCTCTATATCTGGAGGTGGAGGACAGGGAAGTTCATGTCATGGCGGTTCCATGTCTGGAGGTGGCCAAACTTCTGGAGGAAGGGGATCCAGCTCTGGGAGGTGCAGCCCCCACAGTGGGGGGATGAGCTCTGGAGGTGGAAGCAGCTCTGGTAGGAGAGGCTCCATCTCTGGAAGTGGCCAGAGCTCCGGTGGTTATGGGTCTGGGAGTGGGAGTTGCAGCCCCCAGAGTGGAGGGATGAGCTCTGGAGGTGGAAGCAGCTCTTGCCAGAGTGGCTCCATATCTGGAGGTGGAGGACAGGGAAGCTCTGGCAGGAGAGGCTCCATGTCTGGAGGTGGAGGACAGGGAAGCTCTGGCAGGGGAGGCTCCATCTCTGGAGGTGGCCAGAGCTCTGGTGGATATGGATCAGGCTCTGGGAGTGGCAGTTGCAGCTCCCACAGTGGAGGGATGAGCTCTGGAGGTGGGAGCAGCTCCTGCAGGAGAGGGTCTATATCTGGACGTGGCCAGAGCTCCGGTGGTTACGGATCCAGCTCTGGAAGTGGCAGTTGCAGCTCCCACAGTGGAGGGATGAGCTCTGGAGGTGGGAGCAGCTCTGGCCAGAGTGGCTCCATCTCTGGAGGTGGAGGACAGGGAAGTTCTTGTCACACAGGCTCCATGTCTGGACGTGGCCAGAGCTCTGGAGGTTATGGATCCAGCTCTGGAGGTGGGAGTTGCAGCTCCCACAGTGGAGGGATGAGCTCTGGAGGTGGAAGCAGCTCTGGCAGGAGAGGGTCTATCTCTGGAGGTGGCCAGAGCTCTGGTGGATATGGATCAGGCTCGGGCAGTGGGAGTTGCAGCCCCCAGAGTGGAGGGATGAGCTCTGGAGGTGGAAGCAGCTCTGGCCAGAGTGGCTCCATGTCTGGAGGTGGAGGACAGGGAAGCTCTGGCAGTGGAGGCTCCATGTCTGGAGGTGGCCAGAGCTCTGGAGGTTATGGATCCAGCTCCCACAGTGGAGGGATGAGCTCTGGAGGTGGAAGCAGCTCTGGCAGGAGAGGGTCTATCTCTGGAGGTGGCCAGAGCTCTGGAGGTTACGGATGCAGCTCTGGAAGTGGGAGTTGCAGCTCCCACAGTGGAGGGATGAGCTCTGGAGGTGGGAGCAGCTCTGGCAGGAGAGGCTCCATGTCTGGAGGTGGAGGACAGGGAAGCTCCGGCAGTGGTGGCTCCATCTCTGGAGGTGGTCACTGCTCCGGTGGTTATGGATCTGGCAGTGGCAGTTGCAGCCCCCACAGTGGAGGGATGAGTTCTGGAGGAGGAATTGGCTCTGGCAGGAGAGGCTCCATCTCTGGAGGAGGAGGAAGCTCAGGTCATGGAGGATCCAGTTACGGCAGTGGAGGATCCATCTGTGGAGGAGAAGGAGGCTCAGGGTATGGAGGAGGCTCTAGCAGGAGAGGCTCCATGTCTGGAGGTGGTCACAGCTGTGGTGGGTATGGATCTGGCTCTGGCAGTGGTGGGGGCAGTTCCGGAGGAGGAATCGCCTCTGGGTATGGAGGGAGCTCAGGCAGTGGAGGATCAAGCTCTGGGTGCATTGGTGGAGGAGAAGGGGGTTCAGGGTATGGAGGAAGCTCTGGCAGGAGAGGCTCCATCTCTGGAGGTGGAAGCTCAGGTCATGGAGGATCCAGTTATGGCAGTGGAGGATCCATCTCTGGAGGGGAAGGAGGCTCAGGGTATGGAGGAAGCTCAGGATATGGAGGTGGCTCCATCTCTGGAGGTGGTCACTGCTCCGGTGGTTATGGATCTGGCTCTGGCAGTGGCAGTTGCAGCCCCCACAGTGGAGGGATGAGCTCTGGAGGTGGGAGCAGCTCTGGCAGGAGAGGCTCCATCACTGGAGGTGGAAGCTCAGGTCATGGAGGATCCAGTTATGGCAGCGGTGGATGCATTGGTGGAGGAGAAGGAGGCTCAGGGTATGGAGGGGGCTCAGGATATGGAGGAAGCTCTGGCAGGAGAGGCTCCATCTCTGGAGGTGGTCACAGCTGTGGTGGGTATGGCTCTGGCTCTGGCAGTGGTGGGGGCAGTTCCGGAGGAGGAATCGCCTCTGGGTATGGAGGGAGCTCAGGCAGTGGAGGATCAAGCTCTGGGTGCATTGGTGGTGGAGAAGGAGGCTCAGGGTATGGAGGGAGCTCAGGATATGGAGGAGGAAGCTCTGGCAGGAGAGGCTCCATCTCTGCAGGTGGAAGCTCAGGTCATGGAGGATCCAGTTATGGCAGTGGAGGATCCATCTGTGGGGGGGAAGGAGGCTCAGGGTATGGAGGTGGCTCTGGCAGGAGAGGCTCCATCTCTGGAGGTGGAAGCTCAGGTCATGGGGGATCCAGTTACGGCAGTGGAGGATCCATCTGTGGAGGAGAAGGAGGCTCAGGGTATGGAGGGAGCTCAGGGTATGGAGGAGGAAGCTCTGGCAGGAGAGGCTCCATCATTGGAGGTGGAAGCTCAGGTCATGGAGGATCCAGTTATGGCGGCGGTGGATGCATTGGTGGAGGAGAAGGAGGCTCAGGGTATGGAGGGTGCTCTGGATATGGAGGAAGCTCTGGCAGGAGAGGCTCCATCTCTGGAGGTGGAGGAAGCTCAGGTCATGGTGGATGCAGTTATGGCAGTGGAGGATCCATCTGTGGAGGGGAAGGAGGCTCAGGATATGGAGGAAGCTCAGGATATGGAGGAAGCTCAGGATATGGAGGAGGAAGCTCTAGCAGGAGAGGCTCCATCTCTGCAGGTGGATGCTCAGGTTATGGAGGATCCAGTTATGGCAGTGGTGGGTGCATTGGTGGAGGGGAAGGAGGCTCAGGGTATGGAGGGAGCTCAGAATATGGAGGTGGCTCTGGCAGGAGAGGCTCCATCTCTGGAGGTGAAGCAGGAGGAAGCTCAGGCAGTGGGGGATTCACTTATGGCAGTGGCAGCTGCATTGGTGGGGGAGAATGTGGCTCAGGGTGTGGAGGAGGGTCTGGGTATGGAGGAGTCTCTGGATATGGGGGAGGCTCAGGGTATGTAGGAGACTCTGGATATGGGGGAGGCTCAGGGTATGTAGGAGACTCTGGATATGGGGGAGGCTCAGGCTATGGAGGAGAAAGCTCAGGCCGGAGAGGCTCAGTCTCTGGAGAAGGAGGAAATTCCATCTCTGGAGTTTGGGGGTTGAGCTCTGCTGGCCCCTGCAGCCCTGGCTGTGGTGGGGAAGGAGGCTGGGATTGCTCCAGAGTGGACAGTTGTTACAGAGGAGGGACCTGTGGAGATGGGACACCCTCCTGCAGAGATGAGACTGAGGAATGCAGGTCAGGAGGAGGATGGTCTTCTCCAAGCCCAGGTTACTGCTCTGCCTATGGAAGTGGCTCAGGTTCCTTTGGAGATGCTGCCCAGAAGTAAAACTTGGATGCAGAATCTCACCGGTGGAACGGGATGAAGCTGTTCCCTCATTGTCGGGGGCAATGGACTTTCCTGCTGTCACCACTGGTCTGGATGGGCTGTGCATCATTCTGAGCTCTCCCTGCACAACCATCCCTGGACTCCCCATCCCACTCTTCTGCTGGATGCTGATATTGTGAAGGTCTCCCTTCCCTGGGCTTTCTCAGAGCTTTTAATCTCAGGCTGTGTGGAACCTTTATCTTTGGCAACTAAAAGCTTGAAACCCTGTCTGGTGTGTTTGTTTTGGTCTGGGGGAGGGCAGGACTCTGGTGTCTCTGATGAGATGTTTGATAGAACCTTTCCATATAAATGAATTCATGGAAATCTGATCAAACCACAGGAAAAAGCTCCTGGAAAAAGTGGAAAAGTAGAAGAAGGTGGCTGGAAAAGAATGACAAATGCAGATTGTCTGCTGTAAAAATGGGGTTTAGGGCCAAGTCCTTTAGGTCTGGTCTGACCAGTCAGCCAGGACACATGGCTACACCTCGGATCCATTATTCCCTCCAGGAGCAACTCATTAAATAACCTGTGGGCAGATCCTCTGTGTAGCTTTTGTTTGGCACTGCAGCTGCAGATGAAGAAAGGAGCAGAAAGTCTGGGAATAACCAAGTCTCATCTCGCCTTTGGTTCAGTTTTCCCTCTGAAGTCCCAAGTTAAGGTGAGATGGGTGTACCTGAGGAAACATTTCGTGGCCATCATCTGATTTTGGAGTTGTTCTGTGCAGGATCATGAGTTGGACTCAATGATTGTTGTGTGTCACTTCCAACTCAGGATATTCCATAATTCTATGGTCTCATTCAGTGGTAATTTTTATCACAGGAAGCAAGATATTCCCTAAATTTCTCCCAGAACCTCCTTGAAGTCCAACCAAAAGCTCTAACAAAGCACAGAGCAGCAGATTTTACGTCAAAAGTTCAAGCTCAGTTTAATAATGTCACCCTTGTTTAGCAAAACTCCACTGAGATAACTGCAGTGTCCCAATCCCATTGGGGATATTTCACGTCCTTTCCCCAGCTGGAGGGAAGGAGGATCCTCTCTTTTGGAAAGAATTCCAACTGTGAAGAATCCTGGGAGGGGCAGGAGGGTGATGGGGAGGGACCCAGATTTCTGGGAAATCCACTGTGGAGACCCTTTTGCAAAGGGCTGTAGAGCCGCAGAAACAACCACAGAATGTCAATGGAATTATGGAACTGTTTTGATTGGAAATGATCTTTAATGGTAATTTTCCTTCATTGGGGGATCCAAGAGAGCTGGAGAGGGGCTTGGAAAGAACTGATGGGACAAGGAGTGGGTTAAGGTATGAAGAGGAGAGGGTTGGGTGGGACATTGGGAAGACGTTCTTCCCTGTGAGGGTGGTAAGGCCCTGGAATGGATTTTTCAGAGGATTCCCCATCCTTGGAAGTGTCCAGAGCCAGGCTGGACGGGGCTTGGAGCGGCCTGGGACAGTGGAAGATGTCCCTGCCCAGGGCAGTGGGTGGAACAGGATGGGCTTTAAGGTCTCTCCCACCCAGTGCGTTCCATGATTCCATGCTGAGCCACAAAGGGCTGAAACAAACCCCCAGAGCAAAGTCTGGAAACACTTTGGAATCTCTGCATGGAGGGAGCTCCAGACGTTGTAGTGCCATCAAAACTGGGTTTCACCTTCATGGCTCAGCTTCATGGCTCTCCAGAGGCTTCGGGATCCGGGTGAAACCTCAGGATCCAAATGGAAATCACTCTGCATCATCACACTCCTGTTTTTATCAACGGGATTGGGCTTTAATTCAGGCAAAACCTTGTCTTTTACGATAAAAAGTGGAGTAATTCTGCACAGCCGGGAGGATCAGAGGGCTTTGGTTTCACTGATAAATTAATTGTGCTGACAGAGTGTTTCTAATCTCTAATCAGAAGGAACAAAATTTCATAAATAATAAGAAAATTGGATTATTAATAAAGAGGCTTAATAATACAAAATATATAATTATTTTAAAAGAATCTGATTAATAATAAATTATAATATTAACAATAAAATGGTAATTGATAAAGCACTATTAATAATGAAATGTATATTATACTATAGTAACAATAGAATAGAATAGAATAGAATAATATAATAATATAATAATATATCAATATAATATAATATGATAATATATTAATATAATATAGTATAATTATAAATAATATGAGAAAATTATTTAATATAAAAATATTGGACTAATATAATTATCTCATAAATAATATAGTTATCTTCTTAATAATGAAAATATTAGATTATGGTTTAATATTTGATTAATATTAGATTAATGATACATTTATCAGATTCATAATTAGAATATTGGATTACTAACAAAAAATATCTGCTTAGTAAGAAAACCTGGATTTCTGACAGAACGATCTGATTAATACTAAAAATATTAATAATAAAAACATGAGTGCTGTGGTCAAGCCTGAGTGTTTTTTACTGATCCTTCCTTAGCGTGAAAAGGCAAAAAGGAAGAAAATCAGTAAGAAATGAGCACTTCTGGAGGCAATTCCAGCATCCCATTAACTCCTCTCCCTTGGAGGGGATGAGTCACCTGCTGGGGATCAGACACAGCATCGGCCCCAGGGGATGCCAGACTTCTGAGGTTCCAAAGGGAACTGGTGGCTGCAGTGGGGGCCCCTGGGGGGGTTCAGTGCTGTTGACACTCTTGGAGGATCCCAGGCACCGCAGGGGAGCCTTGGAAGGGAACGTCCCCGCCTGTTCTGCTCATCACCGGAGCCACCAAGGGCTGCCTGGTTTGTGGAGACACACATTCCAGCACCTCCTGCCATATCCAATCACCCCTGTTGGAGTAGGAGGGGAAAATCCCATCTGTTGTTTGAGTTGCCTAAAAATACAGTGTTGTTTAATATTTATAGTGGTTCCTTTCCTCCAGCAGCTTTTGATCCGGCTCCTGCTGGTTCTGCAAGGAGAGTGTCTGGCCCAGGACTTTGGACTACATGGATTTAAGACCAATACCAAGATCCAGGTCTTTGGACCACATGAATTTAAGAACAAGACCAAATTCAAGTTCAAGATCAAGTTTTAGGTGTTGGGACCACAAAAATTTAAGACCAACACCAACATTCAGATCTTTGGACCACACAAGTTTGAGATCAAGGTCAATTTTAAGGTGTTTGGACAACAAAAATTTAAGACCAAGGCTAAATTTCAGGGGTTTGGACCACAGAGATCTAAGACCAAGCACAAATTCCAGATTTTCAGAGCACACAAATTTAAGACCAACACCAACATTCAGGTCTTTGGACCACAGAAATTTAAGACAAAGGCTGAGATTTAGTTCTTTGAACCGTTCAGATTTGAGCTGGGGTGATCAAGCAGATGATTTTCTTTCCAGTGCCAAAGCACATTGAAAAAAATATGTCGAAAGCATCAAAAAAAGATGCAACGTTGATGTTTCCATGGCCATGTCCACTGCTGCTCCTCACTGGCTCATCCCCTAAGTTCAAAGAACAAGAGAATCATTGAATATCCTGAGCTGTGTGGGACCCACAAGGATCATCCAAGTCCAGCCTCTGATCTCAAACTGAGATCACTCACAATTTTTTTACAGAAAATGTCACAAGATTGACTCCATAAGGCTGCAGACATTTCGAGTTTTGGTGTTTAGGGGCTGAGCTGAAGCCATAGAAGAAGAGGATCAACAGAGGGGCCCCTTGGATGATGCCTTGGGGTGTGTTTTCCATCACCATGGGGCTGTGAATGCCCAGAGAAGGAGTCTGCTGACACCCTGTGCCCAGGCAGAGCAGGAGCCTCTGGGAGTGCTGGTGGATGAGCAGGATCTCAGGAATGGGGGGAGGACAGGGAGAAGGGAGGAGCTGGCGGAAGGTCGGTTCTCTCTGGAGCTGGTGTTGACTCTGTCTCATTGCTGGTTTTATGCCAGAGGTTCACACGTGTTTTCCAGAACATCCCAGGCTGAGTCAGCCTCGGAGCACGAGTCCATGGGGAACACCAGCTTCCATGGACTGAGCACCTCATTGTCCAAGGGCTGTCCTAAATATTATCTCCCACTGCTGTAACAACCTCTTGCTTGTGGCATCCTGGGAGGTTCCTGAGTGTTTCCAGGTGTGAACTGGCTCATCCCACAGAATCACAGAACTATGGAATATCCTGAACTGGAAGAGACCCACAAAGATCTTTGGGTCCAACTCCTGGCCCTCTACAGACACCCCAAAAATCCCACTAATCACAAAATCCCACCTCCTGAGAGCACCATCTGGATGTTCCTGAAGCTCTGGTAGCCTCTGGGCCATGACCATTCCCTGGGGAGCCTGTTCAGTGTCCGACCACCCTCTGGGGAAGAACCTTTTCCTGATATCCAACCTAAACCTCCCCTGACAGAGCTCCAGCCATTCCCTGGGTCCTGTCCCTGGTGTCCAGAGCAGAGATCAGAGCTGCCCCTCAGGACAAAGCTGCAGCCCCCAAAGAGTCTCCCCTCAGACTCCTCCAGCTGGACAAACCAACCCTCAGCTGCTCCTGGTGTGTCCCCTCCAGACCCTTCCCCATCGTCACAGCCCTCCTTTGGGTGCTCCAGGATTCTCCAGGATGCTCCTGGCACGCCCAGGAACCCAACCACGGGTCCAAGTGCACTAGATGCCACCATCTAGTGGGAGGAAAAGGTTGTGCTGTGCTGGCGGAGCTGGTCTTTGCCCCAGTTCTCCCAGTCTGACTGGTGGAGTTTTCACATCTTTGCTGTGCAGATGTGACCAGAACAAGACGTTCCCTCCTGATTTACTTTGGCAAAAAGCCGTGAAATTAGTCATGGCTGTGTTGTAGCACCGTGAAAATTGTGGGGCTCATTGCTGGGCCTCTTTCCAAAATTCCCGGTGATTAGAAGAGCATTAGTGAGCTGTGATTACCCTGGTGCACAGGCCACATCCAACCCTCCCTGTCCTGAGAGGGAGCTGCAGAAAGGAGCTGCTGACACGGATACACCGAGTTCCACCAGCTGAGTGGGAGAAGTGGAGACCCGGTGTGCTTCAGATTTGGGGACCTTCTGCTGTCGAATGAGGCATAAATAGTTTGTCTCCTACAGCAATTTGTGTGGGATGGGGTGGAACTGGGAGAGGGAGGCAGAGCTGATGTTGTGGCCCTGTAAGCTGCTGCCCAAGGGTGGCATCAGGTGGTCTCAGGTACCTTTTGGGGACTTGGGGTTGTCAGGGGTGAAGTGGGGTGGGAGGCAGAAGAGATGGTGATCCAATGGATGAACCTTTTGTGACATCCAGGGCTGTGAAAACCCAAATTCAGAAGTTTGGTTTAGAAAAGTGGAAGAAAACTCAATGAAATCATCCACGAACTTTTGCAATTTATTCTGGGAGGACGACCTGGATCCAGCCATGATCCTCTTGGCTCTGGCCACAGGAAGGAAATAAAGACTCCACGTGAACTCCTTCTTTGCTTGAAAAGCTCCAAATTTTCAAGGCAGATGCTGTGAGAACCCTGCTCAGGGCCCCGGGGGTACCTCAGGAGTACCAGGAGGGGGATTCAGCAGAGCCCAAGGAGAGACAAACTGGAGGCACAAAATGAAGCTGAGTCAGAGCAGCTCCAGGCCAAGTGTCCTCCCCTGGGCTCCAATCCTGCTCTTCCAGCTGGGAATGCCATGGACGCTGCCTCTGTTTAAATGAAACATCCAGACTTCAATTGCTGCCCTGTGTGGGTGTAATTGATAGCGCTGTCAAGAACCCCTAATTAAGCTGCTTGTCTTTCCAGCTGCCTCATCCTATCAATTATCTCCCTTGCTGGGCCGAGGGCAAAGTGTTCCAGAGCAGAACATTTGCAAATAACGAGGTACAAGGAAACCTTCGGCATCAGCCGCTCTTGGAAACAGAATTCCAGCAAGGCTCCTGGTAACTAGATTTGTTTTTCATCAGCTTTCTTGGGAAAGGTGGCGAAAACTGCTTTGACGAGCCCAGGAACTGAAAAAAAAATTTTAAAAATTAAAAATAGCTGAAAAACCAAGGAGAGAAATGAGCAGGGGAAATATTATCTCATTTCTTGGTGATTTGAAATACTTGAATGTTTAATGGCAAAAAAAACCACACTGGCCGAGGTTTGAGCCTATGGAAAAAGTTCAGGATTAATCTGGTGGAGTAGCAGAGGAAAATTATTTTTCTGAGTGATCTAAAATGAAACCTTCACTACTTTTTGTTTTGAAAGACACTTTGGCAGGAAGCCACGAGAAGAGAGATGGAATCTTGGCTCCACCTCTCCAGCTCTCAGCAACTCTGGGAAACTTCTCAGCCTTTTCTTCTCCATCTGTCAAGACACTCCAATAAATCCCTTTTCATTTGCCTTGAGCTATCCCGAGGATTTTAATTACAAGTTTCCATATAAAGGACAATGTCAAGGAGTAGATGGATTGAGGAATTTTGCAGGATACAGGTTGCTGGTTCCTTTATGCTCTGCCCACCACAGCCAGCTGACCACTGCTCTCAATGAAATTATTAACCAGTGTCCAACTAACACCTTGGGACAGAGGCTCTTTATTGTCTTCTCCATGTGAGGTTTTTTCCCAGGTGTTCTACACAATCAAAGTCAAAGACTTAACAAGAATCACAGAATCACAGATTGGGTTGAAAGGGAACTGAAACTTGTCCAGTTCCACCTCTGCCTTGGGCAGGGACACCTTTCATTTCCAGGGTGCTCCAAGCCACATCCAACCTGGCCTGGGACACCGCCAGGAATGGGGCAGCCACAGCTGCTCTGGGAAACCTCTTCCAGGGCCTCATCACCCTCTCTGGGAGGAATTCCTGCCCAATATCCCATCTGTCCCTGCCCTCTGGCAATGGGAAGCCATTCTCCCTTGTCCTAGCACTCCATCCCTTGTCCCAAGTCACTCTCCAGCTCTCCTGGAGCCTCTTTAGGCACTGGAAGGGGCTCTGAGGTCTCCCTGGAGCCTTCTCTTCTCCAGGCTAATGCCCTCAGCTGTCCTACCTTGTCTCCATGGCAGAGGAAACAGTCCTTGGGAGAAAGAAACAATGTCCAGGCCATTTCCCAAGCTGTGTTCACTGCGAGGAAGGAGGACAAACAAACCCAATAAAAGAATCTGAGCTGACTGCATGATTTACACCTGGAGAAATTCCATTGGATTTAACAAATATTCACTTGTATTGCATGTTTAAACCTCCCAATTTCTGCCAGGTACTGCAAACCCCGGGAAAAACCCAAATTGTTCCTTTTCATCAACCAAGCCACCCTGCTGAGATGTGTATAAAGGAGGAGCACAGAGGTGTCAGGGTAGAGGGCTCCTTCGGGGTTGTGTCCTCTCCTCCATCGTGTCTTCCAGCAGCTGGGTGAGCCTCCCGTGGGAGAAGATTCTTCTCACTATCCTCTGCTCCCAGCGGGTTGACACTTGGCCGAAGCATCATTTGCTCCTCCCGGCATTGTTTGGGAGAGGCTGTGGAGCCTGGAGCCATGGCCAGAGACTCCAGAACACAAAGGGATGGAAATGGGTTTGTTCTGGGCTCTGGGGAGGTCAGGGGTGCTGGGGCACCAGGGGCTGGTCGACAAATGTGGAGATGTTCAGCTGGGGCAGGTCAACAGGGACCTCCTGCAGCCCCTGGATAGGAAAGTCAACCCTGGAATCCAGCCCCGGGATCCGAAAGCAGGAGAGGGAGCAGCTGAAGAGCCTCCACAGCCAATTTGCCTCTATGATTGACAAGGTGAGAATTGAGAGAAAACTTTGGTTTCTCTTCTTCTCCACTGCAGTTCATGAGCCTTGAGCTGGTTTTGGTGTGTGTGACACGATGCCGTGAGCACAGGTCGAGCCCGTTATGTTTTTTTAAACTGACTTACGCTCTTAAATACTTTGATGAACTGCATCTGGTTTTATCATTAATTGTTCCTCAAAGTGTCCAGCAGGGATTTGGCACTGTTGGCTTCTTTCTGCAGCCAGATTTTTTTCCTATGGTCTCATATCCATGAATGAGGGTTTCCACTTTCAGCCCATTGATGCAGATTTATTTCAGCATTTGGTGTTTTTGTAGCTGCCACAAAGGCTGTGCTGGCCAGGGCTTCTCTGCAGAAGGGATGAGCAGCAAGCTCACTTTGCCGTAGGATTCATGGATTCATGGAATCATGGAATTACAGAATATGCTAAGTTGGAAGGGACCCAGCAGGAGCATCAAATCCAACTCCTGGCCCCAAGCAGGACACCCCAACAATCCCACCACATATGGCTTGGGTTGGGATGGATCCCAAGGATCATCCAGTTCCAACCCCTTTCCATGGCAGGGACACCTCCCACTTGATTCTAGGCTTAGGAGAGTCACAGTGCCCCCTTTTTTCCCTCTCATCTGGTTCAACTGGCCTGGAGACTGCTCACCCAGAAGAGCAGATTCCTTGTGTCCCTCACACTCCTGTGGTCCCAGGAGTCATTCCAACACACACCTGAGCAGGTGGCTTTGCTCTCTGAGTGCAGGTGCAACTTCTGGGGCAGAAGAACAGGGCGTTGGCAGCCTAATGAGATGTCCTGTGGAAGCAGGTGCTGCCAGCCCAGAGGGACATCAGGAATGTCCTGGGCAGCTCTGCCTGAGGCTGGTGGCAGTGGCTGGACTCACTGCGGGGGGAACAGGACCAGGTGGAGCCCAAGCTGAACCACTCTGAGAAGTTGGTGCAGGAGTTCAGGTGCCAGTGAGTGAGCAGCTGCCCTCGGGGCAGGAGCCCCAACAGCTGCACAAATGGGACTCCTGACTTGGGCCGTATCAACAGGCTTCCAAAAAACTGAGATAATGAAGGCTGCAATTCAAAGGGCTCAGATTCAAGGAGCTGAGATCCAAAAGGGTGACGTGAAAAAGTCTGGAATCCAAAAGGCTGAGATCCAAAAGGTGAGACCCAACAAGCTGAGATCCAAAAGGTTGAGATCAAAAGATTAAGATCCAAAAGGATGAGATCCAAAGCACTCCGTCCCCTAAACATCCATTCAAACAAGGTGGATTCCAGTCTTGGAGCGACCCCTTCACTGGTCTCCTCTTTTCCCCACCAGACATGAGCAGGAAGTGAACAGATGCACCACTGCTGAGAGCGACTTAATGTTGCTGAAGAGGAAAAGGAATTGGGACCAAGGGAAGGTTTGGGTGCAGAGATCCAAAGGGTTTCCTCTGACCCACCCCCTGCAAGACAAGGGGCAGATCTAGAGAATCTCAGAAGTCCTTGGACAGGTGTGGGGTGTGGGAAAACACACCAAGAGAACATTTCATTCTAAACTGGAGGTTTTCTGCCTCCTTATGCTTGAATTATGATGGTTTTTCATCAAAAACTCTTCAATACTGGATATATTCTTGGGAACCCCTTGGCTGCTGCTGGTCAGAAGGTAACTGAGTTTCTCAAACAAAATTTCTTACTCCAAAAATACAACGGAATTGCCTTAGGTCCTTGTGTAGGCATAATTTTGACTCCTACATGTCTGGAAACTTTTTTAGCACGTGAGTGTGTCCATCTGACCAAGGCAGAGCTGGAAGCAAAGGTGGAAACCCTAAAGCAGGAGATGCAGTTCCTGAAATGCATTTCTGCTCAGGTAGGGATGCTCCTGTCCCAACCATTCTTCATGGCAGCTCTTCCACCCATCCACTCGTTGTCTAAATGAATTTGGGCCAGATTAACCAATCAGGCTCTTTTTGGGAATCCCAGATCAGGAAGATTTTGAGATCTGAAAAAAAAAAATAAACCAAACCCAGTTTCAACTCCTGGGCTGTCGCTCAGGTCAGATTCTCCATGGTGGTGTTACTTCTGCTGGGATGTGAGATGAGAAATCCAGGGACAGGGATGCGCTGGTGGAAAAGGCTTCTAGGAAAAGTCTGAGCTGGAGAGAAGTCCCTGTGATGCCTCTGTCACTGTGAAAGTGGACAACAGCCGAGCCTTGGACATGGGGGGCATCTTCAGGGACATGGAGCACCGGTGTGAGGATACAGCCTGGAAAAGCAAATCCCAGTTGGAAGCATTGTGCTGACCCTGGGTAAGTCTGGTGACAGCTTCTTAAGCCTCTCACTGTCAGAAACAACAGTGCAAAAGTGGAGGGATTTGTTTCCTGTCTTCAGTAAGTGATTTCTGGATCTAATTTTCCATTCTGATAAATTCTGTGAGTCTCAGAGCCTGGAGAACAGCCCTGGAACAGAGGTGGTGGGAGATGCTGGGAATGAGGAGTTCTAAGTGGGTTGGCCAGTGGAGGGAAGTTCCATTTTCTGCTGGCAGTCTCAGGATCCACACTTTTTTTTTTTCTAAACTGAGTTTAATTCACTCTGGAAAGAGACTCAAATGTAAGCCACAAGTATCAACTCCCAGCTCTCTCCTTCCTTACTAACAGTTCCAAGAGCTTGAGGAGGAAAAGTGGAGGCACTTCAAGAAGCTGAAGTCCCACCAACAAGAGATGAAAGAGCTGAGTTTTGTGATCCAGAGGAGGCAACATGACCTGGAAAACATGAAGGAACAGGTGGGGTGGATAGGATTTACTGTCTGGATCCTACGTGTCACATCCCAAGTTGTGTTTTCTGCACCTTTGTGGCATCTATAACAAAATGGGGACAATTTTTTTAGCAGGGCCTGTGGCAATAGGACAAGGCGTGATAGTTTTAAACTGGAGGAGGGTGGATTTAGTTTAGATTTGAGGAAGAAATTCTTCCCTGTGAGGGTGGTGAGGCCCTGGAATGGATTTCCCAGAGCAGCTGTGGTTGCCCCACCCGTGGAGGTGTCCAAGGCCAGGTTTGATAAGGCTCGGAGCAGCCTGGGACAGAGGGAGGTGTCCCTGCCCGTGGCAGGGGTGGGACTGGATGAGTTTACTGCCCTTTCCCATCCAAACTATTCCATGATCCCACAATTTCTTTCATCTTTATCAAAGAGAGTTGCCTCACACTGGCTCCATCGGTCTAGGGAAGCTCTTCCCAGAGCTGAGCAGGGAAGAGGGATTATCTCCCAGCCTGTTTTCTGTTGGATCCTTTTGATTATTGCAAAGAACTAATTGCACCAAATTAGATCATGGGATTAGCTACAGCTCTCAGAAAATTGCTGAAATTGCTTCAGCAGGAATTCTGGCTTCTGACATGGGTTTAAAGCATCCAACGAATGGGTGGAATTATGACTCACCAGTAATTCAGCACCCATAGAAACTGGTATAATTTCCAGACCATCTAATTCATTATATAGTTTATAACGGGAAGCAATGGGAAAACCTTAATTAGTAGTTCCAGTTAGGGCAGAGTATTGGTATCCTCCAAATAAACCCCAAACCCAGTCTGGCAGTGCAGAGCTGAACAGTTCAGAGTCTGAACATGTTCAGACTTCCTGGAGTATTTTATAATTGATTGCTGATTTTGGAAATGTTTGGCTTTCCTTAAAATACCCCCGGTACCCCCCAGTTTGGGATTCTCAAAATAGGCAGGATTTTCTCTTTTAGAGGTGGGAATGATGAGAAAGAAGACAGGAAAAGGCAGGATGTCTCATGGCCCCCAGAAGGTGTTGTGTTTGCAAACATCACCTGGTGACATTGAGGGGGTCGTGATGCCTGGGGGAGGCACAGTGAGCTGCAAGATGAGCTCCAGAGGGCCGAGGATGAGCTGGCATGCATGCTGCAGGATTCCCAGGAGCTGAGAAATGGCAAGATGGCCCTGAACATTGAGAGCACAACCCACAGGACTCTGCTGGAGGGTGAGGAGAGCAGGTGGGTTCCACCACAGCCGAGTGTGGGCAGCGCTCAGTCCCTGGGGCTCCTCCAGAGCCCCGGGAGGGTGGAAAGTGCTAGAAATGCTTGTTCCACCATGGATAGCCTTGTGACCCCCTTCTCCTCCAGAATGCACCTGGGGAGCCCTGTTGGAGTGTGTAAGTGATACAAAGGTTTTCAATTTTCCTTACAAAATGGAACCTGTTAAATTAAATCTCCCTGTGGCTTGGAGGGGAGGAGAAGAAGGAAGAGGAGGAGAAGGGAGGCTGCGTCCTCCCCATGAGGGACTCCCGTTATGTTTTCCCACAAGAGTGATTTCCATGGGCTCTGGGACTGACCTGGGAGTGGATCTGGACAGCCCAGAAGATTCAGGTCCTCCTGCAGTGCTGCATCCCAACCCCACGACATTCGTGCCTCTCACAGAGGATTCACCTCCAGAAGTGTGGCTGGCTCCATAGTGAGGAAATTGCTCCCTGGTGCTCCTGGCTGCATCCCCACGAGAGAGGAATTCAGGGCTGGAGCTGGGGGCTCAGCCTTTCCAGACACTGGAGGTGTGGGAAGAGCTGCAGATCTGCCAAGAGCATGGGAATCTCTGCTCAGCCACGAGGGATGTGTGGGCCAGGGGTGAGGATTTCAACTGGACCTCCTTGTCCCAGGAACAGCCAGACCAGAACTTCACTGTGAGGGTTGTGACAAGCAGGATTTAGGGGGTGAAGCAGAGAAATGAAAGTCCTGCTCCACTTTTAGTGCTAAAAATAACCTCAACTCCACCTCAACAGGAGGGAGAGGGTGTGAGAACACTGGAGCATCAGGAAACCACATCAGAGAAGCTTCACCACTGGGATCACATCAAAAAGGGACACTTGGAACATTAAAAACCCCCAAATCCTTTTGATTTCCACTCTTTCTTTAAAGGTTTGTTGGTTGTGTTGGGGCACTTATCCTCTTATCACTCAATTCCTGTTTCCCTTTTATTTTTCCTCATTAAACCTTTGCTGACTCTGTGCCAAACTGTGAGATTTAATCCAGAATCTTTTCCCTCAAGTGTTCTGGGAAGTGTTTCTGGAAAGGAGCTCATCAAAGTCTCTCTGATGTAGCTTTAGGAAACTTACTGGAGTTTTGTGGTGGGTCACGGAGAAGAAGGAAGGATTTTAGTGATGTTTTGGGAATGGTTGGTCATCCATGTCCAGGCAGGGAAGCCATAAAGGAAATCTTAATTCAGAATTCCACCTGCTGGAGTCAGCAAAGATTAATTACTCCACTCGTGCTCCTTAGACACACTTAAATTACACCACCCTCACTTCTCCTGGGATGACTCAATGGCTTTTGCTGCTTTTCCAGTAAAATTAATGGGGAACCAACATGTTACCATTTGCTTTTAGATGTTTACTAAAAGTACAGAAATGCCCGTTCCTTAATTGCACAAGACTAATCTAATCTAATCTAATCTAATCT
>VZDJ01000252.1:355651-455400 GCA_008694505.1 Cyanoderma ruficeps | reverse complement strand
AATCTAATCTAATCTAATCATTAGAAGTCTTAATTAAGCAGAGGAGGCAGAGCAGTCTGGAGAGAGTCATGGAATCATGGAATGATTTGGGATGGGAGGAGCCTTAAAGCCCATCCCAAAGTTCCTCACCCTGCCATGGGGAGGGACAACTTCCACTGGACCAGGTGGCTCCAAGCCCCTTCCAGCCTGGCCCTGGGGATTTCCAGGGGTGGGGCAATGTGGATCCAGTGATGTTGATCCAGTCTTTGGTTGGTGTAAATTTAAGCTCTTTTAAGATGATTCGCACCAAATTTCACTCCTACCTGAGTTCAATGGGTGTTTTAAAATTCAGAATGAAATCATCTCAGTCTTTGTATTTTTATGTCGTGTCTGCCACACACGTGATGAGAAAACACATTTTTTTAATGTCTCTTCAAAATCTGCTGGAAGAGGGTATTATGGGGGGAAAAGCCCCGTAATGGGCTTGGTTGGTTTTTCAAAATCGTTTTTGAGGTCCTATGAGTATGAGTCAGGCTTTCAAAAAGATCAAAGGGAGATCTTCTTTCATTGTACATTTGAACAGATTTAAAAAGAAACCAGAAATGAGTAACATAAATCAACATAAAATCAATAATAAAAAAAAAGAACTAAAGTGTTTCGTGATTAAACTGATGAAAGAGCACAACAAAGAAATGAACCTGAGGTTGGGCAGACACATTTTACCAAAGGCAAAATCCAGAGTAAAGACTTTCCTCACAAAATTATCAGGATTCAGAACTGGAAGAGCTTCCTCCCCCCCTCCACACTCTCATGTGATAACAAGATATTTCCCAATCAAATATGAGAAGCACCAAATAAGTCAGTCTCAATCTTTAATGACGTAAACCACAAGAAAGATTTGACAAGAAAAGAGCAATCAAATAGGTATAAATATTCATTAGGAGGGCTCTGATCTCCAAAGGTTTCCCATTGGAAACCGACCATCCTCTCACTTTTTATGCAAGAGGGGAATAAATCAGGGCAGTGACATGGAATTGGGGCTATTTCCTTGCCTCCAAACTCCCCTATCACCATTTCAAGATGTGATAAGCTAATTTGGCAAGTGTTGAACTTCACCCTGGCCTCCCTGAGCATCAGACATTCTGCAGCACCTCCCAAAGCTGCACAAATCCAATCCAATCCANCAATCCAATCCAATCCAATCCAATCCAATCCAATCCAATCCTCTATTTGGGCACTGGACTTTTGGCATAACAAAAGGAAAAGCTTTTCTCCTTCTGGCTGAATGTGCTTCCCACTTTCCACAGGCAGTTCCTTCCTTGGGATGGCTCAGGGAATCTCTTCAACTGGAAAACCACTTCAACTGGAAGGGATCAGAGATCTTTGGATTTACAGGGACATTTCTGTAGCCTTTCAAAAACTGAGGTACTTCTCTCACCTTTTCTACCACTTCTGCTGTGCCAGGCTGTGGAGCACCATCCTGATCCAGGATTCTCATACATCCCACACTCATTTGCACTGGGGGAGGAAGGAAAAACAGGAGGAAGATCACAACAGGAGGAAGATCAAACCCATCCTCTGCTTTGTTGGGAGCCTCAGCTCTGATGCCTCCAATCGCAGGATGGGGCGATGCAGCACCGGGAGCTGAGTGGATCCAGGGCGTGGGATGTTGGGGCTCTCATTAGGACTTCAAAGGTGCTGAAGAAATTCAGTGCCCAAAGGGTGGGACTCATTTCACCTCCCTCAACCTTCCCAAGCAGGCACTGGGGCCGGTGTCTGGTTGTCTAGACGGCCTCTGGTCTCCAGGAAGAACAGAGGGAAGGAGCTGTAGAGGTGTATTTCTCCCACCTGCCTCCACTGCCTATTTTGGGTGGTGATGAATCACCGTCTGGAGATGCCAGGCCTCTTTCCATAAGCCAGAGAGGGAGTCTCAAACAGGAAATTAGAATCCATGGCCAGTTTGATGGCTGAAGGAGGGAGGAAAGTGCACCCAAGCCCAGTGTTTGATGAATTTCATGAGAACTGTCCCTGGAAAATCCCAGCTTTGACTTCTCACATGGATTAGGGCGACATTAGTGAGAGGCAAAAACACACGACCAGGCTGAAATACCTTGGATTACTTTGGCTGTAGGATACAAGAGGCTGCACTAATCAACTCAGCCCTCCATCACAGACATCATCCATGTCACGAATGACTTGGACAAGAGTCTGCACAGCCCAAGAAATGGTTCAAATGGTGGTGGCACAGGCAAGTTCCTGCCATGGTCCAACCTGACTGTGAGGAGTTCTCGATGGCAAAGGATAATAACAGAGCCCTTTGAGACTATCGCATAAAACACCTTCTGAGAGCTCGTCCGGATTCATCTCCAGAGGCAACAAACAAATTAGAGAATGCCACTGTTTCTCTAATGAATTCCCTTTTCGGCAGCACATTCAGGGAGGGAAATGCTGACAAAGGAAGCGATTGCAAGTCGTCAAAATGACTCATCCAAACCCTCATCAAAATATTTTCCTTTTTGGTTTCCTCACTCTGTCCTCTCTTTTTTTCTTTCCCTTTCTTCTTTTGAGTCAAAAAGCTGCAGGTTTTTCTTCAGAGTGCTCTCCCCTTTCCCACATCTATATTCACAAAACCAAATTGAGTATTCTTGAGGTCTAATGCACCACTTATTATTCCTTGGAAAGACCTAAAAGACATTAAATGAAGCTGTCTTCCCACTGGGATCCAGAAGAAACAACAGGTATTTGGCCAACACACAAATTTTACCCAATGCTGAGCAACTTTACCCAAAATCTCTTCCCTCTCAGGAACCCAGTGTGCTCTGGTGAGTTTGGGAACCAGGGCTGCTGCAGCACAGCTGTTTCACAGCTGTTCAATTGCAGCCTATGCTGCATTCCAAGTGTCTCCCACACATCCAACTGGGATAATGGAGCAGGAACATCTTCAGTCGGACTGATGAGCCTGGTTTCCTCCACAGGGTTCTGAACAACTGCTCTTCTTTAGAGTCAGATCTGCATTTTGCTTCTGATAAATCTGTTTAGAACGTCAAGGACCGTGGAAGTTCCAAATTGCAGCTTGAAGACTTTCACGTTTGTTTAATCTGATATTTCCAATTGTGCTGGCAGCCCAGTTTACACTGTAAGCCTGAACTACTACAAACAAAGGTGTAATCTGAACATTGTAAATATCTGGAATTATCCCTTTTGGATACAGCAAAAGTAGCAGTTTACACAACTAATTTATACCACCAGCCCCTCAAAGTCACAGAAGTTGCAATTAGAGGTTCAATTAATGGTTTTGGGGATCGTGGAGCTGCACTCACATCCTGCGGTTTCCATGTGCATCTTCTTTTCAAGCACTTGATACTAGAAAGTTGTGTGTTTGGAGGAGGTTTGGCATAATTTCTATGATCCTGACCCTTGGAAAATGTTTTTGGAGAAGGTTAATGAGGATGAGGGAACATAGGACCTGATGTCTTCTGCTGCTGTCCCATTGTATAATTTGGAGATTCCTCCAAGCATTGCTCCCTTCAAAATGGAGGACTAAGAGTGTTCAGTTGTTTGAACTATAATGTCCTTTTTTTCTCCCAAACACTTCAACCACAAAGAGCTGGAAGAGCCCTTTTGTTTTGACTTTCCAACTGCCAGTTTGGAGAAGGCCTGGAGAGGTTTCCTGCCTCATCTCCTTGGGCTGGTGATTAGGAGAGGGAGGGATTCATCTCCCCGGTGTGAGTCAGAGCCTTCCCTGCTGTCCAGGCTAATCCACTCATTAAGACTTCCTCTGTTGGTGCAGAAAGCCCAGCCCCTGCGGAGAGCAAATTACCCCCATTCCCCTGAGCCTGGCCCCAGGGACTCCCTCCCTCGGAGCTGTCTCCCCGTGGAGTCTCAAGGACACGTCTGGCAAAGTCATCCAAATTCAGCCGTCACTTGGTGAATGGGGTGGATCTCACCAAGCTGGAACAGACTATTGTTCCTTTTTTGTTCCCCATAGAGACTTCCAGGAGGTGAATCTGAAAGGGCTCTGACACCTGGCCTTGGGAGAAGCTCCAGAATAGTGAAAGCCAAAAAATTAACTGTCAGAAATAAGAACTTGAAGGATGATTCTAGAAAAAACCTGTCACTGATGTCACAGAACATACATCTGTGAGCAAACAGAAATAGGTCACAGATCCTGGATGAAATCTCCTTCACTGGTGTTTCAGGGAAGGTAATCTTGAAATGCGACACATTCCCAGGCTTCTGCACATTCCCGGAATCCCCAGAATTCTGTGAATCTGTGCGTGTAGCTCAGAGATACTTTGAGTCCTTGCATACAAATCCAGACCTTAAACTCAGTGAATTTACTGGTGTTTCAGATACAGAAATGACCCATTATGACACAACTTCAACAGTGTTTCTGTTTCTACAGTTGACTTCTTTTATTTTTCCTTTGAGTTACTTTTCCGCACCCAAAATTGCGAAATTACCCCCACGAAGTGCAAGTTCGCAAAACATCCCATCACACACAGCCCTATGAGACACAAAACCCCAAACGACACACTGCAAACAAATCACAAAGAGTTCCTTCAAAAATGTTCCTAAACTATAATTAGCACTAAGTTAGGGGAGCACTTCAAACCGTAATGTATTCGAAGGCAACTTGCAAACAGAGCACTTTTAGATTCCTTTTTATTTCCTCAGTAGTTACTATTTGCCGGGCTGGTTTGCATTTTGAGGAGCATTTATTGCTGCCAGGCAAACCAAACCCTTAAGTACTTAAATTAACGTCCTGATCCTATCAAGGCCGGCTTCCCAAAATATATATAAGGGACAGCATCCCTGCGTCGCTGCAGTGGGATCCCTGCTCCTACCCTGCACCAGAGCAGCCCCATAACTTGGCTATTCCACCTTCAAACAAGCCACGATGAGCAGGCAGGCACCAACGGTGAGATCTGTCCTGGGACGAAGAGGCTTCAGTTCAGCCTCGGAGATCTGTGGCCGCAGCTACGCCGCGTCCGCCAGCCAGCCCGTGCGGTGCGGCGCCGGCGCCTACAGCAGCAGGAGCGTTTGCAACCTGGGCGGGAGCAGGAGGATCTCCTACGTCAACGGGGGCTGCGGCACCGGCTGCCTCGGGGAGATGGGCTTCGCGGGCATGGGCTACGGGAGCGTCGGAGGAGGACGGATTGGCCTGTGCGGCCCCCGGGGATACAGCATCGTGCGGGGGTACCCCGAGCGCAAGGCCGACGGCATCCAGGGCATCTGCATCGACGAGCGGCTGCTGAAGCCCCTCTGCGTCGGGGTGGACCCGCTGGAACACGAGATACGCTGCCAGGAGAAGGAGCAGATCAAGACCCTCAACACGCAGTTTGCCTGTTTCATCGACAAGGTGAGTCCAGACCTGCTCCAGAGTTGCTGTTCCTCGAGGAAAACAAAACCTGAGCAACCTCCTCCCAAACCCACCTTGTGCCACAAGTCCATCGACCAAAGCCCCCGTCAAGCTCTGCCATGAATCGCTGAGCTGGGTCCACACAGGGGTCCAGCCTTCCACAGAGAATTTTAAGACAATTCTAATAATTTTTAATAACTAGTAATAACTTTAAGAGTGAGTTTAAGAGATCTTTTTAGTGGGGCTCATTTCAGCCCTGTCCCTGTTCTGGCATTCCATGGCCTTTGAATCATGCCCATGGTTGCACTGGCCTTTCTTGAAGGTGTCTCCTCTTGGACAGTCTCAGTTCAAACTGGATTTCTTGCTGAAGCTGAGGTGGAAGCTACAGAACTGACAGGTTCATCTTTCTGTCCTGTGTTAAATAATTCCAGTAATTCCCTCCTCTCTCTGACTTTAAATATAGCGACAACTCCAAAAACTTTCCTGAAGGCAAAGGTGGTTAATCTTGATCCAGACATGTAAAGGTTAGAGATCAAATCTGATCTGTCACCCAAGGATCACTTTGTAGAAAAAAACAGAGACAAAGCAGTTTCACTATCTGGGGACTCAATTTTATCCCAAAATACATCAGAGGCACCATCTGGAGGAGTTTTGTTCCTAACACTTCTTAAGAAATGCAGATTTAGACACCAGACTCCTGCATTTCTAAATAATGTAGACATGGCTCTTTGATTTCTAAATAATGTAGGCATGACATTTAGATTTCTAAATAATTTAGATGTCTGAATTCTAGATTTTGAAATAATTCAGACTCATGGCATAAATATTTCTTAAAAAGGGTGGATGACTTTCAGATCATGGTGCCGTATCATCTCCCTGAAAATCCCACTCCTGTCCCTGTGGTTAAGAGCAGAGAGTTAAACAGGTGTTGGCTCCCTGCCCTCACCTCTTTACTGTAATAATTTCTATCTTTTGCCTTCAGGTCCGATTCCTGGAACAGCAGAACAAAGTGCTGGAGACCAAGTGGGGCCTCCTGCAGCAATACGTGCTGCCGAAAAAGGGGAAAAACCTGGAACTGTACTTCGAGAATTACATCTGTGACCTGCGGAAGCGCCTGGACTGTTTGCTGTGTGAAAAGCAGAAACTGGGCAGTGAAGAGTGCGCCACAAGCCAGCTGGTGGAGGAGTTCAAGTGCAAGTAAGGACCTTCTGGGCTCCTCTAGCTGGTGGCGTTTTGCTTTTCTGGTTCATCTCGGGCAACTTCTCCCAGATTTGTGGCATGTCCCCTCTGGGAGTGCCACATTCCTGTGTTTCACTGGCAAGCTCTTTGCATTGGTAATGTTGTTGTTGCTCATGAAGAAGCTTCTGATCTTGGGACGGTTTAATGTCTCTAGACAGTGATCTGGCAGTGCCCTGTGGCAGTCCCAGCAAGAGAGAGTTGTCATTTATACCTGGTGGTTATTGTCATTTATACCTGATGGTTGATGCCTGAGTGTCTGAGCATTTTTCTTTCCTCGGCCCTTTTCTCCTCCTTTTCCAACAGGTATGAAGAGGAAATCAACAGGCGCACAACTGTGGAGAATGAGTTTGTGGCACTCAAAAAGGTGAGAAGCTCAAATGACATGAATACCTGTAGTAGGTTTATTTGGGGCAAAACTTGGCTGAAATAGTTAATTATTAACAAAAGCCCAGAAAAGTGTTATGATGAGTTGGAGGGAGACAGAAAGAGGCACAGGGTCAGGAAAAGAGGCGAGTAGAAAGTAAAAATAATGTCTCCTCAGAGTTTACATCATCATCACTACAGCACCAGTTTTGTTGCCTCAAAAACATTCCTGAAGTGTGGGAGGGGGACAGAGCAGGACAGGTCACACCAGAACACCAGGTTATTTCTAGCTGTCTCTCCACATCCTTTATTCTTGGACATCAGAAAAGCAGGAATCATTTGAAGAATATTAAAAAATTGTGTTTAAATACTCATTAGTCAATTGTGGTTTTGTAGCTGCGTCCTGAGTGATAAATCAACTAATTCCTGTAAGTTGTTGGAATGGTTTCATTTTCCTTCAGGAGGCACCAGGATATCCTGACTCACCGTCTCACACCTTTTTTCTCTTGAAATCTTGTTGAGACACATTTCTGTCTTGTTGGTGTTGCCTCTGTGTGTTTCTCCAGCATTCACAGCCAGGTTTGGGCTGGAATGTGTGTGCCTCTCCTCTTGCAGGATGCGGACTGCATCTTCTTGAACAAGGAAGAGCTGGAGGTGAAGGTGGATCTGTTAAGGAGGCAGCTGGAGCTGCTGAAATGTGTGTTTGAGGAGGTGAGTTCCTCTGGTACATCCCAGGACTTTGGTGGTCCTGTCTCATCCTTCAGGGGCTCCAAACTTCGTCTGCTTGAAACTCCTCTGGGATCTGTCTCATACAAAACCCTGAATAATTAAAAGTTTGGAAGTACAAGGTTGATGCAAAATTAACATGATTATGCTGGAGATGGGGTGGTTCCCCCTTCCTTCATGCAGCTCCAGGTAGGAACTGGCTGTGTCCTAACTCTACCCTGGAGAAAAGATGCATCCGTCTTGTTCCTCCGGATTGCAGCTGCTTGATTAGAGCTGAAGCAACTCCCAGCTCAGTCCTGTCATTAAATCCCTCAGGCAGCAGGACATGAGAGGATACCAAGGGTTAAGTCACTCCAATTCCTTGCCCTTGATGTGGACAGAATTGCTGCAGGTCAGCACGTAGGTCAGCAGTCACAGGTGGCAACTCACGCCGCCGCAGGATTTTCTGCTGAGCCACCCCAAGGGACATTTCTTGACTTGTTCTATCCCTCTGCCACTGTGTGCCCCAGCCCTCCCCTCCCTGCTGAGCCTGAGAGGTGAAAAGAGCTGACTAAGCCCTTCCCAATCTGCAGGAAAGGGCCCAGGTCGATCGCCAGCTCTGCGACACCTCGGTCATCGTCAAGATGGACAACAACCGAGACCTGGACATGGAAAGCATCATCAAGAACGTCGAGTGCTGGTACCAGGAGATCGCCCAGAAAAGCAAAGAAGAAGTCGATGCTTTCTACCAGACCAGGGTGAGTAAGAGGCCACCAGGGTCTGTGCCTGGCAATGTCACAGGCCAAAGGTGACAACTGTCCTGTTTCTTGGTTCCAGTTTCAGGAGCTGCAGGATAAGAGAGGGAAATTCTGCCATGACCTGCAGAGCAACAAGTGTGAGATTTCAGACCTGACCCGGATGATCCAGAAGCTTCAGTGCGAGCTGGAGAGTGTCAAGAAACAGGTAGGAGATGCTTCCAGAGCAGTAGGACAGCTCAGACACAGGGCAAGGTGATGCACTGATCTTTAGAAGACTTGAGATCTGCTCTTGGTCCTGGCTGGAATGTGAAAATTGGGTGGAGAGGGATGGGATGCTGGTGGGTTTTCCCTGTTTACAATTGGAAGAGCAGATTTATCCAACCCAGAGTGTCCAAGAACTAGGATAAGAAGCTTTGCAGACACTTGCACTGTTGTCCTCCCCTGACAGGTCTCCTGCCTGCAAACCTCCATTTGTGACGTTGAGCAGCGTGGGGATTGTGCCCTCAAAGATGCCCGGGAAAAGCACGTTGAGCTGCAGAACGCTCTGCAGAAGGCCAAGGATGAGCTGGCCTGCATGCTGCGGGACTATCAGGAGCTGCTCAACATCAAGCTGGCCCTGGACATCGAGATTGCCACCTACAAGACTCTGCTGGAGGGTGAAGAGAGCAGGTGGGTGACACATTTCCCTCCTGTGTATATGAGGCCATGGCAGTTCCTGCTCCCAAGTGAATTCTACAGCTCCAAGATCTCCCCAGGCTCACAGAAACTGGGCCTGGAGAGGTGCCTGGAGGCCATGGAGGCCACATGGGTGCCAGCAAAAACAGTTCCTGTCCTAGGGATAGTGAGGCGTGTTACAACAAGGGACTAAGTGGTCTGGATTGTGGCTGGAAGTTGTGAGTAACATGCGTTTCTCTTCTCTCCCCACAGGATATGTGTGGGGAACCCTGTGAGCGTGTGTAAGTAACTGCACATTTTCAGCCATTAAGATTTCTTGTTTTACGAAAGATACCTTTGGGAACACCATTATCTGTCTGCCCCAGGTCCTTCTGCCTCCCTTTTCCAGTTGTGGAAGTTTAGCCCCAGAAATCTCAAATACCTTTGAGTTTTAAAAAAAATCATCTTTTGGAGTGAGTGGAGAAGGTCAAACCCAAGACCCTTTTGCTTTCCCTGTTTTAGTTTCTACCCTTGGAGGCAACAGGGAGATGTCCTGGGGATCACAGGATATGTACTGAACCTGGGAGGCACCAGCAACACGGGAAGGGGGAGGATCCGTGAGGGGATGTGTTGGGACACGGGGAAGGAGTAGGAAGGAGCAGGGGCTCAGACACGTTGGGCACATCTGGAGGAAATCAGGTTTGGTTGGTTCTGTCACTCAAGAAACAACCTGCCTCGCAAAAGCCTCCCAGTTTTCCTGCCTAACTGCTGACTCCCGTGTTGCAGCTGTGGTCAGCAGCGGCTACAACATGCCCGAGGATTGCGGGGCGATGGCCAACGGGGCCGCCTGCGGCTACGGCTCCCTGGGCCGACGGGCCGGCAGACACAGCTCCCAGGCCGGCGGCTTCAGCTCCCGCAGCGCCGGCATCCACCCCAAGAGAGTCCTCAGCTCCGTGGCCAAGCAGTGCATCCCGGAGGTGTTCTGCCAGGCCGGAGGGGTCAGCTGCAAGGCCGGGGGCTTCAGCTCCCGCAGCGGGGGGTACCCGGCCCGCACCGTGGTCAGCGCTGGGGCCGCGGGGCTGAGCGCCAGGATGGGGCCCTGCCAGGCCGGAGGAGTGCTCAGCTTCGGCAACCAGGGCTGTGTCATCCGGCAGCTGGCCGGGCCCCCCGTGGTTGTGTCCAGCCCTGAGGTCGTGGCGTGCAACAACGGCGTGGTGGGGAATTTTGGGGTTGTCAGAGACCCCTGTGTGGTGCCGTAGGGAGAGCGGCGCTCAGACGCGCCAGCCCCGTGCCCAGAGGGTGATTTCTCTGCCCCTCAGTTGCAACATTTGTCACCAAACTCATTCCCACATTTATTAGGCCCAGATTTATCCCCTGAGCTGTGTTTTCAGAGTCCCCAAGCCTAAAGACCCCTCTAGAAACTTCAGCTGCAGGTGCTCAGCAGAGTGTGATTTCTGAATCCTTACTTTAGGTTATCACAGCTTTAAGGGTTTGTTTGTTGCGCTGCTTCCCCCTCTGTCTTTTCCCATAACGAGCAGATTAATTAACAATATTCCCCCCTCCAAGATCCCCCTTTTTCCTTCCAGCTCCTCCCAAAGCATTTCAGAAGAGAGTGAGGATTTAACTGCTTAACTTTCCCAGGAGATGCTGCAAACAGCAGACTCCCTTTATTTTTATCCTGTCTTTTTTTGGTCCAAGAAAACCCCGCGCTGCAAATTTATGCTTAAATCTGAAACAAAGCAATTTTCAAAGCACCTGCTGGTTACTCCACAGCCATCAGCTTGTTTTTTGTGCGTGGAATTTGCTTATGGATGAACACGCAATACTTTTGTTTGCTTCTGCATGTTGGGGTGGCTGACTCAAGGTGTGCTGATTTTTAGAAGAGAACACCCCCTTTCCTTTTCCATCCCCCCAAAATGCCAAGGGAAGTTACTGGTGCATAAATTGTTCCATGTTGACACCTTGTACAGCAGGAATGGAGCTGTTCCCATTGACTGCTCAAACTGCCCAGCTTCTCACTGTGTCCTCAATAAACTGCTTTGAAAGGACATATTTTGTCTCTCCATTTTTCCATAGGTGGTATTTAAAGAAACTACAAAGTAGGTGAAAAAATACTCTGGGGAGGAATAAGAACCAAAGAGACCTCTGGATTCTCTGTAGGCAGTTGGGACACGGTGGGGCTCAGGTGTCACTGGGGGTTACTCTGGTTTATTTAACTCCTCAGAGCATAGCACATAAGGTCTTTTATAGACCAATTAACAATTGATGTCAAAGGTTTCCAGAAACCTCCAAAATAATCCCGAGCACCACACAGTGGTGTTCTCCAGCCTGTTGCAACCTCCCAACAAAGTATTTGTTTGATCCTTCCATGTCAGAGCAGTTGAGTGAAGATGAATTCAGCTCTGCCCTTCTGGGCTCATAGGTGTGCTGATCAGGGCTGTGGCACCAGAGTCGTGTTTCAGACACAAAAATTTGGCTTTAGTGGCTTGGGGAATGACAAAGTGTTATTTAAACTGTGTGACTTAAAAGGCACTGAGATCTCTTGGCCATAATGGGATACAATTGACTTTGCCCCGGTTTTGGAGTCTCCCATGTTGAGCTCAACAGGGTTGCTGGGGTTTTATTTCATGTAAAAAATGACATTTCCACAGAGTGAGTCATCTGGCCAAACACAGGTGTCTAATTTAGCATGAAATGCACTGAGCTTAAGGCTGTCTGCACCAATGGGATCTGTCCTGGCTCTGGAGGCAGCCCCGGGCAGGGGGATTAACCCAAACATGGGTGTCCCATGCCAGGCGCCTGCAGGTTCTCAGGAATCCTCCCTGCCTCTCCCCACCGGACTTGCAGACGTTATTATCACAGGGAATTTCTTCCTGTCTCCAGCCCAGGAAGAATTACAGGTCGGGCAGCCCCAGTAATCTCCCCACTCTCACAGGGCAAAATTCTAATTGCCACCTGAAAAAAGGGGACAATTAAAGGCTGAGGCAGGGAAGAAGATCAGCACCTTTGGGGAAGGGCAGGGGATGTCATTTCCATGCTGAGAGTTGAAAATGCTTCGTCCAGCTCTCACCAGCTGTGTGTCAGACCGTGGTGGGGTGAGGTGGATGCTTGTCCTCCACCTGTGCCCTCTCCAACGAGGAATCCCAGTTCAGCAGTTTCATTTTTAACTGTCTCCAAGCAGATGGGACAGAGCCCACCTCAGTGGGGAATTCTGCATCTGAGCTTGCTTCATTCACCACCTGCAAATGGAATTTGGAAACAGGAGTCCCTCACACCAGGCAGCTTCTGTTAATTGTGTGAACATGGGGGATTCCTTGTGTGGTGTCCAGCTGTTACTCAGCCTTGGCCAAGTGTCCCGCAAACACTGCAGCTCCAAATTTGGGTCTCGTGTCAGTGAGGAGCCCTGGCCATCCCTTCACAATCCACACCCGGCATGATTCGGCTTGGCCTTGTGCCAAGGTCACTTTCTGTTGGGTTTTGCTAAAACGATGGTTTCTTGAGGAAGAGGAGGGTGAGGAAGCCCTGCTTTGGAGCCGGGGTTTTGTCCTCACCTGGCTGACCTGACCCACTGCTCTCCCCCCATCTCCTCTGCCTTTATGGCCTGGAAAAGCAGGAACTGGCTTTGCACGGCATTCCCGGCTCAGAGGGGCTGGGGCCTGGCAAGCCCCAGGGTTTCCAGAGCTCTCCCCCGACCACACGAGTCAGACACCGAGGCAGCCCCGGTGAGAGAGGACTGGAGCCTGGGCTGTCCCTGCGGGGCCTTGGGCTGAGCTCAGGAGCCTGAAATACTCTGAGCCTTACCAAGGGTGACTCCTCCCATTCCGCACGGAGGAAGTGGGAGGTGACTGCCTAATTTCAGAGGAATAATTAACTTTTACTGGCCTGAATAATAGAGAGAAGACAGGGAGCTGATCCTGCCTCACCCAAAACAAGGGCAGCTTCTTTCCTCCTCCTCCTCCTGGAGCCAACACCCAATTTTTCTGAGCTATAATATTAGCAAACCAAAGAGGGAAATGAAGGCTGCATTTATTTTTCTCTCTCTGGCTACAGCTCTTAAAATTTTTATCAAAGGTGCAAAGGGAAAAGGTTCATCTCAAATGGTTTTCAAACTATTCATTAGAGCTGTAAAACAAGCTCAAAATACTCTCCTGGCAAGGGATTGCTACCTGTCTTCCCAATATTTATTTTGTGTTTTAATCTTGGGGATTGTTTTGACTTTATTATTTTTATTTCCTTTTCAGTCTTAAGGACTGTTTTGACTATTTTCCCCTTCCTTCCAATAGCAACAAGTTCAAACACTCATTATAAGTTGGGGAACTGGAATTTCTGTCAATTAAAAATAATCAAAGAAAACATTTTGATACTGAAGCAATGTCTCCATGAAGTTCTTCTAGGGGAAAAAAAATAGAAATACCATTCCAGGAATTTTATTCTATTAAATGTCTTGGATTTGGTTGACTAATTGAATAAAATTAACATCATCCCAACCAAACCAAGGACACCAAACCAAAGCCTACCACAGTTGAGGAGATGAGGAAGAGAATGGGAAGAAGCGAAGCCATCCAGGCTGAGTGCACAGTCCAGGTCTCTTCCATCATCCAGGGAACCACTCAGAGGGTTCCCCCTCCAAAAACCAAACGTGTGCTGCCAGAAGAGCAGCACGAGGAGAGGGGAGACTCTGCTTCTGCATCAGACACCTCCCCACCCTTCCCAACGAGCATCTTCCAGTTCAACCATCCTGAGCAGGGTGGCACAATTCTGCCGTAAATTCATCTTTAAATTAGAGAGATTTACAGCACCAACCCACCCAACCTGAGCTTAATTTATAACTAGAAAGGTGAGGGGTTGGGCCTGGCACAGGTTCCTGAGAGAAGCTGGAATTCCTGGAAGTTCCAAGGCCAGGTTGGACAGGGCTTGGAGCAGCCTGGAATGGGACGGGCTTGAAGATCCTTCAGTGGGATTCATCTCACTGCACTGAATGCACCAAGACCGGAACGCAGGAAGAGGAGAAAGAGGTGGGACTCTGTCAGGAACAGAGAGAAAGTCATCTCCCAGAAAATCATCTCCCAGAAAATCATCTCCCAAAATCATCTCCCAGAAAACCATCTCAGCAGTCCTGGCCACAGCGTGTCCCTGCAGCACAAGGCAGGAGCGGCAGCACAGCTGCAGCCACGGCAGGAAGAACACCCATCCCGGTAAATAGTTGAGCTGGTAATTAATCCTGGCAGAATGAATGGAACAAGGAAATGTTCTGCAAGCCAAGGCTGTCATTTAGGCTTTTCCACTTGTTCATTATTCCCCGTGTGTAAGAGTTACCAAAAAGGTTTTTTTACGTCAAAAGCTGACACCAACCACCACAAGCCAAACAAAACCAGGCAGGCTCAAAAGACATTTCTTCCATCCAACCTGGATAAGGAATCCAAGACAAGGAATATTTTCTTAAGTCTGCCACCAGACAGGCTCTTCCCCTGGTGTCTCTGTCCCTTCCTTCTCTCCTGACCTGGAATAAGATAAAGATGCTGAGCCTCTGCAGTTCAGCATTGAATGAGGAGTTTTTCAAGCCTTTTAGCTCAGGAGCAGCAGAAAAGGGAAAACCAAATTCATCCAGCCTTTGAATCAACAGCAACAGCAAAAATTGGATCAGATTTACTGGAACAAGAACCCTCTTTGGCCTCTGTGGAGATGGTGGTGGTGGAACATATCAGGAGGAGGCGAGAGGGACATGAGGGGACGATGTTTGTGCCTTAGGCTTGGCTTTAGCAATCTCGGAATCTGGGCAGTGCAGAGATTTGGGGTTCTGGCAGCAGAGCAGATGGAGGATGAATCCTGGTCATGGTGATCCCATTTGCTCTCACTCTGCAAACAATGAAACAGGCAGAGCACGAGCAGAGATCTGGGGATGAATCACCTGGGACTGTGAGAGAGACAGAAATCTCAGGAGCAAATCTGCCTCCTTTGCTGACAACGTAGGAGTGGGATTTTTGCTTTACTCCATGGGCAATTCCTTGCAGAGTCAAACTGGGAAGTCCCCAGCCACATCACAGTGATTTGGTTTGGAATATCCCACTTTAAACCAAGTGGATATTTGAAACTTGTGCCATTTCAGCTTTTGATTTTAGGTATTAGCAAAAAGATTTAAATGTCTCAGAAGTTCCTGGAGGACAGAAGGTGACCGGTGAGTTCCCGTCCCTGGAGGTGTCCAAGGAATGACAGGACATGGCATTCCTAGCTCTGGTGTGGGTGACAAGGTGGGGATCGGTCACAGGTTGGACTCGATGATCCTGGAAGGCTTTTCCAGCCTCACTGATCCTGGGATTCTGTGAAGCAGATGCAGATTTATGGCATCTTTTACCAGAGAATGATTAGCAGGAATAATCTGGGCTTCTTTGTTTTCAGCTATCCAATTATCAGTCTGTTTCCAGCTCCTGGGAAGTCCTGTGGTTTTCTTTCCCCTTTCTGACCCCAAATGAGATGTCTCTTCTCCTGAGACATTGTTTTCTATTAATTACCAAACGCACCATTTCCCACCCCTGTTACTCCCTCCCCGCTGGATCCAGCACACAAAGGTGGGGCCGAATGGGGGACTCGTAGCTGCACTGATGGGAAAGCCAAGGTTGGATTTTCAGCCCTGCAGCCCCAGGAGGGTGGGAACAAACAGGATCCAAAGAACCTGCAACAGAGCAGATCGTGGATAAAGATAGGTAAGAAATTAGTCCCTAATTAGTTCCTCCTGCCAGCACTCACCCCTTGCAGTCAGATGGCTCCACAATCCACGCTTTATTCCAAAGCAAGTTGTTCCCTGTGATGTGGTCAGTGTTACTAACGGGAGGGAGGGGGAAGGTTTTGGTTAGAGATCTGAGCTGTGAAGGGGTGGGTCAGGGCAGGACAAAGATGTTCCAGGTCTGTGGTCCAGGCTTAGCATGTGGGGAGGATTCTCCACCTCCTTGGATAAAGCAAAGTGGGATCATGCTGGGGTTTTTTTTGTCCTCTTTTAAACACAGCTTCCTTTTAAAGCTGGTTTTAGAGGCAATCCAAATTTTTATTGGAATCTTCAGCCCTGGAACATGGGGAACATTGGACCTATTTCTTTGACCAAACCAAACATCTGGGTAAATTCTGACCTAATTTTAAGGGGTTCAGGCTTTCTTTTCTACAACCATGAAACCTTCCCAGGAGATTTGCTCTTCCCAGAACACAGACGAGCAGATTTATCTCTGTAAAAGTTGGACTTGGTGATCCTCTGGAGTCCCTTCCAGATGAGAATATTCTGTGATTCTGTGATTGTTCCTCTCCACTTTTTCCAGGTCTGTGTCACTGAGGTGGTTTGGGGAAGCTCCTGACCACAGACAACACCCTCTGCAAATGCGCTCAGAAGAAAAGAAAGGAACCCAAGCCCCGACCAGCCATGCAAAGCAGCCAAGTGTGAACCAGTGTCACTGGTCCTGCATTGTCTCTGGGAGCTGGACGGTGCCACAGGAGTGCCGTGGGGCAGGGTGGGCTGAGGGAGACAGGATCTGGGATTGCTGGGATGTGTTTGAAGACCAGAAATCCCTCCCTTGCTGTCTATAGGGAAATGCAGGTTGGATTTGCTTTTTTCCTTGAAACACCCTTGTGTGCAGCACAGCCTGGTTTGGTGGTGACAGAGCTGGGCTGTGTTACCCACCCAGGTTTATGGGCTGGTTCTATATGGGGACAGAAATACCACCAATATTCTTGGGGGTTCACGTGGGGACTCCTGTGTCTCCACCCAGCACTCACTGGCCATGGCCCAGCTCATTAGGGGGATTTATTAATTTCCAGGTTTAAAGGAGGCTTTGGTGTTGTGTGGTGAATGACCCCAGTCTGGGCTGTAGCTGCAGGATGGACACTCCCATTAGATAATTAGTTCTGCATTTCCTCAAAATGCAAATGAGGGTGATTAACTCCGGACAGCAGTTTTTCTACAACCTTTAGGAACAAGGTTTGTGACACCTCCATTGCTGTGAAAATGGACAATTTTTGGGATACAGGCCCTGTCAGAAATTCCAGGGCACAGCCCAGACCAGGCTTCAAGGCTTTGAACCATAAAGGAAGGAGGAATCAGCTACTGAATATTATTGCACAAGAGCACTTCCAGCTCTGAAGGAGCCCAGATGTTGACCTGGGATAAGGAATTAAACGGGACCTCTGTCATGTTGCCTTGAGTTTTCTGTCTTTTGTCTTTCTGTAGAACTTTCACACGCAGCCTTGATGTAAATAATGTCTATTCTTAAAATGTTTACATACTTCTCCTGTGAGAGAAGAAATGATTGATGGTGATGTTCACCATCCAAGTTGAAGGGGTGGCGACCTGTGTAGCCAATCCCTTGACCTCTGTACATATCTATAAATACGGGAGTCAAAATAAACTTAGAAAGAGTTTTTCTACAATGGCCACCTCCTAGGATTCATTTCAGTGTTCCTAAATTGGGACACGCCCAGCTTCGCCCCGTGACACTGTCAGCTGCCTTGAAATGGGCTGGTTTGTACAACAAAAATTAAATTGACAGTTGCTATGTGAATAAAGTAAGGGGAAAGAAGGGAAAGGATAAAAACCTTTCAGGTTTTAAGGTTCTTAATTCAGTTTTAGGGTCAAAGAATGAGGATTCAGGGCCAGGAGTGAACTCTGCACCCAAGATCCGTGGATTGAGAGTGGGGGCCCACAGCCTGCCCCGCAGAGCTCTGTGTGTGACAGTTGTGAGGGGTTGGGTGGGAAGGTGCTAAACCCCGCGGGGTGACAGCGCTGCCAACCCGACGGCAAGCTCAGAAGCGACTGGTCTCCTTTATCATGAGCTCTTGGAGTGACTTGAAAGGAGTTGCTCAAAGGGGCAGTGACGTTTTGGGGACAGCCCAGGGTGTTTGTCAGCCCTTGATGAAATGAGGCTGAGGAAGGCACAGTTGTCATGCTCAGTAATTAAAGGGAAAGTAAAGCCTCCTGTCTATGCTTTGGGAGCAGCCTGGCTGCAGACGGGATCAGGAAGGCTGAGCTGAGCAGTGACAGCATTGCAAAAATGCCCGGGAGGAAAATAAAACATGAAATGATCCCCGGGTGAAGCCAAGGAGGAGCTTGGAATACCAGGGTTGCAATTACTGGGATGCCTTGAACACCACGCTGGCATTGGATCATTGAGATTGCCACATGCAAACCATTCTGCACGGGGAACAAGAGACGCAGGTGCCTCACACTCCCTGGGATCACACGCAGTGCCCAGCAGGTGGATTTCCCCATGGGATATTAAGGGAGAAAATTCAACCACATAATAACAAGAACAAAGGGAATAGCAAGGCCAAACATCGATGTGTGTTTGTTGCTCTGAGAAATTGCCCCGGAGTTCCCCCAGTGAGTGTCCCCAGTGTGTCTATCCTGCCAAGCCAAGGGGGAAGAGGGAGCCTGAATCACTTGGGATCACCCAAGTGCTGACCTGGAAATGAAAATGGGAATTTCTAAGATCCCACAAAGCACAGTTTGCCCAGAAAAGTGCAGGTTTACCTAATGTGCTTTCTTTGATCCTCCAGAAGAGCATGGCCAGAGAGTCCTGTTAGCAGGAACAGAGATTCATGGAATGGGGTGGGTTGGAAGGAACCTGAAAAATCATCTAATGCCACCCCTGCCATGGGCAGAGACACCTTCCACTATCCCAGGCTGCTCCAAGCCCCATCCAGCCTGGCCTTGGACCCTCACAGGGAGGAATTTCTTCTCAAACCCTCTCCTCTGCCAGTGGGAAGCCATTCCCCCTTGTCCTGGCACTCCAGGCCTTTAGAATATCTCTCCATATGTTTCTTGGTGTTTCCTTCAGGCACTGAATGACCACAATTAGGTCACCCCAGAGCCTTCTCTTCTCCAGGCTGAACAATCCCAAATTTTTCAGCCTTTCCTCACAGCAGCTGCTCCATCCCTTTAATCATCTCCATGGCCTCCCCTGGACCCTCTCCAGCAGCTCCATGTCCTGTCTGTGCTGGGCCCCAGGGCTGGAGCAGCTCTGCAGGTGGGGTCTCACCTGAGCAGGGCACAGTGGCAGAACCCCCCTCACCTGCTGCCCACGCTGGGGGCTCAGCCAGGACGGGATTCACGGGAGGATTTTCCATTCCCATTTCTCTGTGCTGTTTCTTGGCTTTCTTCTCCAGTCACTCACTGCTGGGTTTTCTTGCAGCCCAGGTTCCCAAGCCTGGTGTCAATGGATGTTGAGGGGGGGCAGCTGGATTTCAGAGCTGCTGTGGACATATCTCTGGCCGTGAAGGGAAAAGTTTCCCAAAACAGGAGATTTAGGTCAAGCAGTGAAGGAATCCCCATCACAAACAATGAAATCAAAGCCTGACGTTGCACCTTTGAAGGAAGGGGTGGCTGGCCTGTCCCTGAAAGTGTCCCAGGCCAGGCTGGACGAGGCTTGGAGGAACCTGGGAGAGTAGATGATGTCCCTGCCCATGGCAAGGGGCAGAATGAGACGAGCTGATCTCATTCTTGAATGAAATCAGCCCAAACCATCCCGTGGTTCTGTGATGGCCTTGCTCGGTGCAGGGAGGGATCATCACTCTGGAGATGCCCTGACTGCTGCTTTGCTTTTTCTCCAGGAACGTGTGGTTTTGTGGCAGTTCAGGGTGTTAATCTCTGGAAATGAAGGTTCCAACCCTGCAGGCTTTGCTGAGCCAGGGAAATAAAGAGTGTGAAGCCCAACGTTCCATGTGGCTGCTCCAGGGCTTTAGGGAACGTTGGAGCAGGTGTTCCTGAGTATTAGGGCTGCAGTGGAGGTGGCTGCCAACTCCTCCAGGACAAATCCTGCCTTTATCTCCACTTATTCCAGTAGAGAAACCATCACACACAGTGCCAACACCGAGCTGCCACCGCTGGGGTGACACACCAAGGTTTTCTGCCTGCTGGTGACAAAATGAATCACTAAAGTGACTTCAGCCTTTCATTAAGGTAATAGTTACAGCCTCCAGAAGCTCAGCCTTCTGTCATCTCCTTAATCTGAGTGTCCATCTGGCAAGTTTAATGAATAGGTGCTCGCCACACCATTGTTATTTCTCCTGCTTCGAATTTGTTCCTTTATTTTGCTGAGGCAGCTGTGGGCAGATAAGAACTTCTGCTCTGGGATCACCCTCCCTGGCTCCTGCTGACTCCTGTCTCCGGGTTCTCCTGCAATGGTGGGTTTAGAAAACAATCTTTTCCTTGATGATCCCAAGCTCTCTCATTGGCTGTTCAGGGTCTCTCTCTTCAACTTGATGCCTGGTTTTTGAGCATCTGAATTTAGGTAAACGACTCCTGTGCTGAAAGTGTTTTTATTTACTGGTGATCTCATCTGCCAAGTTGTTTTTACATGGCCTGTGAGAGGCTTTGCTCTGTAACCAACATCTCTCCTTGTCCTTCTTCACTTTTAAATTCAACACAGAGATTGTTTGGCTGATAAAATCTCTGCTCTGCTGCCAGCAAACGGCATGAAATGTTTGTGCATCGTCTCCACTTTTGCTTTAAAGAAAACTCCAAAATAAAAGTTTGCAAAATAACCTGTTACATCAAGCACCTGCTCACTGAGCAGCTCCTCCCTGTGGTACTGCAGATACTGGTGTGACACACAGACCAATTTCCAGATGTATCGATGGGAACTAGTTGAAATTCTGAGGCTGAATTTCCCTCCTCCCACACTCTCGCCTTTCACTCAGCTGCTGGAAGGCATCTCCAGAGTCCCCAGCTGGCTCCGTGCATGAAGGAACACGTTTTCTGCTTAAAACCATCTGTACCATAGAAGAGACAACACAACTATCCAGCCCTATTTCCCACCTCCAAACCTGATGCACTCCCCACGGGAGATTTTTTTTTGCTAACCATTCCCCAAAAAACCCTTCCAGTGGACACCTTGTGCCCTTGGGGGGCTCTTTCTCCACGGGGTGACTCCTCCCAGTGCTCCTTCCCAGCTGCTCTGCTTTCATCTTCACACCACCATTCTGATCCCACCCCATTCCTTAGAGCCCCCGGGGTCCCTTAGCCCTCAGCACTGGCACAAAGCTGCCCGTGGATGATGTCAGAATGCCTCACAAATCGCTATGCAAAGGAGGAATGTTACAAAGGAAGGGGTGGACACTTGTGGTGGCTGGTACGAAACCTCTTTGTCTCTTGCGAAAGGTGTTCCTCGTGTGAGACGTCACCTTGAGGAGGGATGTTTTATAGGAACATGGAATACCCTGAGTTGGAAAGGACACACCCAAATCATCTCTGCAAGACATGCCAAAAATCCCAAAAATCATGTGCCTGAGAGCACTGTCCAAAGGCTCCGGGAGCTCTGGCAGCCTCGGGCCTGTGACCATTCCCTAGGGAGCGTGTTCAGTGCCTGACCACCCTCTGCAGGCAGGACCTTCTCCCAACATCCAACCGAACCCTCCTGACACAGCTGTTCCCTGGGTCCTGTCGCTGCTCGCAGAGAGCAGAGAGTGGAGCTGCTCCTTGAGATGAAGATGCAGCCCCTGCTGAGTCTTCCCTCAGTCCCCTCCAGACTGACTTTGTGTGGCCCATCCAGACCCTTCCCCATCCCCATGTCCCTCCTTTGGATCCTCTCCAACATCTTTAGGTCTTCCTTATGTTGTGGCACCCAAATCTGTCCCCCAAATGGAGGCGAGGCTGCCTCAGCCCAGAGCAAAGCAGGACAATCCCCCTCCCTGGCCTGGCTGGGCCTGGTTCCCCTAGGAGGTGTTGTCCCTCCTGGCTGCCAGGGAACACACGTGGGTCCTGTTTGTTCATTTTCCTCTCTGAACAGACTGTCACAACACCCTAACACTGGTGATGGAACCACACGGGTCACCCACAGTCCAGCAGAAGGAAGGGAGAAGTTTTGGGAAGGTCGTACCTGGAAGCACCTCAAATGCAAGCAGTACATATGGGCAGGAATCATGGAACCGCCTGGAAGGAACCTCAGGAATTATCTTTTCCATCTCTTTGGCCCAAAGCAGCATAAATGGACTGGGACAATCCAGGCTGAGGGTGAGGAGCAGCTGTGGAGCGAGGTTACTGGTTTCCAGTTTCAGACCATCATCTCTGCCCCAGTCCCCACTAATCCCGGTCTGCTTTGATGTGGGAGCCAAATCAAGCTGCACTTAAGAGATTGGGAACAGCCACCTTTGGAGAGCAGGACCAGCAAAACCAGTGGGAGGTGTCCCAGGGGCCTCATTAACCCTTTTAATGGTGACTTTGTGTCCCTTCTGCAGGGAGGCACAAAAACTGCCCAGCCTGAAGGGAGGGAGGGAGTGCCCCACCATCACCACCAGGCCCTGACAGCTCTGGTTTTCGAGGAGAGGGTCTTAAAAAGCGCTTTTCTCACTGGGACAAAGCAGACTTGGGAGGCTGTTGGGTGGTTTTTCCAGCCAGAATTCCGACAAGAGCTTGGAAACACCTCCAGGCTCTCCCTGTCTGCAGGGGTGGCTTAGCAGGTCCCAGTTTAGTAGGTGCTTAAGCAGAATGAATTTATCTGGGCACATGTAAATCTCAAAGGTGTTAAAGTCTCATGAAAGCCACCACAGCTCAAGGAATGTTTAGGGCCAAGCAGCTCAGGGTTTTCCCCTGTAAACCTGGGTGGAAGCTGTAGGTTTAAATCAAAGATGAATCCCTGAGACAAGCGGTTTCATAATCCTCCTTGGAAAGAGGAAGGTTCATCCCTCTCTGCCAACACCACCTCACCCCCAGCCAGCCAGGACAAAGCGAGGACACCTGAAAAGGTCTCAGGGAAGATGACCTGTGCATGAAAGCCATTGCAATCCTCCTCCTGGGAAGTCCAAATCCCATTGGAGTCCTTTATTCTTTGAAGTTGGTGGAACCTCCACCATGTGACTCTGAACCGGCTTTGTGAAAGCTCAGCAGCTGCAAACCACAGCCACTGCCCTGGACTGACTTCCTCTGATGTGCAAGGCTGGGCACCTGGAAAAGCCACTTCATAGGGACAGGAGCAGGAGCCAGAGGTTGAAGATCAGGTTTGTTGTGGAGGAACAGCCCGAGAACTCTTCATACACCAGAAGGGATAGCAGGGCTTGCAGCTGGTGGAGGGCGATTGTCCCAGGAGCAGCATTTTCCCTGTTTTCCAGCAAAACCAGGGGGTTGGAGGGTCTGCAGCCCTGAAATGTGTGTCACCCGTGTGGCACAAGGCACTCCACAGTGGCTGAGCAGAGATACAGGGGATAACTGGGACCTGGCTCCAGCCAGATGCAGATTTCCCACAGCTGGAAAAACTGGAAAGTTGTCCTCAGGGGGAAAAGGCCGTGTCCTTCTTGCCATGAAGAGGAGATGCAGTGTCTCTGTGGTCCTGCTGGGCAGCAGAGCTCAGAGCAGCAGCTGCTCACAATCCCACAGCCATGCAGGGCTGAGCCCCACGGAAAGCAGGAGCAGAGCCTGGCTTCTCCCTGTTTTTGGCTTGCCTGTGGTTGTGCCAACCTAAAAAAGTTCATGAAGGTCACGCCTGGACCTCCCCGAGGGCTCAGTGATGTTTTGTCCTAGCCATGAACGCCCTGTCCCCAGGCAGTGCTCCACGTTTGGCTTCAGCCCACACACCCAGTGTCTTCTCCAGGGATTGCACCAACGCTTTGGCTCAAAATAAAACTCATTTCCAAAATATTTCTTCTTTTTTCACTTGCATGCAAGAGGTCCCAGTGCTTAGGTTACCTTGAAGTGACACGAAGGATGTGGTGCCCGAAAGCTCATTTGATTTCTCCAACAATCTGTGAATGAGAGTAATCTGGGATAGTGAAAAGTGTTCCTGGCCACAACAAGGGGTTGGAATGAGCTGAGTTTTACGGTCCCTTCCAACCCAAACCGTTCCATGAGTCTATGAAAGTGCATCTCACTGCAAGATGTGCATCCCAATATACTCAGACCAGCATAACTATAATGGAACTACTACATGCTTATAATTAAATATAGTATTTTTTTCATTTCAATCCATTATGAGACCTGTTAAAAGAAAAGGAAAGACCCTTTCAGGAAATATTCTAAATATCCTGATTCTTTCTCCTGACTTTTAATTTTAACTGCATTTCACACTGACAAACAGCATTAAGTCTGCCCAGAACCTGTTAATTTTGTCCCAGCAAAGATGTTAAGATTTCTCAGGGCAAGCTCTGCAATCCTTTGTGTTTCTGTGATTAGACCCCCTTTTTAAGGCCAAAAAGGAACTTTATTTGTTTCCAAGAAAATTCAAAAATCTTTTTAAGAATTTTAATTAAGACGGGACGATGACTTCTCATTACCAGATACGACTGGAGGGATTTAATGTCAAAAGGTGTGTCAAGGAACGACCAGGCAAAACCTTCGCTCCAGCTGACATTTCTCAACCTGCTTGTAACACTTCTCTTCTTTGTTACTCCTTCTGTTCAGGTGAATCTGCTGTGTGCCCTGGTCCCATCACGCCCTTGTTCGGAATTAAGCACCTTCCCTGGGCACGTAACTCAGTCATAAATCACTGTCATTTCCCAGAAACGCCTTATCTTCAATCTCAGGAATCCTAAGGCACAGTGGGAGCCCCCTTGGGCCCTGGCACAGGTTGTCCAGAGAAGCTGTGGCTGCCCCTTGCCTGGAAGTGACCAAGGCCAGGTTGGATGAGGCTTGCGACAACCTGGGATAGAGGAAGGTGTCCCTGCTCACGGCAGAGGGTGGAATGAAATGAGCATTAAAGCCCCTTCCGAGGCTGATCATTCCACGACTCCAAGATTCTGTGAACCCCCAGTTTCCCAGAGCTCCCAGAGCATCCTCCCCGTGACCAAACTCATCCTCAGTACCACCTCACGGGGCTCCTGCTCCATGAATACGGAAACCACCAACCCCATCCTGCTGGTCAGCACCCGAATTCTCTCCCAGAGCCACAGCCATCCCCACAAGAGGAAGGAATAAATGCTTACGGGAACACTCCCAACAACGTCAGTGCTGAGCCGGGATGGACCCGCCTTCCCTCTCCCTGTCACCAGTGGTCATTGCTCAAGAGCCCGCCCGGAGCTTGCCACGGACCCTGAAAGGGGCGGCATCCCCGCGACATTTTGCAGGAGGTCCTGAAACGTAATTAAACGCTGTGGTGAAACCAAACCGTAAACAAGCCATGAATAAAAACCCCTTGAATTATTTTGCTAAACTATAATTACACAATAAGGAAGCAGATTAATTAAGTAAAATATAAGTCCTCAAACTGAAGCTTGCAAGCAAAGCAGTTTATTTTAATTTCCACATTATTTCATATGAGATAGAAGTGTTTGCTGTGGGTTTAAAATGTTGGAAGCCATTCCTTGCTGCCAGGCAGGCCAAACCCAGTGGATAAATTAAATTTTTGCATCTGAGGCACCTCCTGAAATGTATATAAGGAGAAGGGCTCTGCCTCAGAGGAGCTAAAGGAGATCTCCTTCTTCCAGTCCCTGCTCCCGTCTTGCTCCTCCGCGTCGCCGCCACTGCCCGCCCACCCCAGCACCATGAGCCGACAGTGCTACACCTCTGGCTCCATCCTGGGAAGACGAGGCTTCTCCTCGGCATCCGCCGTCTGCGGCCTAGGCAGGGCCAACAGCAGCTCAGCCTCCGTGTGCCAGCCCGTGGCACGGAGGTGTGGGATCGGTGGCTTCAGCAGCCGCAGCGTCTGTGACCTGGGCAGGGGGCAAAGGATTTCCTTCGGTGGGAGCTGCCGCAGCGGCGTCTACGGCAACGCCGGCGTCGGGCGCTGCGGCGTCGCCTACGGCGGAGGCCGCTTTGGCACCGTCGTGGGCTTTGGGAACTGTGCCAGCTTCGGGGGCCTGGGCAGCTACAGAGGCCTGGGCGACGGCGTGGCCATGGGGGGCTACGGCGCTGGCATCGGCATCGGCCTCGGCGGAGGGAGGTCCGAGGGGATTCGCGGCGTCAGCATCCACCCGGAGCTCCTCAAGCCCCTGTGCGTGGGCGTGGACCCCGAGGAGTGCCAAGTGCGGACCCACGAGAAGGAGCAGATCAAGAACCTCAACAACCAGTTTGCCTGTTTCATCGACAAGGTGAGACCCCACTATCCCTGCCCCGTGTCCCTTGGCTCCGAAGGGTGCGTGTCCCCAGAGACAACATGGAGAGCTGTTTCTCCTGGTGCCCTGGTATTTAAACATCTCTGATGAGCCGTGGTGGTCCTGGCCTGGAGACCTTCTGGATTTAAAGCCTTGCACCAAGGTGACACCACCAATGTTGTACCTTTGGATGGTCACCAACCTGCTAAAGAGCTCAGCCAGGAGCAGCTCCAGGGATATCATAAATCCAAACGTGTTAGTGATAAGATGAAGGCACAGGAGGACAGGAAATTTTATTGCAAGTGTATAATCCGATGTTGCTCTCACAAATCTATAAACTCCAAAGGACTTCTGCATTCTTAAAATAGTTTGTGTTTCATGAAGGTGATGTGGAAGGATGAATTTAACTAAAATGGGAGGAACTATTTTAATTACTCTGTCCCTCCACTCTGTGAATGAAATGATCTGGTGGTTTCCTAAAAATATGTAATATATCATTGTTTTCTTGGCTACATTTAAGGGTTTTCATAACTCTTTAGGGAGCTGTTATGGGAAAGAATTTTTCAAACAGCAAAGAAAATCTGCTCTTTCTGATCTGATCTTGATTTTCCTGGAGAGTTGTTCTGCAACTGGAAAAACTGAATCCACCCAGAGGCAGCAACTCCTGCTTCTTCCCATTTGTAAAATGACTTATTCATGACCCATCAAGCTCCTAGAGAGCCCTTTAATCTAGAAGCGGAAATGCAAGATAAGTATCCAGGACTGCAGTTTAAATCAGATACATCCAAATGAGGTCCTGGATGGAGCTTTTAGTGCTGAGAAAGGCTTGTTACTGCCCTGGGCCCGTGGGGAGGCAGAGGATCCGGTTCTCGGGGAGCAGGGGAGCTGTTTGGCTGAGCCAGCACTGCTTGAACCCAGGCCTGGCCTCAACACAGTGAGAAGGCACTGGTGTTGCTCAGCCTGAGATTCGAGTGCTGGGTGGGACCAGTTTAGCTCCGAGAAGATGCTGGTCCCACTCAACCCCCTGAGACAGCAGCACCTGACCATTTGCAATTCTGATTTGATTTTCACTTTTCCCTTTGGGAAGTGCAGAAGCCCTGCCACAGGAGATCCTCACTGTCCCATCTCTTCCCTGCCCAGGTGCGGCTGCTGGAGCAGCAGAACAAGGTGCTGACTACCAAGTGGGAGCTGCTGCAGCAGTATGTGCTCCCAGCATCCCGGAGGAACTTGGAGCCTGTGTTTGAGAACTTCATCTGCAACCTGAGGAAGCAGCTGGAGTGTGTGATGGGGGAGCGTGAGCGGCTGGAGAATGAGGAGCGCTGCCTGCGCGACCTGGTCCAGGAGTTCAAGTGCAAGTAAGTCACACACAGGGAAGCTGCAGACCCGGACACTGCTGGCCTGGGTGGTTCCTGAGTGAGAATCCAAGGAAATTGCACTGGATGGATCAACAAACTGGGGCACAGGGCAGTGCTGGGTGAATTTCCTGCACTGAGCCTCCAGTGCTGCACTGGAGATGCTGCTGAGGGACTGGGAGACGTTTTCAAGCCCAGTTTCCTCATGGAGCAGGATAGGAAACCACTTTTCCTCTGCCTCCTGTATCCCCTATGGTTTGCCATATCAAATCTCCCCCATCACCTTGTCCCTGTGTGTTCCCCAGTGCCATCCATTCCCACCACACCAACAAAACCCTCAGCCAATTTTCTCTACCCCACTCTTTATGCACATCATGTTGGGATTCATTCTCTCTTCCCAGAGGGAATGTGGGATTTGTTTTTTTCAATCTAAGCTGCAGATACTCCCTAATATCTCCCTATGTGCTCTGCTAAGGCATAAGCCAGGTCACTGGATCAACTTTCCCCAAAGTTCATCAACTCAGGTGTTTTTTCTTGCTGAGCCACCACCAAGCAGGTCCAACTCACAGAATCGGTGTCTTGTGAAAGTTCTTGCAGATTCCAGTTACTGAGTCATTCCCTGACTCTGCTACCTCCTGCACCCTGAAGTTTCACAGGTTGCTCAAGCTCCTGACCTTCCCCTGAGGTATTTTGGCCACAGTCTCCCCATAAACACTCTGAGCAGAGTCCTGGATGCTCTGGAAAAACATCTCACAAAGGAGAAGGGCTGAAAGCAGCAATCCAAGCCTCCAGCTTTGAATTGCTGGTGGCTTGGCTGGATTTTCTGTCCTCTGACTCCAGCCACCCAAACCACTGGTGTGGCTAAAACTGCTGAGTAAAGCCCGGTGAGGGGGGTAAAAAACAGCAATGAAGCAAAAATAATGATAAAAAATAAGGTGCAAAGTGAAATCTCATTTCCCGTGCTCTGCACTGGATGGTTGGGTGATGGAGATGGGACCCCCAGGGCTCAGCATCCCCCTGCTGCACTTTCCTGCAGGTACGAAGATGAGATCAACAAGCGCACGGCAGCGGAGAACGAGTTTGTGGTGCTGAAGAAGGTGAGTCAGGACCAGCTGAGGGTGGGCAAACCCTGGGCATGGGGTCAGGGGGCGAAGTAGGGGGTCCCGGCACCATGGCACAGCCTGATGCCCCAAAAATGAGGCAATCTAAGGAATCTGGAGGGCCTCTCTGGGGTTTTCAGCAGATGCAGCCCAAACCCACATAACGCTAAGGGCTGGAAATAGTGGTGTTTCCTCCAAATCCAAAGAAAGCCTGGGATTTGCCACAGCCGTTCCTTCACCTCTGTTCACCAAATTCCTGGTGTCTCTCCAGGATGTGGATTGTCTCTACCTGACCAAGGAGGAGCTGGAGGTGAGGGTGGGTCTCCTGCGGCAGCAGCTGGAGTTCCTGAAGTGCATCTATGCCGAGGTAAGGGCTCCTGTCCCAACCTGCTCCCTGTGGAGCACATCAGCATCTCCTGCCCTCCCCACACGACTCTCACACCAGGAGTGCAGGGAAAGGTGTCTTTTCTGAAAACCCCGGAACTGCAGCCCAGAACTGTATGTCTTTTAGATGTGTTTGATGACAACGCTACCACACCTGCTTTGGCAAGGCAAAGGGGGTCTTGGTTGTGTCCTACATTGCTGCCCACAAGGGGAGGGATCTTTTGCCTGAAAGCCTCTCAAATTCTAACCCAAACCATCCCTGCACTTGCCAAATATTTCTAGCACTTGATTTGTTTTTTTACATTGGTCAAAATATTTTAATGAAAATAACGCTTCTGACTAAAATTTCACAAGTTTTTAACAAAACACACAGGGGATGCTTTACATTGACACTTTTTTGAGCAAAACCCCCTCAGTGGGGGTCGGTGGGGTCCAAAGAACTCACACCCAAAGGATTCCCAGTCCAGGAAAGCACTGGCAGAGCCAGGAATGCAGGAGTGGGTTGCTCCACCAGGATTCCCCCCCCTTCCTTAGGGAAATGCACGCAGCCATCCCATGTTATGCCACCAAAAGAGGTGCCAGCTGCCAGGTCCTGGAGAACCCCACGCTGGGAGTTGAGGGGAGAACCTTCTCCAACCAGACCCCCCTTGCAGGGGTTGCTGCTGGCCTGGCTGGGGCTGGTGGAGGGAATGGAACTGATGCTCTGGTCCTGCAGGAGAGGGCTCAGCTGGACTGTCAGCTGTGTGACACCTCTGTCATCGTGCAAATGGACAACAGCCGGGACCTGGACATGGAGGGCATCATCAAAAGTGTGGAGTGCTGCTACGAGGAGATCGCCCAGAAGAGCAAGGCTGAGGTGGAGGCTTTCTACCAAACCAGAGTGAGTATTCCATGAATTCCTGTGACAGACCATTTCTGAGACCATTCCTATCCTCCATGATGCAACTTTAACCCACCCCACATTGTGTATTGGCTTCAGTTTGCTTCAGAAAGTTATACCAAAAATCCCCAAACCCAAACCAACCTTAGAAGTGTGGTTTGAGACATTTCAGTGCAAGCAGAGCAGATCAGAGTGTTGAGAGATGTCCCCTTTGTGCACCCTGAGGAGCATCTTTACTTCCCAAAGGGCAAATCATAGAACCCCAAGGCTGGAAAAGACCTCCAAGATCAGCAAGTCCAGGACTCACCTGAGACTCTCACCTTGTCCAGGCTGAGGCCACGTCTGGGTGGTGCCCTGGAGACACCAACCTTGGTGCAGCTCCAGAGATTTCCATCTTCCCGGGAAGGTAGGGGGCCCTGGGAAGGAGCAGTTTGGGTGCACTGACATCACCCTATTCCTGTGCAACAGCTGGAGGAACTCCACAGCAGCCGGGGCAAGTTCTGTGATGACCTGAGGAACAACCAGAGTGAGATTGCCGAGCTCAACAGGATGATACAGAAGCTGCAGTGCGAGTCGGACAATGTGAAGAAACAGGTAGGACCAAGGGATGGATCCACCTGGGGGTGCAGCTCCTCTGTCAAAGGGCATTGTCCTACCAGCTCCCACCCTGTGGAGCTCCAAAGATCCCCCTGCCCCAGATTAGATGTATTTTAACTTCTCATCTGCTGTTCATGCATGGAAAAAAGCAGATTTATTTCTCACTTGGCAAATAAGAAGTGCGTTGGCTTGACGGTACCAGAATAAGTGTTTGCTGTGGGCTCCCACCAGGTTGCAGCCAAGAGATCCCATCCCCTCCATCCCAAATAGCTTGGCCACCACAAATCCAGCCTAAATCTTGGCTCTCTGGCACTTCCTGGCTGAGAAATAAGGGGTCACATGAACAACACTGTGGAGACACCCCTTAATATCACTCTTGGCTGCCTTCTTGCCCAGAGAGATTGTGCTTGGAAGTGTCCAAGGCCAGGCTGGATGTGGTTTGGATCAGCCTGGGCTAGCGGAAGGTGTCCCTGCCCATGGCAAGAGATGGGACTGGGTGAGCTTTACTTTCCTTTGCTGAAGCTTGGTGGGAATGTCCCCCTGTGGCTGTCCCCAGATCTCAGCCCTGCAGACAGCCATCTGCGACGCCGAGCAGCGCGGGGACTGCGCCCTCAAGGACGCCCGGCAGAAGCTGGTTGACCTGCAGACAGCCCTGCAGCAGGCCAAGGACAAGATGGCCTGTCTGCTCAGGGACTACCAGGAGCTGCTCAACGTCAAGCTGGCCCTGGACATTGAGATTGCCACTTACAGGACACTGCTGGAGGGAGAAGAGAGCAGGTAGGAGCAGCCTTGTAAGGATGGTCAGCAGAAGACAGCGGGAGGAGAAAGAAACTCTGCACCCAGGGCTGCAGAGGGGAGCAGGGTCCCTTTTCCCTCCCACGGGGCACAGAGAGGATCACTCTCTCATCCAAACCCAGGATGGGATATTGGCATGAGCCTGGAATTAGGGATCCAAGCCTTCAGTGCTTTGGTGGGCAATTTGAAGGAGCCCCTCTCAGCAGGGTGCACCCAAAGAGCCAAGGACATGTCAGGTTTCTAAGGAGGCAGTGGCTGGGCTCTATTTGCCTGTGAATTTGAGGAGTATGTCCCTAAATACACCTCTGAGACGTTTCTTTCCTTGACAGGATAAGCACCGGCAACCCTGTGAGCGTAGGTGAGTTAATGACCCCCCCACCTTAATTTCCTTAAAAGCCTTTGAAGCTCGTAGCGCTCCTTCTGAGCCGGGTTTTCGCTGCTCTGGGCGTGACCGAGCTTGTGTTTCGTCCCGCAGCCGTGGTCAGCGGCGGGGGCACGGTCGGGGAGTGCCGATCCCTGTCTGGAATTGGAGGCAAATGCACCGTCAAGACCGGAGGGGCCGGCGCGGGGCTGGGCATGGTCTCGTCCTTCGGCAACGCCGGGTTCAGCGCCCGGAGCGTGGATTGTGTCCCCAAGGTCGGGGCAGGGTTCGGGGCCAGGAGCGCGGTCAGCTGCGTGGGGAGGGAGGTGCTCACCGGGGTGGACGGGGTGCAGTGCGCCCCCGCCATGGGCAACCTGGGCAACCTGGGCAACCTGGGCAACCTGGGCAACGTGGTGTGCGCGGGGGTGGAGCAGTGCGGGCCCGGGCCCGTGATCATCCCCGGGGCCCCGGGGGTCTGCGGGAACAGGTTCAGCACAGCCGTGCGCGTGGTCAGGACGACCCGGTAGAGACCGGCGGGGCCCGACACGACAGATTTTATAAAAATCAGCATTTCTGCAATAAAAACAGTATTCCCCCTCCCTCTGACGGCCACAGGGATCACACAACCATGCGCTAGGACATCGCTCTGCCTAAAGCCATTATTGCCTGACAAAACCCACCCTCTCTCTGGTGTCTTTATTGGGGCACCCCCCACCTGCCCCCCTCAGCCAGGTGAGATTTTCATTTCAGAGACCATTCCTGTCTCCACACATCATCTTGGCTTTTCAGTCACCCTTCCCTGCTTGACCCCTTTCCAGCAGAGACTTTCTTTCCCTAACGCAGCTATTGCAAAAGGATGAAAAATTTGGTCATCCCAACTTCAGAGAGAGAAGCCACAATTTAATTGTCCGAGACGAAGCTGCAGCTGTAATTTAACTTCTTTAATGACAGCAGAAAATCCAATTTTTCCTGTTTACAAGAGGGTAGGGAATGCTTATGCAAATTGGTCCAGGTTGCTACACCGTGTTTGGTAGAGCAGATTTTAATTATGCCCCGACGAGCACCTTATATTTCTGTAGTTAAATGCATGCGTTGTTTTTCCTGTGTGCAATAGACGGAGTTAAAGCTTTTAATGTGTAAGTGAACAGAGTTATTACCCTTCACTTACTGCAGACTTTCAGCTGTACCTTCAATAAACTCCATGCATAATTCATGCTGCACTGCCTGGGCTTTATTTCCCTCCCTGATATTGCAAATCATAGAAATTTCCTCAAACCTGAGTCTCCAAACGGGTGAAGTTTGGAGCTTCAAGAAGTTTTTGTCTCTCCTTCCTGAAGCACCTTTGCATACCTTTATTCCAGCCACCGATTAGTGTGGCCACAAGGAAGTCTGGAAAGGAGGTTATTTAACCATCTCTGGGATATGCAGTTTGCTTGGGATCTCCCACAGTGTCTGGGATCTCTGGAGATGGAACAAAAAGGCAGCCAGGTCTTTGTTTAAAGAAATCAGTGAGAACCAGCTCAGGGAGTAACAGGAAAATAATCCCACACCACACCCGTGAAACCCTCTCACGAGAGCGGGTTGATTTTAGAAATAAGAGGAAAATTCAGTTTCCCAAAATGCAGCACCAGGGCTTCTTCCTCAACAGCCACCTTTCTTAAAATATCTGAACTCACACAAAGAGCAGGGTCTGGAGCCCCTCCAGGGAGGGAAAACCCTCTCTCACAATTTTAAGAAACTGGGATTTAGGAGAAATCACTTCATCCTCTCCTTTTTCCCTATGAGAGTCATAGAATTCATGGACTATCATGGGTGGGAAGGGACCCACAAGGATCATGGAATCCCAGTCCTGGCACTGCACAGGACACCCCCAAAATCTCACCAGATGTTTGAGTGTTGTCCCAGTGCTCCCAGAGTTCTACAGGGCTCCCAGTTCTCCTGGACAGTGCCCCATTGATGGGTCTCTACGACTTGGCTGGGAGGATCTTGCCATGGTGACAACTCAACCCAGCCAGATGGAGAGCTGGAGTCACAGGAAAACCAGCCAGCCCTGCAGCTCCTCCCTTCCCACAGCTCCCCATGGCACAGCCAATGGTCCCTGAGCCAGCTCTGCATCACCCTTGGAGAAATCCCAGTGTCCCTGTCCAGCCTGGAACAGCACAGGGTGTGGGCAGGTTCATCTGCCCATGAAGGGCTCACTGAGAACCAGGGGCTGTAATTTATTCCCCCCTGTCCCACTCAGCTTCCAAGCCTTCCCTGCTGACTCACGGCTTCTTTCCCTCAGCCTCTCCAGGGCTGGAGGACGAGCTCAGCCCGTCCCAGTCTCGGTCTGTCCTGGCTGGTGGGATGGGGATGAACCCACCAGGGGATGAGTTCAGCCTTTCTGCTCTCCCAGCATCAGGCGTTCCAGCTCCCCGAGGTACATTGGATGTGATCAACAGGGAGCAGAGCAAGGATTCTGTTTTAAGAAATTCCACGTGGCTGGGGGGTGGTGAAAGCCAAGGGGGTCACCCCTTGGTGAGAAAGCAAAACTCACCCCTCTGAAGATGTTTTTGGAAACGTTGTCTTCATCTTTTCTGCTCCATCAACACCACTCGGGCTCCATCTCATTTCTATGTAAATACCAAACAGAAACACCCAAAACAAGAAGCTTCCAGTGCCCCAACAGCTCATAATTTATGTTGATCATCTCCCTGCAAAGCAATACCTGAACACCAAACACCAGCCAGCTCCCCAGGGGACAAAAGCAGTCTGGCAGCTCTTGCATTTCTGGGAGAAAACCTTTAATCATCCCTGTCCTCAACCCCCAACTATTGCAAAACCAACGTTTGCTGCTGCCTGCTTGAAGATGTTCATGTAGGTCAAGGTATTTTGGAGACAAAAAAAGCCAAGAATGTGAGTTTGGGGTGAATGGAGGTCAAATCCTGCACAGTGTCAGTCTGGATAGACCCTTTTGTAAATTGATAGAGTCTAAAACTATGGATTCATGGAATGGTTGGGTTGGAAGGGATCTTATAAACTGTCTCATTCCACCCCGTGCCGTGGCCAGGGACACCTTCCACTATGCCAGGCTGCTCCAAGCCTCATGTACCCTGGCCTTGGACACTTTGAGGGATGGGGCAGCCACAGCTGCTCTGGGAAATCCATTGCACGGCCTCCCCACCCTCACAGGGAGGAATTTCTTCCATATATTTGACTTCAGCTTTCCCTCTTTCACCTTGAACCCAGAGCCTGGCAGAGTTGATCCAAACAGACAGATGAAAATGCCACATCTGCCTCTGGGTTTGGAGCCCCAACCCTCAGCTCCTCCAGACCACCAACCAGCCCAGGAAGGACAGGGAGCGTTCTTCAGGAGGCCTTTGCATCACTCACATACCCTGTGGATAACCAGCCGAGGGGAGAAGAGTATGGGAGCCTACAGTGACAATTCCCTCTTTCTTCTTGGCAGCCCCACCTTTAATCCCATTACATTCATTCAGCTCTAACATCTGATCTGAACCCGTTCTTCAGCTTCAGGACAAGCTGCCTTTACTGGGGTCAAGGAACCATGAAGACAAAATCTCATTTTCCCATCGCACCCTGGCTTTGAATTTTATGCAAATCATCAAGGCAATGGGTGCTCATGAATTTCAAGTGACATTCCAGATTCAGACCCACATTTTCCAAAAAGAAACAAGCTGACCTGCACCATCTGGGAATCATTTCTCACTGCAAAGGGAAATTCTCTTTCAGTGCCCCAACTCTTCCATTCGAGCCTGCCTGGCAGCATTTCTCCAGGGATAATCAGATATTTGGTCTTCTGTATTCAGTAGCACCTGTTTAATTGTTCTCCCAGAGATGCCAGTGGGATTTTAGCTCCTTAATGGTTTTGTAGCACTGGGGAACAGGGATGTGTTTTGAAGGGCAAGTGGAGTCCTGTCCTCTAAATATATTTAAGCTCCAGTCCTGCAGAGTTCAGGCAAAGCCACCAGGGCAGCCCCGTGCCAAAACCCAGCTGAGCTCTGACATGGGAGGGATAAAATACTCTCAACACTGCAAGTTCCACAAAGTCTGAGATGCCAGAAAATGTTACCACACCCTGCTGAATTTGATCTTTTTTCCCAAGGACTCCAGGAAGTAAAATAAGAAGAATTTGTGGGAGTGTTTTTCATGCTGGTTAAATCTGCTTTTGGCAGCATTTTGGATGGAAGGTTCAAAGCTCTTTAAAAGAAATCAGAGCTAGAGAGAGCCAGAAACTCAGGAGTGACTACATCCTGAAGTGGGCAAATGACATCGCCCCACAGAGCTGGGCAGAGAGTTTTTCAGAAAATCTGACTCTTTTTCTGAAATGGTTTTTAGGTCAGGATGGAAATGCATAAATTGCATCATCAGCTGGCTGGAGAAATCATAACACAGCCTCTGTGTGAAATGCAATTGTCCTCTGGAAAAGCAAATATCCAGAGGAAAAGCCTAGAAAGCCTAGAAAGGCTGAATAATGAATATAAATGGGCAAAATTTGAGGTGATATTTACATCTGGAAAGGGGAAAGAGGAAAACTTGATCAGGACCTCTTTGTCAAGTCATCCCAAAGAGATGGTCCCTGCCCAGGGAGCAGGAACAGCAGACTGGATAAACTAGAGCACCAAAAGGGATGTCAGGTTTCATGAACATCAAGCCGCCTTCTGCCTTCAGGTGAAGAATGAATTATTTTTGTTCAGATTTAATAATTTTGCTCTCACTGTCTGTCACTTGAGTTAGTCCAGAGGACTCTCCACTGAACTCTGTGTTGATGTGTTCCATCTTTTAAGTAGAATTGGGAATCCAAGACATTATTTCTGGCTTTATAGCATTTAAAAGTTATTTTCTTTCACAGTGAGGAAGTTATAAAATCATGGAATCCCAGAATGGTTTGGGTAGGAAGGAATCTCAAAGACCATCTCATTCCACTCCCACCATGGGCAGGGACACCTTGCATTAACTCAGGTTGTTCCAAGCCCCTCCCAACCTGGCCTCGGACACTTCCAGGGTTAGGAAAAATAATACAAAATAAAATAACCCATCTCTGTGAGGAGACAGAGGTTTTGCATCAGGCTGAGCTCTCCCTGCCAGAAATCTGGGCGTTAGATAACTCTTCCAGCTGAGCAGATCCAGCCCCAGGAGGTGTGTTTGGGTGCACTCAGGGTTTAACAAGTCTCAGGGAGACAGCTGCCTCCTGGCACGTCAAAACCATGAAGGCACTAAATTGATCACTGGACTTCCATGCAACCAAGCCCAGATCCCCGGGGGATAAAAGGGGCCCCCGTGTTCCCTTTCCTCAGAGAGCTGCAGAGTCTCTCTGGCCGTGCAGGGACCTTCTCTGCTGCCGCCATGAACCGGACGCTCAGCATGAGGGCAGGAGGCGGAGGCCGATCCTACAGCGCGGCCTCGGCCATAATCCCCAGCAGCAGCAGGGCTGGCTTTAGCTCTGTGTCTGTGGCACGATCAGGAGGAGGAGGAGGAGGAGGAGGCTTTGGCCGGCTCATTGGAGGAGGTGGCGGCGGCAGTTCTGGCGGTGGTGGAGCTTTTGGCAGCAGGAGCCTCTACAACCTTGGTGGCAGCAAGAGGATTTCCATCGGGGTTGGAAGCAGCTTCCGAGCTGCTTTTGGAGGTGGAGCTGCCAGTGGCCTTGGCCTGGGGGGCGGCGGTGGAGCCGGGGGCTTTGGGCTTGGCAGTGGTGGAGCTGGTGGTGGGCTGGGGCTGGGGCTTGGTGGTGGAGGAGGCGGATTTGGTGGTGGCGGAGCTGGTGGTGGCCTTGGGCTGGGGCTTGGTGGTGGATTTGGCTTTGGTGGAGGTGTTGGTGGCCTTGGCTATGGTGGTGGGCATGGAGGTGGTGGAGGGTTTGGCCTTGGTGGACTGGGGGCGCTGGGAGGATTCCCTCCAGGGCTGGGTGGTGGCAGGAGCCCAGCGGGATTTCCTGGTGGCCCGCCTGGAGTGGGTACAATCCAAGAAGTGACTGTGAACCAGAGTCTTCTGGCACCACTGAACCTGGAGATAGATCCAAACATCCAACAGGTGCGGAAAGATGAGAAGGAGCAAATCAAGACCCTCAACAACAAATTTGCTTCTTTCATTGACAAGGTGAGGCTTCATTGAGCGTTGTGGATCTGTGGTAGAGGGGGAGTGAGGATCTAGTAAGTACAAAAATACGACTTCAGAGATCTCCAGTCCTTCCCTCATTTCCTCCCTTCATCTCTTCGTTAGCTCCCTTGAACAATAATGTCCTTCTGAACATTTACAGGGGAGAAAACAAAATAAGAAAATTGTAGTAATGGGATTAGGTCCAGGTTCTGTGCCTGAGGAATAACACAGATTAGTTGAAATGGAGTAAGTCAGTTTTGGGTCCAGATCTAGTGGCTCAGCCCAACTCTCTCTCTGGGCAATCACACCAGACGCCTTGGTCTTTGTTGTTTATTGCCTGCAAGATAAAATCCTTTTTGTATTGACTCAATTGACTCAACCACTCCAGTCTTTCCTTGGCTTTTAATTGGATAAATATGTTGTATGTGTGAGCAAGAGGAAAGGCAATTAAGCCTTTTAGCATTAGTCTTCAGACCTTGGCTTTAATGAAGAAAGATAAATATTTTACAAAGAAAGAAACCTCAGAGGGTGTGAAAGAACTTCACTCTCTGGTGAAGAAAGAGCTGTACCCAAGTTTTCTTACCATCACTCATTGGCTTCCTAAATTAAATTGCCTCTGAAGAGAACTGTCCACTGAGGGTGCATTTGCTCAGCTACAGGTTGGGCTAACACAGCCCTGGATAATCCAGAGGATATTCCCAGTTTGGAAACTCTTAGTTCAGGAATCCCTTGGCTCCTGCCATGTATCCCTCCCAGTTATGGAATATTAGCTGCCAGCTCACAGGTATCTTCTGCCTAAGCCTCTTCTGCTTCCCAATGCTCAGGTTCGCTTCCTGGAGCAGCAGAACAAGGTGCTGGAGACCAAGTGGACCCTCCTGCAGGAGCAGGGCCAAAAAAACAACTCCAGCAAGAGCAACCTGGACCCGCTGTTCGAGGCCTACATCAACAACCTGCGGCGGCAGCTGGCCAACCTGCTCAACGAGCGGGGACGCATGGATGGGGAGCTGAAGAACATGCAGGACCTCGTGGAGGACTTCAAGAACAAGTGAGCGTGAAATGGGGTGTAAATTGTTTAGCTGAACATTGAGCAGCTGGAGTTTTCCCCCAGAGGGTGGCCGGGCACTGAACAGGCTCCCCAGGGAACGGTCACGGTCCCGAGGCTACCAGAGCTCCAGGAGGGTTTGGAGGGTGGGATTGGTGGGGTGTCCTGTGCAGAGCCAGGAGTTGGATTCAATGATCCTCATGGGTGCCTTCCAACTCAGCTGAATTTGTTATTCTATAATTCTGTAATTCTAGGATTCTGTGATTCTATGATTCTATGATTCTATGGTTCTATGATTCTGTAGTTCTGCAATTCTATGATTCATCTCAAAAATTTCAATTTGACTGGAAAGTCAAACATCCAGCCAGAAGTATTAATGGAAATTTCTCCAGGAAAGGGGAAGAAGTGTCTCCAGTTTGTGTTCCATCCCATAACGTAGAACATCATTAATCACCTCCAATACCTCCTGCTCAGAGCTGTCTCTCCCTGCCGGACCCATTTTCCTCAACAACACCAAAAAGGGTCCATCGACATTTTTCCCATCAAAAAATGGAGACTCAGCCAAGACAGAGCACCTTGCAATTGGCTCTTGCAAAGGAAAAGCCTCTAAACCAGCTTTACCTTCCTTGTTCTGTCTGCATTAAGTCAAAAATGTCCTTTCCGCTGTTTGAGAAATGTGAGTCTCACACATTTGAGCTGGACAGTTCCCAGGAGGCTGATTTAGAGATACCATCCCCAGTCCAGACCACCTTGCAGTCCTACCTGGACACCTGTTCTGCTTCCCAAGGTCTGATCCAGCACCTCTTTCCTTTTGTCCCTGCAGATACGAAGAGGAAATCAACAGGCGCACGGCAGCAGAGAATGAATTTGTGGTCCTCAAGAAGGTGGGTGAGACAGGAGGTGCTGCAGGTGCTGAGCCAACCCCAACCATTGCAGGATTGGAAATATCCTGAGGGATGGGAGATCTCGTGGAGCTGCATCCTCATCCTTTAGAAGGGTTTTTAATCACCATTTGATCATGGTATTTTGGGAAAGGAACAGCGTGTCTTGTAGGAGGGAAGTAAAATCTCCTCCCACTCCTGTCCCACAGCACACACAGTGTAAAACGGACCCTGTAGAGACAAAGGGGATCAGTCGTGCTGGGAATCCCAGGAACCAAGGCCAAAGAGCCAGGGCCTCCCTCCTTATCCACTTCCAAATTGCACACAGCACTTTTCTGGGGCAAGAGACGCCCTCTTGGTGCTCTTCCAGCGGGATGTGCCAAGCACAGCTTCTCTACCAGGCAGCAGGGAAAGGGGCAGCCTCGTCTCCAGGCTTGGCCATTTTTTGGCTGTGCCAAGGAACTTTTCCCTGGCTGAGAAGAGGATCCAGGTGCCACAGATGTCCCCATAGCTGCTCTTTTCCAGGACGTGGATGCTGCTTACATGAACAAGGTGGAACTGGAGGCCAAGGTGGACGCCCTGAGCGATGAACTCAACTTCCTTCGAGCACTCTACGAGGCGGTACAGACAAATCCCCAATTCCTGTCCTGCCCTTGTCCTTGGCTGGGGATTGCCATCACTCTGAGGGCTGGCAGAGGTAAGTGCAGCTCCCACGTGCTTCCCACAGGAGCTGGCCCAGCTCAGCGCCCAAGTGTCCGACACTGCTGTCATCCTGTCCATGGACAACAACCGGGACCTGGACCTGAGCAGCATCATCGCCGAGGTCAAGGCTCAGTACGAGGACATCGCCAACCGCAGCCGCGCCGAGGCCGAGGCTTGGTACCAGACCAAGGTGAGCTGACCCATCATTGCCACAGGAAACCCCTGCTGTCCCTGGGAGGGGCTGTTTGAGCCACGTCTTGTCCAGCCAGGGACCTCAGACGGTTCAGTTACATCTTCCTTCTTACCTCAGTTTGAGGAGCTGCAGGCCACGGCTGGGAAACACGGCGATGACCTGCGCAACACCAAGGGGGAAATCTCAGAGCTCAACCGGCTCATCCAGAGGATCCGCTCCGAGATAGAGAACACGAGGAACCAGGTAGGGATGGCAGAAGGAGCCAACAGAGCCCCACTCTGTTATCCTTCAATACCATAGCTCAGCTATGCTGATCGGGGGCTTTTCCAGCCTCACTGAAGATGTTGAATGAATTCCCTCCTGGAAAGGCTTCACACTGTAAAATGTAACTATTAAGTCATCCTTGCCAGCCTGGCATTTCAACTCCAGCCGTGTTAGCTCAGCTGGAACATTTTCCATGAACGTCCCAGCCAGAATTGGTTTCTTCCTTGGGTGACTCTCACCAAAGGGGAAGAGCAGCTTTCCAAGCCTCCCTGTCCCTTGCAGTGTGCCACCCTGCAGACGGCCATCGGAGACTCTGAGGAGCGCGGAGAGCTGGCCCTCAAGGACGCCAAGGCAAAGATGATTGACCTGGAGGACGCCCTGCAGAAAGCCAAGGCTGACATGGCCCGGCAGCTCCGGGAATACCAGGAGCTCATGAATGTCAAGCTGGCCCTGGACATCGAGATCGCGACCTACAGGAAGCTGCTGGAGGGCGAGGAGAGCAGGTGGGAGCAAAATCCTTGTGGGGATAATAGTGACTATAACTTTTCCCATCAGAGGTTGGTTCCTCTGCCAGTCTCCACAGTTTTGCTCTAATCTCCTCTAATTCCCCAACAGGCTCAGTGGGGAGGGACTGAACCCCATCAGCTACTGTAAGTATCACAGGTCTGGATCCCAAAGTCAGGCTTTGGGCGCAAGGCCTGGGAGAAACTTTGGGAAAAGGGGAGTTTTGCCCCACATGAGGGGAGGAGCCCTCCACTGTCATTAGGGGCTTGTGCAGGGGATGGAAGTTGGGTTCATGTCCTGTGGGTCAAGGTCCTGATGATGGTGCTTCCTGAAACTGGGTGACTCCCCAGAGAAGCTGTGGCTGCCCCATCCCTGGAAGTGTCCAAGGCCAGGTTGGATGGGGCTTAGAGCAACCTGGGATAGTGGAAGGAGTCCCTGCCCACAGCAGGGGCAGGGATGGGATGACTTTTATGGCCCCTTCCAGCCCAGCCCATCCCATGATTCCATGGCTGTGAAGTGGATCTCCAACCCTCTGGTTCCTTTTCCTTGCAGCAGTCATCAGCTCCACCTCCGGCATTGGCGGTGGCGTAGGAGGAGGATTTGGTGCACTGAGCCTGGGTGGAGGCGGCGGTGGAAGTGGTTTTGGCCTTGGAGGAGGAGGTGGAAGCAGCTTTGGTCTTGGAGGAGGTGTTGGAAGTGGTTTTGGCCTTGGAGGAGGCGGCGGGAGCAGTTTCGGTCTTGGAGCTGGCAGCGGAGGAGGAGGAGGAGGAGGAGGAGGCTACAGCTTTGGAAGCGGAGGAGGACTTGGACTCGGGGCTGGAGGTGGTCTTGGGGGTGGATTTGGAGGAGGGAGTGGTCTGGGCACTGCTGGCAGCTACAGCCACGCTGGAGGTGGCAGCAGCGCCCTGAGCACCAGCGGAGGGAATTTCAGCTCTGGAAGTGCAAAAGGCACCAACCCAGGTGTGAAAATCGTCTCCAAAACCTCCTCCAGCAAAAAGAGCATAAAAAGCCAAAGCCTGAAGAATGCCACAGAGTCTGAGTGAAGCCAAGCCCAGACCCTCCTGTGAGTCCTCTGTTCCTCCTGCCCACCATTCTCCCCCACCTCCACCCCTCCAGCTGCCCCTGCCCTGCTCCTGCTCTGGAGTTCTCACGCATTTGGATCTCAGGTCAAGAAAAGCAATGGAACACACAGAAACCAGAGCTCTCCAAGTCCCTGGAACAAGAGTTAAAGGAAAACATGGGCCTAAGTGATTGTTCTGAATGGGGAATTGGTTTGGTTTTCAGTTTGTTTGTTTTTAATAAGGCCAAGCAGTTTGTGATTGTGGCCACCCACAGCCATCAGCTAAAACAGAGCAAATAGCAGGGAAAGTTTCAGCTCAGTTCTGGCCCCCAGAAGCCCAAGGATGGGCTGGGAATGTGTATTTAGCTCACCCTGCTTTGCCTTCTGTGCTGGAATGAGCCCAACCTGCTCCTTCACAAGAGAAACTCATCTGCATCAGAGATCTGGGTTATTTTTGTGCTGTCTAGAAATACCCCTGGAGACTACTCAAAGATCCCAGGCAGTGGCTTGTAATGTCCCTCTTAAAATACCCTCCATTCTAAGTCACTCTGGTGAGATGGAAAATCCCTCTTTCCTTCATTCACAGCCAAGTTTTGAAAGATATGATTCTTCCAGATATTGCCAAGTTCTGCTGCTGAGTCAGCTGAGGCACTTGAGCCTGACCAGGGATTCGGAGCAGCAACCTGAGATCCCTCCACCCACAGATGAGAATTCAGTGTGCCATGAGCTTATCAAAAAGCTTTTCCCAAATCACTCTCCTGTTCCTGTCCTTTCTCTTCTTAAATGAGTTTGCCCACAGTGGTCCTTACACATAACCTCAGGAGTGGTTTTCGTCAGAGGATTCACCAGTGATTGACCCAAAACCTATGAAAAAGGGCTTGTTTTCTAAATTATAGGATTTTAAAATTCTAAATAATGTCTGACACTATGAGCCCTTCAAAAGCAAGATCAGTGCTTGCCGTTAAATGGGGTTTCTGTCCTGTCCCATGCAAAGTTTTGCTGGCATGTCTTCAAAGATTCCCAAATCCTTCAGCAGTCCAAGTCTTGCCCCACGGTCTTCGTCGCAGCAGGTGGGCAAAGTCTGAGACTGTGAAAATCATGCTGGAAAAGCTGCCTGAAGTGCCATGTCCACAGCTCCGGGGGGAATTCCAGCACCTCCTCTCCGTGTGGGCTCCTCTGCCAAACGAAAGACCTTGGGAAACGGGGAAGTGCAGCAGGTTCCATCCCAGCGTGTGGGAAACGAGGCAGTCCAGAGCAGGATCCCAAAGGAACTCCAGCGGCCCAAATCTATCTTCCCCTTTTCTGGTGGAATTTACCCCTCTAGCCTTCTACTGTGTCATTTTATTTTTGGAAAGCACCATTAAAAAAGAAAATTGCAGCTTTTTATACTTCCATAATAGTGATGCGACTCCATGTTTCCCTTCCTCTCTCTATTTGGAACGTGTCCAATAAAACCAGATTGTAACTTATTTGTTCTTTTTATTTATCTTTTTATTCTAAACCAGAACCAGCAACACAAAATATTCTCAACCTTCATCAGAACGAGCTGGAGGCATATTTCTTTTATTTCCAGGGAAAAGCTTTGAAATTCTGATTAAACTATAATGAAAATCTCGGAATTGGTTGTCCCAAAATAAATTGAAGAATTGGAGAAAACTGGAGAAGGAAGAGGAGGAAGAGAAGGAGGGTGGAGGTTTATCCATAAGTGACAAGGTGATTCGTTACATTTGGTCACAGTTTTGGAGGCAGGCACACCAATGGGATTGGCTGGGGTCCCCTGTTTGAGTTCCAACCCAGCCTATCCTTGCCTCACCGGTGGACTCGTTTACTGTTTGTTCTTTAACGAGGTAAGTTAGTTGAGTTAGGTTCATTTATGGCCAAATTTACCCATGCAGCTTCAGACCAGCTGCAGCTGTCACAGTAATTAATCACCATTCATTTCTTAACTCATTGGGGTTAATCCAAAAGCTTTTCTTCCGTGGAAGGGAGGGCTCGGCGCAGCCAGGCAAAACCTCAGGATTTAATTTTTGCTTTCTTAAAAAGCCAGAGCAAACCCAAGTGTCTGCAGGGCTCCTGGGGAGGCTTTATCTGGAAGATCTGGGTTGGGGATGGGTGCTGGAGCACAACAACAGCACCGATGCAGATATTTCAGCCAGTCATTGCAAAAGGAGAATAAAACCAAGAAAAAGTGGAGAAAAAACCCCTCAGTCAAATGTTATTGCAAAGCTGTTACTGAATTTCAAAGGCTCAGATGCTTTTCTCTGCCCTGACCTTGCAACATCCCGGCCCTGCATAACTCCGGGCAGAACCTGGGCAGGAGCAGGAACACGGGAGGGAGCAGGAACACACATGCCAGCGTGTCCTGGCAAGTTCAAAGGAGATGCTTCAGCAAAACCTCGCTCAGACCCAGGGGCACCAAAACACAGCAACATCCCACCCCCTTTGCCCAGGAAATCAAAGGAGCCTCAGTGAAAGACCAAATCCAGGGACAGGACCGGACTCAGAATCCCAGAATCCCGGGATAGCTGGGGTTGGATGGGCCCTCTGGAGCTCATGTAGTCCAACCCCCTGCCAAGGCACAGACACCTGGAGCAGGTGACACTGGAGGTCTCAAGGTGGGCTCGGAATGTCACCGGAGAGGGACAATCCACGCCCTCCCAGGGCAGCTCTTCCAGGACTCTGCCACCTCCGTGGAAAGAAGTTCTTCCTCATGTTGGGGTGGAATTTCTTGTGTTCTAGTTTGTGGCCATGACTTCTTCCTGTCCAGGGAGGTGGTGGAATCCCATCCCTGGAGTTGTCCGGGGAATGACTGGATGTGGCACTCAGTGCTCTGGGCTGGTGACAAGGTGGGGATCAGGCACACATTGGATCCAGTGATCCTAGAAGGCTTTTCCCACCTCAGGGATTCTGGGACCTTTGTCCTGTTGCTGGGAACCACTGAACAGTCTGACACCATCCTCTTGCCACCCCTTGGAGATGTTGGCATGGATTGATCCTCTCAAATGAGATACTTTTACGGATATTTGGATATTCCTATGATTGTTGGGATCCCCTCTCAGTCCCTTCTTCCCCAGACTGACCACGCCCAGCTCCTGCCGTTTCTCCTCATCAAAGAGATGCTCCAGACCTCTCATCACCTTTGTGGCTTCCACTGCACCATCTCCAGGAGTTCCTTGTCCTTCTGGAACTGTGGAGTTCACAGTAGAACACAACACTGCAGACGTGGCCCCACCAGGGCCAAGCAGAGGGGCAGGATCCAGTCCCTGACCTGCTGGCCGCGCTCTTCCCGAGGCAGCCCAGGATCCCACTGGGAATTCCATTCCTTCTGGCTGCAGGGACACACTGCTGGCTCATGGTCAACCTGGCATCCACGCAGACTCCTCAGCCCCTGCTGTCCAGAGGATGTTGCAGACAGGCTAAAAAAAGAGTGAAGGTTAAAAATAAACTCTGAGTCACCTCAATTTCTGACCTCGCCAAATTGCACAGGTCAGGTGCGAGGATTTAGCACAGCTCCTGACAACCCAACCTTAACCAACCTGGAGAGTTTTTAACCTCTTTTTTCCAGTCCCTTCTGAAAAAAAGAGCAAATCAGAGCTCAGAGGCAGCTGAGCTCCTGCAGACAGGAGCCTTGTTCCTCCTCCCCTTTCTCTGCAGTGCCCTCACCCCCCAGACAGCCCCTCATGACATGTTCTGCCTCTCCACAGGGAACTGTCCCACCTGAGGGGCCACCACAGCCCCCCTGTGGTCCTGAGCACCTTCAGTGGGACACTGCATGTGAGCAACACAAACCAAGAAAGGAAAGTGTGAGGGACTGAGAGATTCTGCAAGAATTTTCCTTGTTTTGCTACCTAAACCATCATTTGCTTTGCTCTTCCAAATCCTTTGTAATGTTCCACTTAATTGCCATTGTCTGCAGTAACAGGCTTTCCTAGAAGAGCTGGGGAAGTAATGACTCCCTTCCACATGAATCCTTTCCCTCTGCTTTAATTAAAACCTGTGCTCCTGTTCCCAGGTGTGACTTTGCATAAGCAATTTGGGAGTCAAAAGCAAGTTCCCTGCCTGGCCTCCATCCACAGGCTCCTGGCACAGTTGTGCCAGTTCGCATGGGCAGGCGTAGGAAAGCAAACCTCTGTGGGTCTGCCATGCTTGGAACAGAGCATTATTTCCAGTATCACTGTGTTTATTTCCAGCACCCAGAGGTCTCACGGCCGAGGTTCCTGCCGCTGTGAAACCGGGGGTCACTGGGCTTGGGTGGAGCGAGGGGCGAAGATTTCCCAGCAAAACGCGGCATTTCCAGCGCACGGGAGATTCCCACATCTCTACTCCCGGGGTGAGAGCACCCCCTTGCTACAGCCCAGCTCCCTCCCCGTCCACGGGAGGGATCTTGGATCAGCTCATCCAGGGATCGGCTCCGATGGCGCCCGCGGTGACTCACTATTGGAATCGGGAGCGCTTGAAGGACAGGGGAGTTGGGAGCGCTGCTGTTTCCTGACTGCAAGGAGACAAAACCCAACCAAACCAAACCCAACCAAGCCCCTCCTGCTCAGGTTCTTTCAAGTTCCCAGACAGAAAAAAAAGCAGAGGTTGGAAACACATCAACAAAAACAAGCTCTGAGACAGAGCCGATCGCTAAAGCTCCTCCTTTTGGATTGAGCTCCTGCACTTTTTGCTCACGTAGATGAATTTGGGAATGTTTTTGCTTTAGCTGCTCAGGGTCTCATCTCTCTGTCTTTCACTACTACTTCACCTGGCCAAGGTGGGCAGCCTTGGGCAGCGGGAAGAATCCAGTTCACAAAAGTATTTGGGGAGGTATTTTGAGAGGGAATGAGGGGATTTCTCCTGTATTTTGTGTCCAGCTCTTCATGGACACAAGAGGAGGATCCCCAGCTCTCAAGCCTCTGCACAAATCAGACTGTGGGGGTTGAAACTCCTGCACAAGGGTTCACCCAGGAGCAACATCAAGAGGCAAAAGCTGTTTCAGAAAGTTTTTTCCAACTGTGTGATCTCAACGGAGTGAAGGAGGGGGTGGGAAGGAAAGTTGGTGAATTCCCCTCCACAGAACATCTTGGAGAGCCAGCAATGACATGGAAACTGTTGGATAAACATGAGGCAGGGGGGCAGAAAAAATGATAAAAATACCACTTCACAGGGAGCTTTTGAATCCCCAGCCTCACAAGGAGGTACTACAGAACCACAATAATTTCAAGCAGCTTTTAAATTGTATTTTATAAATCTCTATTAAGGAAAGTACTATTTAAGTTATTTTGATGTGATTTTGGAAAAGGCATTTACTTGCACTCTTTCAAAGTCATGTTAACTAATTCCTCGGTTTCCCCTGGAATGAGGGGAGATGATTTTTGGTAAGATCCCAGAAAATACTGCCATGACACAACTTCCATTCAGCTCATCTCTTCAAGCCCATGATCATTTAGATCCAGAAAAAAATCCAATTTTTTTATTTTTTTTTTTTAAAAATCACAGTAAAAATCACAGTAAAAAATAATTGGCAATGATCATTAAAACCACCTTCACACCCAACTTTCCCGAGCCAACAACAGGACATGCATGGCCAGTCGCGGAGCGGGAAACCTTGGAAAAGTCCCCGTTTTTCTTGTTTATGCAAAGTGTTAAACCTTAAAACGCGACTTGAAAAATCTTTCCTTTGCTCAAGCGAGCGAGTCCTTGGCTCGCCTGAGGGAAAGCGGCTCCCAGGGTCTCGGGAATCATGTTGCATCCTGCCCCTGAGCGCAGACCTCGTCCCATTCAATTCTAATTCTATGACTCAGAGCGGCGGCTTTGGTGGAGGGGGGAGCTCCCTCTCGCCGTTACTTTCCTGCCTGCAAACAATGCATTTTTCAGCGCCTCACCGTAGTCGAGGTGTGTTTGACAAGGCAAGTTGCTGCAAGGCACGTCAAGTTCTGAATTCCCGTGCCAAGTTTTCCAAGCAGATAAAAGAGGAGGCTCCCAAGCTCTCCCACTACAGGGGTTTCTGTCTCCATTGCCCTCTGCTCTCTTCCCGCTGCGCAGCCTTTTTTTGTTTTCCTCTCTCCTACTCTTTGCCTTCCCAACTGAACCAGCCATGAGCCGGATCTCTTTCAGATCATCTACTGGAGGGGGCATGAGGGGCTTTAGCTCAGGCTCCGCTATCGTAGGAGGTGGTGGTAGTGGGACCAGAAGCAGTTTTAGCTCTGTCTCTGTCTCCAGAGTTGGAGGAGGAAGAGCTGGAGGTGGAGGAGGCTTTGGAGCTGGCGGTGGCTTCGGCAGCAGGAGTCTCTATAACTTAGGTGGAAGCAAAAGAATTTCCTACAGCTCAGTCGGTGGAGGTCTGCGGAGCGGAGCCGGGGGCGGATACGGCTTCGGTCTTGGCTATGGTGGTGGAGCAGGAGCTGGCTTTGGCTTAGGAGGAGCTGGTGGTGGTGGTGGCTACGGGTTGGGAAGTGGATTTGGGCTGGGAGGGCCTGGATTTGGTGGCCGAGGTGGCCCCGGGTTCCCTGTTTGCCCACCTGGTGGCATCCACGAAGTGACTGTCAACCAGAGCCTCCTGGCACCCCTCAAGCTGGATATCGATCCAGAAATCCAGAAGGTGCGGACACAGGAGAGGGAGCAGATCAAGACCCTCAACAACAAATTTGCCTCCTTCATCGACAAGGTGAGAGTTTGGTCTGAACCATCGAGCCACTCATGTTATCAGTTGCCTTGGGAAAAAAAGCTTCAGGAAGAAACTTCATTTGGATTTAGGGACCTGCCTGAACTGATCCCAGCCGACAAACGCGGGCTTGGCTGAAAACTAAGAACTGTTTTATGTTTCCTCTTAGCAAGGATGAGTTTTTCAGTGTCTTTATATTATTGACAAAGTAATTCTCTCTCTTCCCTGTAAAAACCATCCCTGGATGGATGGATCTTCTCCTCTACAATGAGATAGAACCAGTTTAAACCAGTAAGGTGGGCTGAACATCTACTGGGGGAGAAACATTGAAGTTGCAAGTATGGGTGTTCAGCCTGATTAAAACTCCTGAAAAAACCTTGATAAACATCTCCAGAAGTTTCTAATACTTTTGAGAATCAAATGCCCTAAACTGGGACACTCCTAATAACTGCCCTCCGATTGTCCCACCATCTCTGGACCTTTTCTGTGGGTGATGCCACCTTTTCCTGGCAGTGGTGAGGTTTTTTTGTGTGCTGTTCACACACGTCCCTGGTTTTGTTCCTCCCCAGGTGCGCTTTTTGGAGCAGCAGAACAAGGTGCTGGAGACCAAGTGGACCCTCCTCCAGGAGCAGGGTCACACGGTCACCAGGAAGTCCCTGGAGCCCCTTTTTGAAGCCTACATCAACAACCTCCGGCGGCAGCTCGACAGCCTGGTGGGAGAGAGGGGCCGCCTGGACTCCGAGCTCCGGAACATGCAGGACATGGTGGAAGACTTCAAGAACAAGTAAGGAATCAGTTCTGCAGTGTAAGTCATTCCAGCCAGTAGAACCCGGGCAGGTGCTCATTCCTGCTGGTGCACACACAGAGTCTGATCCAGGTTCCCCTTCCCAGCATGAACATGTTGCCAGAATTACCCCTTGGTATTTCACATTTATCACCAGTAAGGTCAGCATTTAGCACAGAGTTCCTGGGGAGACTGCTCCAGCGTGGCAGAGGCCATGGTCTGATCCTCAGAGCCTCCTGAAATAGTGTACCTGGAGACAGAAAAATGAGTAAGTTGTGAGGATAATAGACAGGCAAAACCAGAATGAAACGCAACCAATAAACTTCCAGCTCCAAAATGCCCCATTTCCCATTCTGTGAAGGAAATTCCAGCCTTTCTGGAGGACCCAGGTGACCTGGGAGTGCTCAAGCTCACTCAGCTCCCATTACCTAGAAGATGATCAGCACTTTGCCAAAAATTTTCCTGGGGAGAGAATGAACCCCCTGCTGAGACACGGGATCCCATGGAGGGAGGATGGATCATTCTCAGGACACCAGTCAGCACCTACTGCCTAGAGGGGATTTTTGGGGGGATTTTTTGGTGAGACCATTGACTTTTATTTCGATGAGAACAATCTTTCCCCTCTTCTACCAACCCTGGTTGACTGCAAATTTGAGAATTACCCTGCGGGGCTGGAATATGTTAATATTAGGTAGTTAAACATGGGAAGAGACAGATTTTTGGGAGAGGGTTGGCTGGGAAGAAGACACTTAGATCCGACAAGAGGGACTGGCAGAGCTTCTGGTGTGGTTCTGGGTGCGTTTGAGGTCTTGAAATGTGTTCTAGGATTTTAGAAATATTGGTCAGGCCCCAAACGATGAATTCTACAGTCTGGATTTCAGAGCTACCTCCTGGGAAAGAGAACACATTTTATTTCAAGTCTAGAGCTTGTTCCCAGTCCACTGACTAATTCCCACCTCTTCCCTTGTCCACTCAGAGGTCTGGCTGCAGGGAAAACTCTGCCAATATTGGTGAGAGGACTGGCACGAACCTGCCTTTGAAAGCCAGGTCTTTGTCTCAAGAGCCTGCATGTTTTGTCTACTTTCTAGCTAAGCCCTGCCCTGATTATCTGATGAGAGGATGTTGCTCAGAGCCATAAAAAGTTCCACAGAACCACTGTCAGAGCTGTAATGATCCTCTCTTGCACAACCGTGGAGTTTTTTTTGTTTTAATTAAATGCTGCAGTGGGTTCTTCAGAGCCATCAGCATTATTATAATATCAAATATCAAATGATTGCTTTATTATACATTTGTAGGCATTGCAGTGCAGCTTTGTTGAAAGTCTTTTGCATAACTTTGCTTGGAGCGAAGGTCACTGGGAATGGCTGCTCCTGCTTCCTGCTAAAACGGGCTCTGAATCTGCACTTTTATGTATGAGCTTGACTTTATGGGCAGTGATTAAAATATATTAATTTAACTGGGACTACTCACATCATGGAGTCCCACAGTTCAAAGACAGTAATATTTGCTCTGCGTCTGCTCTGGATATACCTGTGGGAGTAGGGAATATATCCAGGAGCCACAACAGATGATTTGGGAGTGGGGTGCTCCCACCTCTTCATTCCATCCTAACCCCTTCGCTCTTTTATCCTGGCAGATATGAAGATGAGATCAACCGGCGCACGGGTGCTGAGAACGAGTTTGTGGTCCTCAAGAAGGTGAGTGGGTTGGGAATTTTGAGCCAGGAAATGGAATTAGCTTCCCTTTCAGAGTTTGAGCAAAGCTGGTGGGAGTTGGGGTCCCCCATCCTCCTGGCTGGTCGAGCTGTGGGATCAGCACATCCTGGGCTGGCTCCTCCTGAGGCCAGGAATGGGCACAACCTTCTCTGTGCTGATAGAGCTGCCCTGCTTTCTGGTCTCTTGTGGCTCAGCTCAGTCTCTGGTCACATCCTTGTGAGTCAGAGCTTTGCCTTCTGCCCAAGAACCTGGTTCTGGCTCACAGTCCTTGTCCAACGTTACGTTAAAAAATACCTTGATCACAGGGACATAAAAATGAGTCTGAGCAACTGGTGGCAGTGGCACAGATTGCCCAGGAAAGCTGTGGCTGCCCCATCCTTGGAAGAGTCCAAGGCAGTACGGTCTCTGGAAGGTGTTTCTGCCCACAGCAGGGGTGGCAATCGGATGAGCTTTCAGGTCCCTTCCAACCCAAATCATTCCATGATCCCATGATTCTATGAACAATACAACTGGAAGCAGACATAGTGCCATTGGTGTCCTGAAGCTGCTTTGGGTTCTTCTGATTGCATCAGAAACCATTGGTGTCTTCTCTTTAGGACGTGGATGGTGCTTACATGAACAAGGTTGAGCTCCAGGGCAAGGCCGATGGGCTGGCAGAGGAAATCAACTTCCTGAGAACTCTGTACGAGGCGGTGAGTGGTTCCTGGAGAGCATCCCCCAGCTCCTGCCCCATGGATCCCACACCCAGGGCCCTGTGGGAGCAGAGGAGAAGGTGGTCCCAGCCTTTTGGAAATGATAATGCAGAAATAAGTTACAAAATGGAAACGGAGCAGGGGAAACGCAAGAAAACAGCTTGGTGGGGAGGACTCTCAAATCACCTCATGTCTGTGGTTTCCTCCATGGACACCAGACCATTAACTTCATTTTTTTGCATCTTCTGCAGGAGTTATCCCAGATGCAGCAGCAGGTATCTGACACCTCGGTGGTGCTGTCCATGGACAACAACCGGAACCTGGACCTCAACAGCATCATCGCCGAGGTGAAGGCGCAGTATGAAGACATCGCCAACCGGAGCCGGGCTGAGGCCGAGGCTTGGTACCAGAACAAGGTGGGCAGCTGGGGGGACGGACTGACTTCTGTGGCCAGAAATGACCAGAAATTATTTCCCATCAGCTGAGGGGAATGACATGTTCCAAAGTTTTGACTTTGGGCTCGCAGGGTCACAGGTAGAACTGGCTTTAAACACTTCTCCTTCTTGTGGGTGACAACGCCCAAGTCCCCTGTGCCATCAGGCACTGCTTGCCCAGCACATACTGAGAGCTGAGGGCAAGTGCCGTTACTCCATGGACAGATTTCAGATGAATCTTGTCCCCCACCCCTTAACCCTCATCCAGACCTGCTCTTTGTTCCCTGAAGTCCCCTCACCTTTCCCTGAGCTCCCAGTGCTCACCAGTGCTCACCAGTGCTCTCCTCCTTTCCCTGAACCAGTACGAGGAGCTCCAGGTCTCCGCTGGAAGACACGGGGATGACCTGAGGAACACCAAGATTGAGATTTCAGAGATCAACCGGATGGTCCAGAGGCTGCGGAATGAGATTGACAGCGTGAAGAAACAGGTAGGAGGGGGATGGTCCTGCAGAGCAGAAGGAGGTGGGTGGGAGGTGATGGTGGTCAGGTACAGCAGGAAGAGCCAGCTCCCATCAGGAGCCCTCAGTGCCATCCTGGGAGCCACCAGCCAGTGTCCAGAACCCCCCACAACAGAGAGAGTGGTTTGGGGAGCCCAAATGAAACAACTGCCTGTTCTCCCCTCTCCCAGTGCGCCAACCTCCAAGCAGCCATTGCCGAGGCCGAGGAGCGCGGGGAGCTGGCCCTCAAGGACGCCAAGGCCAAGCTGACCGAGCTGGAGGACGCCCTGCAGAAAGCCAAGGCTGACCTGGCCCGGCAGCTCCGGGAGTACCAGGAGCTCATGAACGTCAAGCTGGCCCTGGACATCGAGATCGCGACCTACAGGAAGCTGCTGGAGGGCGAGGAGAGCAGGTGAGGACACGTGGACCTGCTGTGTGCTGACCAGGGACCATCTCCTTGGAGTCAAACAGCTCTTCCCTATGGGCTGGAGCACCAGAGCAGACTGAGGGACGGTTGAAATTGTGAACTTTGTAGGCAAAGTTTTGTTTCTCCAGCTCTTGGCACCTGACACTGATAAAAATGAGCGCTGTCACCTTTCACCTGTCACACTGACACACCCTGCCCTGCTGAAGGCCATGCAGGCCTCATTGCATGGTCCCATGGACAAGGTTTTGGCATTGCTGCTCACTTTCCCCTTTCCCAACAGGCTTGCTGGAGAAGGAGTCGGAGCCGTCAGTGTCTGTGAGTATCACCTCTCTTCCACCTCTTCGCATTTTCCCCCCTTCCACCTCTTTGTACCCGCTCCCCTTCCACCCCTTCCCACCCACCCCTCACCGAGGGGGTGACACTGCCGGTCTCCCACCTCGGGGGTCGGGCTGTCCCCTCACACGGGTGTTCCCGCTTCCTTCCCAGCCGTGGTCAGCAGCTCCAGCGGGATGGGCTACGGCGGCGGGAGCTGCCTGGGCGTGGGCGGGGGGCTCGGCATGGGCGGCGGCGGCGGCTACACCGTGACCAGCGGCGGCTTCGGCGGCGGCAGCGGAGGGTTCGGCGGCGGCAGCGGAGGGTTCGGCAGCAGCGGAGGGTTCGGCGGCAGCGGAGGCTTCTCCGGGGGGCTCAGCTATGGCGGGGGCAGCTCCTTCAGCTCTGGGAGCAGCCGGGGCGTCAGCTCCAGCACGGGAGGCAGCGTCAGAATCGTTTCCAAGACCACCACCAGCAAAAAGACCATCAGATAAGGCTGGCGAGCACACGACCGTCGGCGATTGCGGCCGGCTGCCCTGCGGGTCATGGTGTAAATAGCTGCGCTAGAGCCTCTCCTTCCTCCGTCCTTCACCTCTGGGGCAGCGGGGGGGACCAGGACCCCTCCGTGAGAATCTGGAGCACCTTTGGCTGAAGCACAGGTTGTAACAGGCTGGGCACGGAGCCCGCGGTGCCCCTCTGTCAGCGAGCCCTCGGGCTCTCCTCAAAGGCAGGCGTTTGAAGGGAAATGGAAGCACCGTGTGGAACGGGGACAACCATTTGGTCCGTCCCATTCCGAGGGCGAATCACAGCCTTGTGGAACCACAGTCCCAGGGCCTCGGCAGTGAAAACGCCTCCAAGAAGCTCTAAAAGCCTCTCCTCTGCCCCCCAACACGTTACAACCTCCAAAGGTTTTGTCTGCAATTAAAGATTTCTTCAAGCCCCTTCTGTTTTCTCTGGCGCTTGTGGGAAAGGTTTTTGCTTTGTGTGTATAAGATTTCTGACTACTCGTCCTCGTGGCTGCAGCCTCCTCACTTCCATGCCTAACCTACTGTAAGGTGCAATAAAAGAGCATTTGTAATTTTTAAACTCTGCTGGGTTTTGGCCTTTTTTCCTCCTCCTGCCGTGGGTGTTGGTCTGTGCCGTGTCCCTGGTCACTGGGGACGCCCCGAGGGCAGTTCCTGAGACAGGACTGGCTCCTTGAGGAAACAAAACTCAGTTTTAGGACTTGAGCTCTAGGACAAGCTGGGGCAAATGGAAAGGAGGGTGGAATGAGCAGCCTGGTCTGTGGAAGGTGCCCCTGCCCATGGCATGTGGGTGGAACTGGATGGGCTTTAAGGTCCCTTCCAACCCCAACTGTTCCATTATTCTATGGATGGAGAACTGACACACAGGAAAAGCTGCCTCAGAACTGAGCCAAAAGCTGGATGAATCCCACTGCAGTTGCCCTTTCTGCCTGTCACTGCAGGAGGAAGGAAGTGCAGGGATGTGGGGAAAAGGAAGGTGATTCCCAAAGGTTTATTTGGGATTCCCGGGCTGGCTCATGCAGGGCATGGCTCAGCCATTAGGTTGTACAAGCAGGAGTAAATTGTCCATCAGAGGAGTCCACCTCTGGCATCAGCACCACGAGGACATTGGCACACAGCAGGAAGGGGATGGAGCGGGTGGACATTGCCCTGATTGGGAAGAGCAGCTGCAGGGGCAGGCACAGGGCAAGGCACCCCAAATCTGCACACACACTTTGCACAATGAGGTTTCCCTGGGATGCACAAATATCCCATGAAACGCCCCAGCTGCTCCTCTGCAATGGCAGTTTCAGGGGCTCAGGTTTATTTGGAGTGAACTCGAGGTCTCTTCCAAGGTGCCCACAGCACCTCAGCCTCCCCATTCCCACCCAGATGCCCGGGAGGTTTCCATGACCTGCCTGCTTGGGAGGCTTCAGCCGAGATCCCGTACCAATCCCAGGCTCCCTCCTGTGGCTCCACAGGCGTCTCCTGATCCCGCTCCCTGCCCGTGCCAGGCGTGGATCCCAGCAGGAATGAGGCAGCACCCGGCAAGGTGGGAATCCAGCCCCAACCGCAGGACAAGAACCACGAGCAAGGAAAGAGCCGGGGCAGAAGCAGGGCGGATGAGGAAGGACCCACAGCCCTTTGGGAATGCTGGTCCCAAAAGGAGATGCTCGGTGCCCATAAACCCATCCCTCAATCCCTGCAGCCTCCAGCTGGGAGTGGAGAGGAGAGGGGGGATCAGCCGGGTCTGCCAGAAAAAGCCCCTCGTGCAACATTCCAGAGCAGCTTTTCCAGAGCAAAGCCTCCGAGCTCCCACAGCACCGGGACCCCCTGGTCCCTCACCTGGGCCAGGTGTGAGTCCTCCCGAGCCAGCCGAGCATTTCCAGCAGGTGGGGGCCCAGAGCAGGGAAAGGGATGGTCCTTCCCCGTGGGCCTGTGGGGGGATGAACATCCTGAGGCTCCACTCCAGCACCTGGGAAAGGCCATGGAACCATGTCGTGGGGATGTTGGGGCAGCCCATTTGCACCAGAGGAGGTTCTATGGTGGGTGAATGGTTGCCCTCCATTAATTGAAGAGTTTTACTCCCTTTTCAACCATCTGGCCTTGTTTCTTAGACTGATTTGAGGGAACAGGGACAAACTCCCAGAGCTGAGGTGGTGGCTGGAGGCAGAGCAGCCCAATTTGTTGGGTTTTATTATTGAAAATGTCAAATCTGATGGGTTTTGGTTTTTGACCCAAGTTGCACAACACGTTGGACCATCGGCCACATCAACACATGGGTCCACCACCAATGAACCCTCCATGAAACATCTTTGCCAAAACTTTACCCATCCCCACGGCACCAGGACAGCTCCTGAGCCTCCGTGAGCCAGTGCTGGGTCTGTCTCCTGCACTCTGGGGGTGAGGATGCAGCCAAAAAAGCCCTGAGCAGCTCTGTGTGTTTTCTGCCTCCAGAGAGCCCATCCTGACACATCATCCTCGTGAATTTGCAGAGCAGATGCAAAAAGCTGCATTTAACTTCCATCCTCCTGATTTGCAGAGACCTGGAAAGTTTGAAACACCCAAGTCAAATGTGACACGTGGTTTTGGCTGCCACCAACACACCAGGTGAAACATTTTCTGATCCCCAACATTTAATTTCAACGTTTCCTATGGGAATGGTCCTGTCCCAAAACACCGAACCAACTCCCCTTAACAATTCCATAACAAAACTTTGCAGCTTTTTTGACTCAAAAGCAGAATTTCCATCAAAAAAAATTATTTTAATTTGCACATTGTTTATTCGCACAGGCTGACAAATGAAACAAGACACAAAATGCCTCCAGGGAAGGCAACGCAGGATGTAGCAAATCCAGAGTGGAACAATATTCCCAGCTGCCATCTGCTCAGTTGGAGCAATATCCCGCTGCCCAGAGCAGTTGGAGGTCAGGAATGGAACCAATCCCTCAGGACAGCAGAGTGGTGAATAAACACCAGGTCCCCTGGAATCGCTGCCCTGTGACTGGATCCACTTTCCAGGACACACGGATAATCCCTGTTTAATTTCCCAGCTCCTTGTGCTGATCCGGCTTTGTTTTAACAGGGAGAAATTGAACTGCACACCAGTGCCATGGATCTTCAGGAGGAAAGCCAAGCCAGGAGCAGGATGGAGCTGAGGGATGTGGAATGTGCACAGAGCTCACGAAACTGTGGGACTCCCCAGCAGCACCATTTCCAGGGCTCTGAGCTCTTTGCTGGGAGAAAAGACGTGTCCCAAGTCCAGGAGAAAGGATGGGATAGGACAGAAACCCTGTGACCACCCTCAGCCTTTGGAGTTCACGTTTTCAGACAGGGTCACAGCCCCAGCAGCCCAGCCCAGGGCGGGGGATTCTCCAAAGGCATTACAAGGAGATGTGGAGGATCCCGATTCCTTCAGGTGCCACCAGCCAGGCACCAGAACAGGATAAAGGAGGTACCAGACCCCTCCGAAAGTCTGAGGGTCCTTCTCTCTGAGGACCCCGAGAGAACAAGCCCTCCCAGGTGTGGAGATGGCAGCAGAGATGGAGGTGAAGTTCTTTGCAAAGCCTGGACTGCACCGGAGTCCCCGTGCTGGCACAGAAAACAATTATCTGGGGAAAGCAGGTCACACCTACACTTCAAAGTCACCCAGGAGCTGGAGCTGACTGGCCTCCAGATACTGCTGGGAACAGGCTCAAAGGACCCAGCACAGGGCAGCACCTATGGGAAAACTTCTGAGGAGCTTGTCCTAATTCATCCCTTAGGGAGATGGCATTCATGGGCCATCCCACCCAGGGGGTCTCAGAGGGGCCCGGCCCCACAGCTCAGGGATGCTGAGAGTTCAGTGGTCTCCCGTGGAAAAACCTCAGTCCTGCTGGTCATCATTAATGTGGGATGAAATAGTAAATTACGCCTGAAATGAGTCGGGTTTGAATTTAGCTTGGAAGCCCAAGTTTAACCCAAAGGCTTTCATTTAAGCAATTAACCTAAATTACAGCCTTGACTTTGCTGATAATTAAACTGAGATTAGGTAGCACAGGTGAACCAGTGCAAGGCACTTTGACACGCTCTTGTTTTACAAATATGGTTATTTTTTGCAAACAAAACAGAGAGGAACATCAAAAATTCCAGCCTGAGAAATTGTATCAGATGAAGGATTCCGAGGTGGATTCTGGACAGGAGCAGTGGAGAAGAGGGATGGAGAGGAAGTGATGAAAAGTTGTTGGAGACATTCCTGCTCACTAAACCACAGGAAAGTGGCTCAGATTTCTCACTAAAGGGGCTGGAGTTGCATTTATTGCCCTGACAGAGGCAGAACTCCCTAATCTCAAAGGGGAGGTTTTTACCTTGACAGCAGCTTGGTGCCAGATGCAAATGCAGCCAAGACTTTACTCCCGGGTTTACAGCGTGTGTAAAGTGCTCTCCTGCCTCTTGCTCTGGGCTCGCAGCTCATCCAGGTGGGCAGAAATGAGGAGGGGGAGGGAAGGGAGCTCCAGAGCCTGCCCAGCCTCGCTCACACGGGGGGCTCTGGCCCAGAGGGACCTGCCCAGACACGGCTCCTGAGGTGGGATCAGAAGGAAAAGCTCCCGAGCAGTGGGTGAGCCCCAGCACCATCCTCTGGAGCCTCCTGTATCAGGAGGTCCCTGACCAGAGCAGCAAATCCATGTCTGGAGCTGCAGGAGCACGGGAGACACTCCCCTGGGAGCTCCCTGGAAACCTTGTGTTTCATCAACAGAGCAGGGTGGGGACCCCCCCTGCCATCAGCCCATTCCCCAAACCTGTAGCTACAGCTCCTTGTGCTCCCAGTTCTGCCTTTTGTAATTACCTCTGAAATTCCTTCCGGATGAGTGACGACCACATCACCTCCACCCTGGCAGAACGTGGAATGGAAAGAAATTAATTCCTTCTCAGTTGCTTGGAGGAGCTGCATTATTACAACTGTTATTAACCGTGGGCTCCAACGCACTCGGTGCATTCCTTTGCCAAAAAAAGACAAGTTTCAGAGGTAAAGGGAACCTGAGGGGAAAAAGGAAAGCACTGACACATAGAACTGGGGAAAATTGTGTGAGCCCTGCACACCCTGGGGAGGGAGGATCTGCCCTTTGGGGCTGATCTCCACTGGAGAAATTGGAATGAAACTCCTTTCATGTGCTCAGAGTTAGGGGAGATGGAGAGAGATGAGAGGGCAATTCCCAAAGGAGCCATGGGCTGGCAACTTCCAGCTGCTTTTGAGTATCTTATGGTCACGGAGTGGTTTGGGTGGAAAGGACTCCAAAGCCCATCCCATCCCTGCCATGGGCAGGGACACCTTCCACTATCCCAGGCTACTCCAGCCTGGCCTTAGACATTTCCAAGGATGGGGCAGCCACAGCTTCTCTGGGCAGCCTGTGCCAGGGCCTCATCACACTCACAGGAAGGAACTTCTTCCCAATATCCAAACTGATTTTCCCCTCTTTCAGTTGGAAATCTTTCTGCCTGGGACTGGAATCCAGTGTGTGGAAATGAATCTCACAACCTCAAGTCCTGATATCTGTCTGTTGGTGGGCAAAGCCCGCAGACTGATCAATAATCCTTCCAGAAATGTCCTTTGCTTACAATGTTTGCCTCCAGCTCCCGGGGGTGCAGTCAGACCCAGCAATGCAGCCTCACTGTGAAAAACCTGCAGGATTCAGCCCTTCCTTGCCATAAAAGCTCAGTCTGGCAATGGACACAAAACCCATCTGACAAACCACGTCTAAGAATAACATTGGAACGAAAACCTCCAGTGCAAACATTGTCCCTCAGACTGCTGGGAAACAATGGGGACACAAAGAATTTTTGGGAGTTTCCTGCACTTGGATACGTCACCAGGCAGGGGCAGATGGAAGCACAACTGCCCCCACCACGGTGAGTCCTCGTTATTCCATTGATCCCTCATTATTCCATTCTTCCCGTACTGCAGCAGCAGCTGCTCTGGCCTGCAGCCAGCACAAGGGGAAGCTGCTCAGGGGGATGCATTTACAATGTCAGCCTCTTGTATAAATAAATTAAATACAAATCCTATTTTTCTGAACAACACAAAACACCACAAGCACTTCCTGTCCCTCAAAATGAATTATTTTTTTACATTTTTTTGCCTTTTATTTTTACTCAAACCACCTGTTAAATGCGCCGGTACCTGCGGTGGGAAAGGGAAGACCCAGGATGTCCTAGAGTGTCCTGTGGATCTGGGCAGAGAGAATCCTGTGGAGCATTTTCCAGTGGATTTCAGCGGGCAGGATCACACTTCCAGACGTGCTGTAGGAGCCGATTAAATCCTTGGGAAATGACATTGTGTTTATTAAGTGTGCATTGGGAACAGCCCCAGAGCGCTCCATTTCCACAGAGCCACTGGAGTCAAAGCAGTTCCCATTCCCACAATCTTTCCTCCTATGTATTTATTTCTGAGTTGTTTACTTGTTTGTTTTCATCCTGCTAAAATAAAGTCCAAACCCTCAAACCCAAGGTAGCAGAACGTGTTTGTGACAGCTCAGTGGCAGCTGTCAAAATCCACACAGGAACAAAAAGATCTCGTCAAAATATTCCATTTTTATTTGTGTAATTATATTTTTATAGACAGTGGAATAAGCCTGGAGATGCAGGATTTCCAGCAGGATTTCCAGTGGGACCTGAGCTTTTTAGGGATGGGAGCAAAACTATATCTGCTGATTTCTGTGGTGGCTCAGAGGGGACCACGTGGTCCATGGAACCACAGGACAGTTTGGGTGGGAACCCAAAGGTCCCTTTGGTGTCACATCTAGTCCCATGCACAGGGACACCTTCCATAGACCAAGCTGCTCCAAGTGCCATCCAACCAGGCCTTGGACACCTCCAGGGATGGGGAGTCCACAACCTTTTTGGGCAGATTTCACAAGAATCTTGTCACAAAGATACCCTGAAACCCCAGGATAAAACTACTGACTGCAGGGCTGGCTGTGGAGCTGGCACCCGTCCCACTCCTAAAGCACAGGGATTTAAAAGTTTCCCAAGCCCTGCTTGTGAACAAAAGAAGGGGCGAAAGCAATCCCGAGGGATGAAGTTTTCCAATGACAGAGGCGTTGAGTGACAGGCACTTGAGCGGTGTTTTGCTGCCGGTGCCCGACGTGACTCATCGGCACTTTCCAGCTTTGAAATGGGGACGAGTCTGGCTGTCTACAAAGGCCGGCGACAGTTATTCCCAAACAATGTTCCCTGTTGCTGAGAACCTGGGCTGTATTATTTCAGCAGGGCGTGTGTGAGGAGTGAGTTCACTCTCCAGAATGCTGTTGGACATGCCAAGCCGAATTCATCAGAAAGATGATCCACCTCATCCAACCCATCCCAGGCTCATACATGCATAAAAGGGCTCTCCCCAGCCGCTGCAGAGCACAGGTTCACCTCTCTCCTTTCCCTCCTACTCCTTGCTCCAGGCCAGCACCTTTGCTCCTTTATTCTAGCTGCAGCATCCACGCCAAATCCAAAAAGCCCCAGCAATGTCTCGCCAGTCCACCGTGAGGATTCAGAGGGGGAGAAGCGGCTTCAGCGCCGCCTCGGCCGTGGTCCCCAACACCTGCCGGACCAGCTTCAGCTCCTGCTCCGTCACCCGCCTGGGCAGCTGCAATGCTGGCAGTGGCTTTGCCAGGGTCGGGGGGGGCTTTGGAAGCAAAAGTCTCTACAACGTCGGTGGCTGCAAGAAGATCTCCGTGGCTGGAAGGGGTGGCAGCTTCTATGGCTCCGCGGGGTTTGGTGCCGGGAGCGTGTACGGGGGCGGCTTCGGTGTTCCAGCCAACCTTGGCTATGGATATGGGGCCTTTGGGGGTGGCCCTGGATTCCCAGCTGGGGGCATCCACGAAGTCTCCATCAATCAGAGCCTCCTGAAACCGCTCAACTTGGAGATTGACCCCAACATCCAAAGGATCCGAAAAGAGGAGAAGGAACAAATCAAAACCCTCAACAACAAATTCGCCTCCTTCATTGACAAGGTGAGATCTGAGTTTTCATAAATATCTGATTTTTTTGACAGGGACACTTTTCTTTTCTGCTTGATGAGGACAAAAGCTGATCAAGGAGGAACAGAAGTGAGGAATGAGACTGGAAGATGCCCTGGAAGCTGGAGGGAATGGCACCTGTTCCATAGCGGTTGCCATGAATTAATCATCCAGTGTTTGAGTTCCTCCTTGTTTGCTGCTCCACATCTCAGTGGAGAAAGAAATCTCCAGAGGACAATCCCACCCTTCTGGAGACTTTAGGCTCCTCCAGTGAGCATTTCGGGGATATTCATCTTTTTTAGATGAATAAATGAATTCCTGAAACCCACCTAAAATGACCAAGAAACTGACACAAGGGAGAAGCAGCTTCTCAATGCTTGAATTCCCTGAAAGGCATTTAAATGTCACCAAAATGTTTGGATTTTTACCTCAAAATATCAAAATCTGATCCAAATCTCTCCACCACATTTCACTGATGCACAGCAACATCTGCTCAGTTCCTGCTCTGGTCAAGCTGCTTCTCCTTGGTTTCAAGGAAAACACTGCAATGTTTTGGACATTTAGTGGGGTAGGGGAGCTCTACTGAAGGGAAGGAGAAGCAGCACCTTAACAATGTTATTTTAATTAGAGAGCAAGCCCTGCCTTGCTTGTTAAGTGATTTTGTTCACATTTTTCACACAAAATCCCTGTACTTGTTCTCAGTTTAAACAATGAATGGGAAGCCAGAAAATCAAAGGCTGTTGCAGAGTTTGTAACACTGAGCAGGGTCCCTGCAGTCATATCTCCCAACAGATGAGAGTTTGGCTCTGAAAACCAGCTGGAAGGAGCATTTCACCTTCTCAGCCAGTTATGAGACCCTCCCATTTGCTGGGGTATTCTCCCCAGTCTCTTCTTTCAAAGCCCCTTCAGGATATTTCTCCTTCCAGGTCCGATTCCTTGAGCAACAAAACAAAGTGCTGGAAACCAAGTGGAGTTTGCTGCAGGAGCAGGGAATGAAAACAGTGAGGAACAACCTGGAGCCGCTTTTTGAGACCTACATCAACAACCTGCGGGTGCAGCTGAACTCGCTGCTGAGCGACAAGGGGAGGCTGGAGGGGGAGCTCGTCAACACCCAGTACCTGGTCGAGGACTTCAAGAAGAAGTAAGTCTTGAGCTAATGCTCTACTCACCTGGGCAGGTGCAGCCTTTCTCCTCTCGACATCCTTAAACCAACTGGGGAATCCAGGGGAGTCTGGGATCCTGGAATTCCCGGCAATGACATTTTCTCGAGGAGAAATTTTCTCAGTAACAGAGTAACAGATCCAAGTGCACCAACATTTAGGGAATAATTTGGAGCGTGATCAAAGACTTATTAACTAAATTACCTACTGAGAGGGAAAAATTACACAGTAGGTCTGAAAGTTTCAGGGCAGCACATTTAATTTGCTTAAAGCAGCAGAAGGATGACTAATAGCCAGAAATAAGTAAAAAATAATGGATTCGTTCAAATTGTTTTGATGTACTTGTTTTAACTGGTTCAGCTCCTGGTCTCCCATTGAGGGAAAAGAGCATTGTATGCAAAATGCTCTGAAGGAAATTCATTCCAGCGAACTCCAATCTCTCTGTTACCTGCCCAAACAAAAACTCCCTGTGCTGTTCTCCTTTAGGTACGAAGATGAGATCAACAGGAGGACCATTGCAGAGAACGAATTTGTGACGCTCAAGAAGGTGAGAGCAAATTCCAGTGCACTGTGGGATGGCTCATTGTAGAGCTCTGATCACCCCTCAGTCACAAATCCACCCATTACAATTCTAACCCCTTTAGTTTTCTTATGGTTTCTTCCCTGGACTGTTATCACAATGCACGTTCCTGATTTACTGATAGGGGTGTGAACCACCCAAAAATCTCTCATCCCCCAGGACGTAGATGCTTCCTACATGAACAAGGTGGAACTCCAAGCCAGGGCAGATGCGCTTAGTGAAGAAATTAATTTCCTGAGAACACTTTACGAAGCAGTGAGTACAACCAGCTCCAAAACATCCCGGCCCTTAGTGCAGAGCTTCTCTCCCTCCGTTCTTCTGGGAGCCTCTAATTCCTTCCCCCGGGAGATGCTAAATCCTTCACTCTGTAAAGTTGCACCAACACCTGAGCTGTTCAGATAATGATCTGCAACAGCCTCTCCCAGCTCTGCAGCTCACCTGCAAGGGTGAAAAGGCATCTCCCAAGGGAATTACCTCATTCTCCCAAGGGAATTACCTCATTCCCTGTGCTCTTTGCAGGAGCTGTCCCAGATGCAGACCCAGATCTCCGACACCTCTGTGGTTCTCACCATGGACAACAACAGGAACCTGGACCTGGACAGCATCATCTCGGAGGTGAAGGCGCAGTACGAGGACATCGCCAACCGCAGCCGCGCCGAGGCCGAGTCCTGGTACCAGACCAAGGTGAAGGATCTGGGGTTTCCATGCTCTTATCTTCATATCTTGTCTGGAACAGATAAAGAGCAGACTGTTCCAAGAAAAATCTTCCCAGCTGCTGATCTGGGCTTGAGGGGGGGCTCTCAGCCTCCTGGAAATGCCAAAAGTGGTGGGTTTTCCCCTGACTGGCTGTTCCTCTGTGTGACAGTACGAGGAGCTGCAGGCCACGGCTGGCAGGCACGGGGACGACCTCCGCAACACCAAGCAGGAGATCTCGGAGCTCAACCGCCACGTCCAGCGGCTCCGATCCGAGATTGACAGCGTGAAAAAACAGGTAAAGGGCAGCAAACCCCGCTTTTAACCAACTTACCCCCAGACTTGCAAGGGAGAGGAGGGAAAAGGTTGGAGCAACCTGGGCAGTTCTGCTCAGTCTGACCCTTCTTCACGCAAAAAGAAAACTCTCGCTAAAACTGGTGGCTCTGATGGTGCTGGGATAAAACCTTGTGATTGCAGGCAAGGTGAAGAACAACCTGGGTGTGGGGTGGGGACTTTGAGCAGAGTTTTTTGTTCCATAGTGTGCAAACCTGAAAGCTGCCATCGCTGACGCTGAGGAGCGCGGGGAGCTGACCCTCAAGGACGCCAGGGCCAAGCTGGCCGAGCTGGAGGACGCCCTGCAACAGGCCAAGGCTGACCTGGCCCGGCAGCTCCGGGAGTACCAGGAGCTCATGAACGTCAAGCTGGCCCTGGACATCGAGATCGCGACCTACAGGAAGCTGCTGGAGGGCGAGGAGTGCAGGTGGGTGGGAAACATCCAGCTCTGGGGCTGGGGGTGGCACAGGAGGAGCTCAGCATTTCTGGGATGCTAAACAGGGGGGCGCAGAGCAGAGGGATTGTCCCAGACAATGGAAATAACAAAAATCCACAAATTACGCTGTGGTTTTAATTTTCTCCCCAAAGGACTCTGGGAAATGTATCCTATTGTCGTCCCCCCCCAGTATCAACAGATTTCTAATCCTCTTCCTTGTGTTCCATCCTGAACAGGCTGGCTGGAGATGGGGTCCCAGTGAATATCTGTAAGTATCTAAAATACAAGGATTACCTTATTTAAACATTCCTGTGTCTCTGCACCAAGAAGCCAATGCCCAGAGATACTGAAACGTTTCCTTCTCCTCCTTGCAGCCGTCACCAGAACAACAGTGGGGACAGGATATGGAGGGAGCAACCTCACCACGGGAGGGGGGATCTGCAATCTGGGGAACAGCTTCAACTGTGGGAGCATTCCCGGGGCTGGCAGCAGCTCCAGCGTGAAGTTTGTCTCCAGCTCCTCCACCAGAAGAAGTTACAGGAGCTAAAATTCTCCTTCCAGTCACTGCCACACACCAGAAAGCACCAAAAGTGGTCCTTTAGTGGAGCGTGGCAGGGTCAGCACAACCAGGGCCACCTGCACCCCCAGTCCTGTCCCACAGGAGCCCTACTTTAGGAACTCCCTCTCAGCTGTGTTGTCTCGCACAAACCCCCTTGGGCTCAGCCCTGGAACCTGAGTCTCACTGGGTTAAATTTGCAGCTTGCTTGCTCCAGCTCAGCAGTTTTTCAGATTTTGTATATAAAATGTGTCCCATGACTGTTTGTCTCTCTTCACTTTCTGGGGTTTGTCTAATAAAAATGCACATGTAATTTATTCTATTTTGTGGTCCTTTTAATTAAAGAGGTGCAAGAGCAAATGCAAACACAGGTAACAAGAACTTTCCCTCAGGCCCTGACCAGTTAAAGGCTCAGATTTTTGCTTCTCACTCAGATTTACTGAATTTCACTGTCAGCAGCCAGAACACCCCAGCCCAGCAGGGCCTCAGAGGGAGGTTTGGTGTTGGTTTCGACATTCCCTCCCCACTGTGCAGGGAAAACACCTGGAAGCCAAACACCAGGACACGCCAAGGCAGGAGTTAGGCACAGGGGGAAAAGGTCTGAGCTTCATTTACTTCCAGCTCCCAGCCCATGGAGCATCCCAGAGCCTGGATCCTGGGGGTGGGATCCCAGTGCCAGGTGTGTGATGTACTTGCACAAACCTCAAACAAGAGACAATTAATTCCCAGGGGAGCCAGAGCAACCCCCTGACTTGTTCAGGTGAATCATCCATCCCAAACCCCTGATCTCACCCACACCCTGGAGCCAGCACTGCCAACCTCTGCCTGAGAGGGCTGAGGGCCCTCCCTGGCTGAGGTGCTCCGTTTGGGCCCTGCTGCTGATGTTCCCTCTCCTCTAACCACACAGGGACGCAGGATCAGGGCCATACTCTGCTCAACAGGAATATGAACCAGATAGGGTCCTACACTGAATTAAATGTCACTCAGCAGCTATAAAAACACCCAAGAAAGGGATTTATTTCACTGTTGAAAAGTGAAAGTCTTCAAGATCCAGCATTTCTTCAGGTTTTTAGGACATGGTGGAGACAAGGTCTTGTTTTGAGAAGGTGGAAGAAAAACCAGAGGAGGTGTAGAGATTTCAGATGTGGTTCTGACTAATTGGGAGAAATTAATGGAGAAGTAAAAGCAGAGAAACATCTGCAGTGACAGATCTCTCTGCTGGAAGATCACTTGAATGAACAGATGAGACTGGAAGAAAACATCCCAGCCCTCACTCCCTGGATTGTAATTGATTCAAGTAATGAGCAGGGAGGCTCTCTTAGGAAAATACTCACGGATTTGGGGAAATAGAAGGGAATTGGCAGTGCTGGAATGACAGACTGGATTCAGGGTTTCCTTCAGGACCAGTGGTTTCCCATCATTTTCTAGGATGCCCTGTGCCCTGCATGTGTATCCCTGAGGAAATCTCCTTCCCAAAATCTTGCAGGCTTGGTTGTGGGTCTGCTGTGGGTCCCCACTCCTGCCCCACCACCTCTCTCAGCAGCCTCCAGGGAAGGAGCAAAATCCTCCCTCAGAACAGCAGCCAGGGCCGGGTCGGCCAATGGCCTTCCTGCTGCTGCCCAGACAAACCCCCTCTGACCACCAGGATATGGGATCGTGTAATCCCGGAATCCCTGAGGTGGGAAAAGCCCTCCCAGATCATGGAATCCAACCTGTGCACAATCCCCACCTTGTAACCCAGCCCAGAGCACCAAGTGCCACATCCAGCCCTTCCTCGGACACCTCCAGGATGGGGACTCCACCATGTCCCTGGGCAGCCCCTTGCAATGTCTGTGGAGAAATTCCTCCTGATGTTCAACCTCCACTGGCACAGCCTGGGGCTGCTTCCTCTCGTCCTGTTGTTCCCTCGGGGCAGAGCCTGACTCTCCCCTGGCTGCCCCCTCCTGTCAGGGAACTCCCCTGAACCTCCTTTTCTCCAGGCTGAGCTATCCCAGCTCCCTCAGAAGTTCTCCAGACACTTCCCTGGTGTTCCAGCCTGTTGCTTTGATTTTTTTTCAGCTTTCTGATGTTTGCATTTTTGTAGTGGAGTTTCTTACAGATTTTTATGTAAACAAAGTGATGTTACTGTAAACTCTTCTTGTGGTGTATCATTCTTCTCTTGAGGAGGGACAATTGATGAACTTCTAGTTTGACCAGTGTGGATGGAGAAGTGTCAACCTCATCCTCCAATCCGTAGTCATTGTCCAGAATCTATATAAATTGAAGTAGAAAAATAAATTTCCCTCTTTTTGCCCTGACAGCTGACTGCATGCGTGTCATTTGTTTTGTATCCTAGAGCCACACCAGCCCCTTCCCCAGCTCCATTCCCATCTCTGGACATGCTTCAGCCCCTCATGGTGTGAGGGGTCAATGAATGGGGCATTAGCAGGAGTCTTGGAGCATCTGCCACCAAAAAACAGCTGGGGAGTGGGAAGGATGTGGAGAGGATTCTGTGAGTGATGTTCTCAGACCTTTTCTTTCCATGAAAACTGTCCACGTTCCACAGAATCATCGGGGCTGGAGGAGACCATCAGCATGACCCAGTCCAGCCCTGCACCACCATGGCCACCCTAAACCGCGTCCCCAAATGTGCCAAATCGCCCTGATTTGGACTGACAGCAGATCAGGAAATACCAGACTCTGTCCCAGGAGGGAGTTCCCATCATCTGTGACACCAACACTTGGTCCCACGTCCAACAGGGTCATCAGAAGGTGCCGCCCACTGCATCCACACCTGGGTCACCGCACGGAGAGGACAAAGCCTTTCATCCAGCCTGGGAAATGCCAGGGCTGGAATATTTGTTCTTCCAGGGCATCACTCTTCCAACCTCCAGCTGTCCTTGCTCAGGAGCAGGGCCCTGGCCACCAGGCTGTCACCTCCTGCATCCCGTCAGACTGCAGGCATGACCTGGGGTCGGTATTTTGGCAGGAGAAGATGATCCCCATTAATCCCAGCCCAGCCCAGATTAAAGCCTTAGTCATAATGACATGGACGGTGCTGGCACTCAGGGGCCTGGATTTGCAGTGTGTGCAGGGAGCTGATTGCAGGTTGGTGCCCATAAAGGTTTTATAGAGTTCCTTAGGACAGCCCAAGGCTCAGTCACAGGAGCTCCTCTCTCTTACAAACAGCTGCTTGTTGTAACACACAGGAGCTGAAACACTCCCAAGACAGTCTTTGCCATTCCAGGGTGTGCGATGCAAATGTTATAAAGACAGAGAAAAAAAATAGAAATAAAAATAAAAAAGCTTGGCTGAAAGGCAAAAAGAGATGATGGGAAACTGCCCAGTTCCCTCCTGAGACCCTCTGGTCACACTCACTTTTCTGTCCAGCTGCCACGTGTGCCAGGACAAGCTCCTGAAAGATGCACCTGCAAACACCTGTGGCACATCCTGGAGCCTGGACACAGCTGGGGAAAGCTGTGGATTCCCAGGAATGCTCTGTGGGAAGGCTGCCACCTCCTCCAAGGAGTGGGTGCCCAGCTCGGACACCCACAGCAGAGACAAACCGTGACAACCCCCAGGGGCTGGGAGAAGCATGCCCACCCCTGGGCATCCAGACAAGGCACTGGGAGAGACTTGGGAGCATTTCGCCTGCTCTGGGATAATCCCCTGTGTGCCAGAGCCGAGACACTGCGTCCTTCTCCAGGGAAATGCCCTGCTTGGCTTTTCCTGGAAGCCGCAGGGGGCAGGAGTGAAGAGAGGTGTCTGTGAGCAATGTGGCAAGCACTGAATATCCTGGTGAGTAAGGGATGTCAGAGGGGAGAGACAACAGGCGTGGGGAGCCTGCGAACACCGTGTAGAGACAAGGTCATCCCATGAGTCAGGAAACAGCTCAAAAATCTGCGCAGGTGAAGCCCTGGGAAATCGCCGAGTCAGGGTTTGTGGCATCACAGATGACGGGAACTCCCTTCTGAGGCAGGTTCTGATATTTCACCATCTGCTGTCAGTCCAAATCAGGGCGATTTGGCACATTTGGGGATGTGCTTTAGGGTGGTCATGGTGGTGCAGGGCTGGACTGGGTCATGCTGAAGGTCTCTTCCAGCCCTGATGATTCTGTGGAACGTGGACAGTTTCCACAGAAAGAAAAGGTCTGAGAACACCACTCATAGAATCCTCTCCACATCCTTCCCACTCCCCAGCTGTTTTTTGGTGGCTCCCCCATCACCATCTTGGCCCTCCCTCTGTCACCCCTTTCCCCGTCCTGTACCAGTTCTGCTTTAAAGAACTCTTGTTTGGGCATGAGAACAAGAGAGCTGTTCCCATCTGGTTGGAGCCTGAGGTACTGAAGCCCCTCTGGAGTTTGCTCAAAACCACAACCCATGATCAGAGACTTCTCAGAGCTCAGACCCTGCACCAGGAACCAACATTCCAAAATCAACCAAATCAACCTTACACAACCCAGGTTGATTCATCCATGAACTGGAGATGAGTGAGCACTTGCCCAATGAGGAACCATCTCCTGTGGAAGGAGGGAGTGGGAAAGGGGTGGCTGCAAACATGACCTGAGCAGTCACTATCGAGGTTTTCTCACATATTTCAACACCAAAAAAACGCAACCCCTGCATTTTTTTTTTTTCCTGAAAGCTCTGTAGGTGCTCATGGTGAACTCACCGTGGGTGTGCCAGGCCCGTTCATCAGTGGGATGAGCCCCACAGCAGAGCTGTCCCCTCCTCAGGAGGGTATAAAGGGCCAGTCCCAGGCTGGGGGAGCACAACTTCACTTCCAGCCGCTTCCTCTCATTCCTTTATTGCTTGGATCCCTCCCGGCAGCTGCCATGTCCCGCCAGTGCACTGTGAGGAACTTCAGCGCTGCTTCTGCCTTCGTCCCGAGCTGCAGCAGCTCCAGCCTCTGCCTGCGCCCTGCTCCCCAGGCTGGGAGCTGCAGGGCCACCACCGCCTATGGAAGGTTCACTGGAGGGTTTGGAAGCAGGAGCCTCCACAGCCTTGGCGGATGCCAGAGGGTCTCCGTGGCTGGAAGAGGCGGTGGCTTCTACGGACCTGCAGGTTTTGGTGCTGGCCCTGGGATCTCCTGTGGGTTTGGTGGGGCAGCTGCTGGTCCCTTTGGGTTTGGTGTTGGCCCTGAATTCCCTGCTGGGGGCATCCATGAAGTGTCAGTCAACCAGAGCCTTCTGAAGCCACTCAACCTGGAGATCGACCCCACCATCCAGAGTATCCGGAAGGATGAGAAGGATCAGATTCAAACCCTCAACAATAAATTTGCCTCCTTCATCGACAAGGTGAGACCTGAGACTCCTGCTTATGCTGTGGGGATTCTTTGGTGGGGAAGCACAAACAAGGGTGAATTATATCTGTAGCCACAATTTTGCTGCTCCTGTGCTGCCAGTTCTAACATCCCAGCAGCCTGGGAACAGATCTTGAGGGTTTCCAGCTTTGAGGCCATTTACATCTTTCAGGAATGCTGAGGTGAGACCAGAAAACAGGGGCAAAGAGGTGGTACTGGATGTAAGGAAGCAGAGTTGGGAAAGAGAGCAGGACTGTTTAAATTGTCAGCTGTTCCTCAGGGGCTGAGACCTCTCACCTTCCAGCAAGTGAATCCTTGCAGGATGTCCCTCACATCTCCAAGGAAAACCATCCTAAAACACCCTTCTCTCTCCAGGTCCGATTCCTTGAACAACAAAACAAGGTCCTGGAGACCAAGTGGGCCCTTCTGCAAGAACAGGGGAACAAAACAGTCAGAAATAACATTGAGCCCCTCTTTGAGACCTACCTGAACAACCTCAGGAGGCACCTGAGCAGCCTCATGACAGACAAGGAGAACCTGGCAGGGGAGCTGAGCAAGATGCAGAACTTCGCCGAAGACTTCAAGAACAAGTGAGTCTGTTCAGGATCTGCCTGGGCCTGGGTGGGCTGCAACAGATGCAGACAAGAGAAAAAGGTCTTTTAGCTGATTTAATATTCTCAGAAAGGCCCAAGTTTAACATAAGATATGGCTGGAAAGTCACAGGCAGAAAAATTACAGGGCAAAAAGACCAAGGTGCAGAACTGTATGTGCAAAAAAAAAAAAAAAATTAGAGGCTGATCCTGAAAACATGAAATAATTTTAAAACAAGGCTAGACCACCCATCCACCTCCATTCCACAGATATGAAGAGGAGCTCAACAGGCGCGCGGCCGTCGAGAGCGAGTTTGTGACCCTGAAGAAGGTGGGTGCCTGCCCACATGGCCCCCAGCCCTGCAAGAAACCCCTTCTCCAGCTTTTCCTCTGCTTCTCTGAAACTCACCTCACTCTGGTGATGTTTCCTCTCCTAGGAGGTGGACACTGCCTACCTGGACAAGACAGAGCTGCAGGCCAGGCTGGATTCCCTCACTGAGGAGATCAACTTCCTCAGAGCCCTCTACGAAGCTGTGAGCACCAGACCTTAGATCCTTCTCCCAGTCCTTGCATTCCTTTCCCATTTCAGACCCTGAGGGCTGATTATTTTCCCCTCAGTTGCACTAAATAATTCAACAGTTTTTCCATTTCACATCTCTGCATGGAGCTGTCTTGGAAAAATCCTTTTGTTCACCCAGCTCTCCCCTCTAACCCTGGGGCTTTCCATCCTCCAGGCAACATTTGTGTCGCAGCTCTCGGGAATATTTGCTGCTTTTGCAGGAGCTGTCCCAGATGCAGACCCAGATCTCCGACACCTCCGTCATCCTGACCATGGACAACAACCGGAGCCTTGACATGGAGAGCGTCATCGCCGAGGTGAAGGCGCAGTACGAGGAGATCGCCAACCGCAGCCGCGCCGAGGCCGAGTCCTGGTACCAGTCCAGGGTGAGTCCTGGGAAGGCTCCTGCAAGGGGAAAACCACCCTCCCATCCCCAAATTCCCCCCGGGGAGGTGGGCCCCGCTGTGATTTTGAAACACAGAATGTCTTAAGATTAAACCACCCCGTGAAACTCGGAAATGTTAATTCAGGATGGGGAACACACACACGTTTTGCGGCGCAAACACCCCCAAACCCACACGCTGTTGGGCTCTAAATCCAGCTTGTTTCCCCTTGACTGGCTGTTCCTCTGTGTGACAGTACGAGGAGCTGCAGGCCACGGCTGGCAGGCACGGGGACGACCTCCGCAACACCAAGCAGGAGATCTCGGAGCTCAACCGCCACGTCCAGCGGCTCCGAGCCGAGATTGACAGCGTGAAAAAACAGGTAAAGGGCACTGCCAGCGCATCAAATGTAACTCCTGCTGTGACACGACCTCTGGGTTGTCCAGGGAATAAAAATAAATTCATCTAAAGGAGTTCTGCTGGATCAGGAATGAGCATGATATATATCAGAGCAGTGACATCACCACGAGTTACTCAGGGTAATATCAATGACCCCAAGGAGACTCGGAGAGTTGTGGAGGTAAATCCAGGTTGTGACCTGGCTCAGAACATGAATCAGTTCAATGGATTGAATTCAATTCATGGATCAGTGATGATTAAAACCACACCTCGTGATATTAACCCAAACGTCAAACCTGGGATCAGGCCCTCAGGATACAAAGAGCTGGATTATGCTCTCAATAAGGAATGAAAACCTGGATTTTCCCCTGCAGGTCTCTGGGTTGCAGACGGCCATCACTGATGCGGAGCAGCGCGGGGAGCTGGCCCTCAAGGACGCCAGGGCTAAACTGGAAGAACTGGAGACAGCCCTGCAGAAAGCCAAGGCTGACTTGGCCCGGCAGCTCCGGGAGTACCAGGAGCTCATGAACGTCAAGCTGGCCCTGGACATCGAGATTGCGACCTACAGGAAGCTGCTGGAGGGCGAGGAGTGCAGGTGGGTGAGATTTTGTATCCCAGTTTTCAGAGGTGCAAGGGAGTGGCAGACCCTGGTCAGATTTAGGACCACATTCAGACCTGAAAGCTGTGTAAAGACCAGTGAGTGCCTGTGAAGAGGAGCTGTTTGGGAACAGCCTTTCATATAAACCTCCCACCTTTCAAAAATATTCCAAGGAAGTTTTCCTGCCTTTGTGAGCAGGTCCTGCTCATGGGTTCCCCTTGAACTCACACTGGTTCTCTTCTGCTCCCTGACAGGCTCTCTGGGGAAGGTGCTGCCTCAGTGAACATCTGTAAGTAACTTTTAGAGACATTTGGCACTTTCTAGATTTACCTCCCACCCCTGCAAAAACCCATCCCACTCATCCACTGCCTGTGGATTCCTCTCATGAGGGTGTTTTCCTCTGGCAGCCGTGACCAGAACCACTTCGGGAACGGGATATGGAAGCGGGAACTGCCTGAGCTTCAGTGGTGGAGCTGGAGGTGGGGTCTGTGCTGGAATGGGAATAGGCTCCATCTCCAGAGGCGGACAGGGCACAGGTGGCTCATGCATGGTCGGAGGCAGCAGCTCCAGCTTCAAGTCCACCTCCACCAGCTCTTCCACCAGGAGATGTTATTGAGGAACTGACTCCAGGCCCCAGTGCTGAGGTGCCTTTTGTGTCCAATCCTCACCCAGCTCCTTCGAAAGATTTGGAAATCAAACCCATGTGTCATTATTTATATAAAAGATTCTGTGCTCCCGGTTGTCTTTTGGCTCTCAACATTCCTCATTTCCCAATGTTCGTCTAATAAAAGGCATGTGGAATTAATTATGTCACATCTTCTTTTTAATTCCAATTCTTTTCTCATACCTTGTGGCAAAGGGTGGTTGGTGCAGCGGAGTAGCTTTGCTGCTTTGAAGGTTAAAAAAGTCACATGCAAGTTGAGACATCTCCTTCCTCTCCAACTGCATGGACCTCATATCCAACAGGAATAGAACATTTGGATGTTTCATTTCCCTGAGGATGGGAAGAGATCTACCCTTACTTCTTGGCAAAAGACAAAGTCCTTCTGTCTTAATTCCTCCATTACAGAGCTTGTCTGAACAACCCTTCCCGCCACACTCCCAATCACACTTGCCCTCCCATCCCTACGAATCCTCTACTTAATAGATGAAATCAATGAACCTGACCTTACCCTAAAAGCCATTGGTCACCAACGATACTGAACCTATAATACACTGACTTTAAAGACCTCACGTTCGACTCCTACATGACACCCACGACCGACCTGCCACTCGGACATTTCCAGCTCCTGAAATCAACCTTTGCGTTATTGTCCCTACAGAATCCACAGCCCGAGTCGTCCTCACTGCTGATGATGTACTCCGCTCATCTCAGCCTCTTATGCCACTGTGGTCATGCCCAAACCGCTGAAATCGAATGGGATGAGTCATGGAGGGATATAAATCCAGTTTTCCCAGGGAAATGAGTGCTGTAGCTCATCTGCTCTGCACACACGTCTCCTGCAGGGACTGATAAAGCACCTTCACTGGCATTACCATAATTAGAAATGGAAAATACTCATTAAACCCCCAAAGTAACCCTCTTTGGCAAGAATAATGTCCCCAAAGGAGGTTGTGAAACAGTGAAAAACCCTCAGGGCACTGGAAAGGAAGTGGCTTGTCCTCTTCAGCACCTGCCCATCTTTCTCCGGCCTCTCCAGTCCAGATCCCACTGGCAGCAGCAGAGCTGGAGTTTGGTTTGTTATTTAAGCACTGTCCCCCATCAAAGCTCCATCGAGAGCTGCATGGATGGGCCAGGGTCTGGAGGGAACACACAAGGAACAACTGAGGGTTGGTTTGTCCACCTTGGAAAAGAGGAGACTGAGGGGAGACTCCCTGGGGCTGCAGCTTCATCCCGAGGGGCAGCTCCGATCTCAGCTCTGGGGATCAGGGACAGGGCCCAGGGAACGGCTGGGGCTGTGTCAGGGCTGGTTTAGGTTGGATATCAGGAAAGTTCTTCCCCAGAGGGTGCTGGGGCACTGAACACGCTGCCAGGGAATGGTCACAGCCCCAAGGCTGCCAGAGCTCCAGGAATGTTTGGACAACGCCCTTGGGGTGGGATTTTGGGGTGTCTGTGCAGGGCCAGGGGTTGGCCTGGATGGTCTCTGTGAGAGCCTTCCAGCCCAGGACATTCTGTGACTCACCTGATGAGCAGGACTTTCACACCTCAGGCTGTTTTCTCTCAGGGGACCCTGGACTTTCAGAATTCTCATCATTCAGCATTTTGACTCGAAGCACCTGGGCTCCCAGAAATGCACTGGGGCCTCCCAAATCCCTACCTTTACCAGCAGCACCTCAGTGCAGGTGAAGTTCTGCCTGCAAAGCTCAGGACTGCAGACCAAGACAGGAACTTCTTGCCTGGATCAGCACAGGTTGTCACCACCCCACAATGGCTGAAAATCTGGGGGCAGAGTCAGGTGTTTTCTTCAGCAAAGCACATCAAACTGGCATTTTCCCCATCTCTGGATCCCCTATTGTGGCAACTTCAGTCCCATCAGCTTTAAACTAAACAGGGACCACTTTAACCAAGCTAAAACCAAGCACAAAGGCAACTTGTGGATGGAAATAGATTTTTTTCCCCCACCAGTGACCGGACCCATCTCACCACCACTAGACCCTTCTACAGGATCATCTCTGCTCCAACAGAACCACATCTGTCACTGCAGGAGGACTTAATTGGACTGCTCCCAACACCCTGAGCAACAGGGTGTCAGGTTGTATTCTGACTCTGTCAATGTTTTCTTTTTTTTGTTTGTTTGTTTGCATTTTTGTACTGCTACATTTTTATTTTTAATATTCCCAGTAAAGAAATGTTACTCCTATTCTCATATCTTTGCCTGAAGGCCCCCTTAATTTCAAAATTCTAATAATTCAGAGGGAGGGGGTTTACATCCTCCATTCCAAGGGAAGCTCTGGCTTTCCCTGGCAGACATCTGTCTTTCCAAACCTTCAGCAGGAGGAGCCTTCACAGCCAACGGGGAGAACAAGGATGGCCATGAGTGAAGTGCCCAGGGCTGCCAGACCAGGATACAGCCCCAGGGCAGGAGGAAGGACTGGAGGAGCAGGGCAGGGCTTGGGTGTGGCTCTGGAGGGATCCAAGAGGTCCTGGTCAACCAGCGTCTCTTGGTGCCTCTGTCTCGGGTTTGGCTTCTCAGCCGAGGTTCAGGTTGTTAAAAGCCCTTGGCCCTCTCAAAGCCCTGAGCCGCGTCGCCAGAGAAAAAGCGGAGCCTGCAAGGCCTTGTTTTGGGTTTTTTTGTGCTGTTTATTATTTGGTATCTCAGAGTTTTCTCCGCACCCAGCCGAGGTCTGGACACGAGGCCAGTGCCTGCCCGTGGGGCGTTGCTCTGCTCTTACACAGAGAGTTCCGTGCCCACTGTTTACAATTTTGTGCCAATGGGCAGCACCTACACTAGAAGGGTCATTTCTACCCTGACCCAATCCCCTCAAACCGCTTTGTGTCATCACCACGTCAGAAGATGGAGGACGAGGAAGAAGGAGAGAACTGAGGGCAACACCCCAAATCCTCCACCTTGTCCCCCATTTACCTCTATTCTAAGAACCCCTAAACTACAAAGTTTTTCACCCCGTGCTGTACTAAACTGCTGTTTTCACACCTTTGAGGTTTGTAATTCCTCTCTCGGTGTTGGAAGCCTCTCCCATGGACTAAAATCAAACCCGGTGTCTTCCTGGGCTCTGTGCCAAGGTCTCCAACCCCCCTGGACCGGCTCCACACCCCCAGTCCAGGGTTCAAACTCCCTTCCTCGGGTCCTGGGTCATCCAAAGGGATGCCCTGGACTCCGACACCCCTGAACCTGGAGATTGACCCCACCATGCAGCAGGTGCAGCAGGAGGAGAAGGACCAGACCAAATCCCTCAACAACAAATTTGCCTCCTTCATCATCAAGGTGAGGCATATTCTGCTCCTCCAGCTCTGGCATTACCTGAGATGGAGTCAGGCAGTTCTCAACATTAAAAATTTAATTCTAAATCATTAAAGCAAAGTTAAGGCTTTTGAGCAGGACTGTTCCATATCCAGACTGTCCAATACAGATCTTTTTGACAACCTGGATGCGGAGCAAATTATTTCTCCAGATTTCCTTGCAGCTGAATATTTCTCCTGAATATCTCTCCCAAATCTTCCTACCAGTGATCTTTTGGTGGCATGCCCATCAAATCATGCTTTAAATTACAGAAAATATTTACAACCCCCACCATATTAAATCTCCATTTCATGGAAACCAAGTTTTGAGTTGAGGATCCTGAATTATTTCTATTGTTCTGATGGGTTTCAGGTACAGTTCCTGGATCAACAAAACAAAGTTCTGGAGACCAAATGGAGCCTTTTGAAAAACCAGAAAATTGTGCAGAATAACCCGGAGCCCATGTTTGAGTTTTACATCAGCAACACGAGGCAGCAGCTGGAGGCTCTGGGAGAGGAGAGGCTGCAGCTCAACTCCGAGCTCCTCAAGCCCATGCAGGATGCAGTAGAGGACCTCCAGGTCAGGTGGGCAACACCCACGGAAAGACCTGCCCCGTTTTCCTTCACTCACCAATTGCCACTTTAACAGTGCATGGCCAACAGTACAGAGCAACTGGAGACGCCGCGATCCCCATCCACAAGATGATCCGAGAGCTGGAGAGCCAAGGGGTGGTCAGCAAAACCCACCCACCCTTCAACAGCCACATCTGACCTGTGCCCAGCTCTGAAGGAGAATGGAGATTGACTGTGGACTGCTGTGCTGATGTCACTAGACATGAAATGGACACTCACGCACTCCTTTGTCAGAGCACAAAGAGAGAGAGTTTATTTTGGACTGTGGCGGTGTGTTCTGTACAATAAGTTTGCTGTAAGTCTAGGGTCGCACAAAATGGTTTTTCTTTGTACCCTTGTTCAGCTTTTTGTACCCCAGCTCTTTTTAACCCTAAGGTCCTCCCTGATTGGTTTGCTTTTCCCACCTTGGCTGCCTGTCCATCAGGTGTCAAGAGACTTTCCCACCCTATCAGTCACCCCAAGACCTGCCCCCAAGTCCAGAAGCTTCTGAGAGGGACCTTTGGTGACTGGCTGGGTTGGAACCTTTCCCCTCCTACCCCCAGGCCATCGGTGTATTTCACTGTGTGTTATGTTAGCAGCCACTCCATGTTGTACCCCATTGGCTCCGTTCCTGTCTGTCGCGGGGCGAAGCTGGGCGTGTCCCAATTTAGGAACACCGAGAGAGGCTCAGGACACGGCTGTTGTAGAAAAACTCTCCCCAGATTTTATTTTGACTCCATTATTTATAGATTTGTACAGAGGTCAAGGGATTGGCTACACAGGTCACCACCCCTTTGACCTGGATGGTGGGCATCACCATCAATCATTTCTTCTCTCACGGGAGAAGTGTGTAAACATTCTAAGAATAGACATTATTTACATCAAGGCTGTGTGTGAAAGTTCTACAGAAAGACAAAAGACAGAAAACTCAAGGCAACACCTACCCTCCCTGAGACCCCACCTACCGTAACAAATCCCTCTCTCTCCTCGTGCTCGGGGTCACTCTTGAGGCACCGGACACGAGGTGAGGGGTCTGTGCTGATCCCAATAAACCTGGTTTCACTCTAAGCCTCTGGAGTGTCCCTCCTTCCTCCTCTTGCCGTCGTCTTGCTGACTCTTCCCGGCTGCCGAACCCCAAGAACTGCTGCGGTGTTGGGGCTGGCCGGGCCGAGGGTAATACCACACACCACAACATTTGACCTCAGTTTATATAGATTCTGGACAATGACCAGGGATTGGAGAATGAGGTCACCTCTCCAACCCCACTGGTCAGACTAGAAGTCCATCAATTGTCCCTCCTCAAGAGAGGTATGAAAAACAATCGTTTTGTTTACCTGAAACTCTGTGAGAAACTCCACTACAAAAATGCAAACGTCAGAAGGGTGAAAAAGATCAGGGTGACACGCTTGAATGAAGTGACTCCACCGTGTCACTGCTGCTGTTCCACACATGCTGGAACTCCAGTACGAGCTGCAGTCCGAGGCAGTGAGGGGGTACACCACTATTGACATTGCCAATGCATTTTTTTCCATTCCTCGGGCAGCAGAGTGCAGGCCTCAGTTTCCTTTCACCTGGAGGGGCGTGCAGTACACCTGGAACCGACTGCCCCAGGGGTGGGAACACAGCCCCACCATCTGCCATGGACTGACCCAGGCTGCACTGGAGAAGGGTGAGGCTCCAGAACATCTGCAGTGCATTGATGACATCATTGTGTGAGGGAACATCATTGTGTGGGAGAGGCTGCAGCTCAAGGCCATGCAGGACACAGTAGAGGACCTCCAGGTCAGGTAGGCAACATCCATAGAAGGACCTGTCCAGTTTTCTTTCACTCTGTTCTTCCTGCATCAGTGAAAAGGCCCAAGACAGCCCAAAAAATGTGACCTCAGAATCATGGAAATGTTTAGATGGGAGGGAACATTAAAGATCATCTCATCCCATCCCCTGCCATGGGCAGGGACTCCTTCCACTGTCCCAGGTTGCTCCAAGCCCCATCCAGCCTGGCCTTGGACCCCCAGAGATGGAGCAGCCACAACTTCTATGGGAAATCCATTCCAGAGCCTTCCCACCCTCACAGGGAGGAATTTCTTCCCAGTATCTCATCTTAATCTCTCCTCTTTTAGTTTAAAATTAATCAGAATTCATTCAATGTATCGGATAGTTTGAGCACTTTGGAAAGTGAGGAGTTCCCTCTCATCCCATGGAAAGTTGGCAGGATCCTGAGTGAGAGTTTCAGCTCAGCAACTGCTTGGGCTGTTGGGAGCAGGAGTTCCCTCTCTGCTCTGCCCTTTGCACTTTGGGAAAACATCCATCCAGTATTTGTGTGTACTGCCACGGCCGTGAGAGATCCGCTGGGAATGGATGTGAACGATTGTCAGAATTTTATCCGGCTCTGTGGAACCAGAAAACCGAGAGGTGGGAGTGAGGTGCCTCATCCCAGCTCCCAACAAGGGCCTGTCCATCCTGCCGGATCCCTCTGCTCTCCTTTCCCAGAAGATCACATGCCTGACACTCTGTGCCACCTTTCCCAACAGGGAAAGTTCCCTCCAGCCCCAAAGCGGCATCAAAACATCCTTGACTGGCCTAGAGAAAAAGATCAGCACGCGCATGAAATCCCTGGACAGTCAAAGGTCACATCAGAGAAGCAGTTTAGACTTCAGAGCTCTGCTTGTGTCTGACAAAGTGGCAAATATTCCTTTGGGATCAGTGGATTCTGGGGTGAAGCTCAATGACACCCCACACATCGCTGGGCAGGGACCATCCTCTTGCATCTACACCTACAAAAGGACATCAGCTCCTGCCCCACTTCCTTGGAATTTGTCCTTCCCACCTTTATCTATTTTAAACATTTGGCTCTCAGATCTTCCTAATATGGGAATTGGAATGACATGATCTTTAAGGTCCCTTCCAACCCAAACCTGGTTGGAAGTTCCAAATTCCTCTGGGCCAAACATTAATCCAGCAGCTGGAAAACAGACATTAAATTTTCTCCTCTACGTGGCCAAGAGCTTCGAGACCCACAAATGGATGCGAAGCCAGGACTCTGCTTAATGGAAATTATTTTCAGGGACGGATATTCCTGATGGGAATAAATCTTCCCCCATGAAAGGGCCAGGAGAGGCCCATGGTTTATTAGCTGCACGGACTCCTTGCTTTGAACTCCTCTCTTTCATCTCCCCCACTGAAGCATTCCATTGGAGCTGGGCATCCGTCCAGGCTCCCGCTGGCTTTTGACCTTTCCCAGGAGTGTGGCCTTGGCTCTGCCTGCCCCGGCCACCCCCGCCCTCCTCCCCGGCCATCCCGCGGGATCCTGCGGATCCCGGCTCTCCTGAATAACCAGGTGTGGCGATGAGCTCACCCCCGGCTCCACCCAGAACATTCCGGGAGCACAAGGCTCCCATTCATGGGATAAAAGGTGCCTTTAATGAGGGCCCGCAGCTTTTCTAGACTGCCCCTCCCACCCCACAGCCCAGGGGTGCTGCCTTTTCCATCATTATCAGTGACATAGGAGTAGAAACGATAAAGCTCCATCAAGGATTCTGCTCAGCGCTGCTCCCTCCAAAAATCTGTGGGTTGGTGGTAGATGCCTGCAGGAAGAGACCCTCGGGTCTCTCCTCGTGTGAAGAGGGGCTTTGCACAGGCCTCTGGTGGAGGCTGCGAAGGGATTCTGAGTTTTCCTTACCCATTGTTATGAGGAGATCAACAAGATCAGCAGAGAATAACTTCGTCGTGTCCAAGAAGGTGAGGAAGCACCACCACCAAAGCAGGGACAGCTTTGGAAAGGCACCTGCACATTCAAATCACCCTCAGTATGCAGCAGTGCCGGGCCCAGAGCACGGGGCACAGGTGGAGTCATCCCAGGAAGCAGAAACACCCGGCTGTGCCAGTGGGGCAGCGCTGGGCTCTAATTCCTCCTTGTTCCAGGTCCCTCATCCCAAACTCAGGAGTGTCCCACAGATCAGCACAGATTCTACAGGTCCCGTTGATCTGGTCCCCCAGACCAGCTCTGGGTCATCCAGACCTTGTCCCTTCACCAGAGGCTCTGCCTGTCTTCAGCCTTTGTGTCCAACCCCAGCATCCACAGCCCCCTGGTCCCACCTGCAGGAGACAATAAGAAACTTACACCGTTTCAAGTATTGTACAAAACATCTGTCTGGGCACTGGCAGGATGTCGCTGTTTGCTGCTGAGAGGAAAGACACGACAATCATTGTGATTGATTAGGTGCTTTTGTTTATTCTGTGTTCAGTGCACACATTTATACTCTCTCTAGGCAGCTCTTTAGTTATACATGTAAGTTCATGTTTGGTTAAAATCTTACATTCAAGCATTCTAAGTAATTGTTCATTGGTTCTTGTCTCTGGCAGCAAATTCTTCTTTATTCTATATTATGAATCTCATTTCTGTCTTAAAACATCTATGAGAAGGTGCAGCAACTTGTTACATGTCTTCGATCAATAAATTGTGGCCTCTCTTGTCTAAATATTCTTCTACAGCAGGAAAAGGGAAGTTCAGTGGTGTGACATTGTTTGGATCCATGGACATCTTCCCTCCTCCCCTTCCCAGGGAAAGGTAGAGGTGAGGAATCAGTTCACTCTCACTTTAAAGGTGCAGAGATCAAGGAATCCTCTATTTCTGGTTTAATATGAAATTTCAGTTCCTAATTTAATCTGAAACTCCAAAGGTTCGTGTTAGATACGAAGACTTCACCCAAGGACCCAGAGAAGGTCTGGTCCAACCTCCATGGTCGCCATTCCAGGATGTGGATGCTGCCCATGTGAGCCAGGTGGATCTGGGGACCAAGGTGGATGCCCTGACAGACGAGAGAAACTTCCTGCAAGTCCTCCACAAACAGTGAGAGTATCACGAATTTCCCACTCTGCCATTCCCCCACTTTCCCAGTCTCCAGAGGCTGAAGGAGCCCAGGAGCTGGTCAGTGCTGCAGCTCCTCCCCAGCCCTCTTCCACACCTCGGCTCAGGACAAACAAACATTTGGGACAGAAAATGAATTTCTTTGACTTCCAGCAGCTGTCCCAGATGCTGACCAGATCTCCAACACCTCTGTGGTCCTGCCCATGGACAACAACCGGAACCTGGACCTGGACAGCATCACCACCAAGGTCAAGGCACGGTACCGGGACATCGCCAACCGGAGCTGCACCGAGTCCTGGTACCAAGAGAAGGTGAGGAGGTGAAAACAAACAGGGAGATTTTTGTTTAGCATTTCCCAAAGGCTGATTTATACCGGAGAAAACAAGCAGCGAGGACAGGGGGAAAAGGTGTAAAATGAAGTGGATTTGGAGAGGAATTCAAATAGTTCCTTGGAGTTGTTTGGCAGTTGGACTTGGTCATCTTAAAGGTCTTTTCCAACCTTAATGATTCCACGATTCTTCATGATTCTGTGTGAAGGTGCTGCTTTGGTAATGAGAGATGGAGGGGCAGAAGAAGGAGGAAGCTCAGTGGGATGAGTGTGGGAAGTCCTGGTCAAGAGAGGATCAGAGCAGGGTCAGTCTCTGCCTGTCCCCCACGTCACCTCCCTGCCCACCCAGTACCAGGAGCTGCAGCTTTGGTGATGCCTTGGGAAGGCTGACCTGAAACAGACTGGACAGAGCTGGAGAACAGAGTAGGGATTTATTAAAAGGTCCTTAGGGCACAGCTTGGGCAGGACAGGGCCTGGCCAGGGCTACACCCAAGGTGGACTAAAAATGGTCACAAAAGAATGGACGACTGGTCATGTGGTCTTACACTTTTATAAGTTTTGGTCGGTTTGCATATTGGGGTTTAATTGTCCAATTACGGCTTCAGGTTGTGAGATCTCATTGTCGCTTGCCGAGGCTGGGCGTGTCCTACTTTAGGGACAGAAAGAGAGCAGGCCAGAAGCATTGTGAGGGGGAACAAATTCTTTTACTTTATTTACAATTTAACTCTTTTATACATTTGTACAGAGGTCAAGAGATTGGCTACAGAGGTCGCCACCTCTCAACCTGGATGGTGGACATCACCACCAATCACTTCTTCTCTCAGAGGAGAAGGATGCAAACATTCTAAGAATAAACATTGTTTACATGAAGCTGCGTGAGAAAACTTCTGCACAGGGACAGAAGGCAGAAAACTCAGGGCAACAATCTCATCCTTCTTGTTCTCCCTTCAGCCACCCTTGTTTGTGCTTTTGGGCCTGAAAGCTGTACCTGTTGTCCTTGGTCTCCAGCAGGAAAAGGATTTGTTTGGTGTCCCTGCTCTGTGAAGAGAGCTGAGTGACATTTAATGTGAGGCTCAGAACTGCACCCCTGGGCAGCACAGAATGTGGAAAACTTGAAGCTCAAACTCGGGGCATCATTGGCCGGCTGGCACGGGAATGACCTCCAGAACACCAGAGGGGAGATCTCAGAGATGAACCGCCTTGTCCACCCAGACGTGGCCAGCGTGAAGGAACAGCTACAGGCACAGGATCTCTGCAAACATGGGGCGCTCCTGTCACCACCCCTGGCTGGAAGGGGCCTGGAAATCAGGATCCAGACCCATCACGTGGAGTTGTTCCCTGCAGGTGGCCAGGCTGCAGACAGCTGTCACTGACACGGAGCAGCACGGGGACATCGCCTTGGAGGACGCCAGGGCCAAGCTGGAGGAACTGGAGGACACTCTGCAGAAAGCCAAGGCTGACCTGGCCCGGCAGCTCTGGGAGTACCAGGAGCTCATGAATGTCAGGCTGGCCCTGGACATGGAGATTGTGACCTACAGGAAGGTGGAGGGTGAGGAGAGCGGGTGGCTGTGGGCCTGATATTTCTGGCTCTGAGAGATTTTAGCCTGCTGGCAGCTGCTAACGTTTTCCCAAAGAAAAATTTCTCAAGAAAGCTTCTTCTCAAAACAATCTTGTTAAACAACTCTCCTTTCTCAAAACAATCCTTCTGCAGGTGGTGTTTTGCTGTTTCTCTAGTTTACCAATGGGATTAGAGAGGTGTTGTTCCTATTCACCACCCACATTAAGGCTGTATGGGAACACCTTATAAAAGGCAGTAAGAATTAGACAATAAAGCCTTTTTTCTCTGCTCTTTGCCTTCTGAAATATTTGGAGTCTCTCCTCTTTCTTTCATGTCCTACGATGACAGGTGGGAGCTCCCCCTGCAAACCAAATCACATCCAAATCCAGAAATGTTCTCACCTTTGCCTTGCAAGGAGGTGAAAGTGCCACAAAATTTCGCAGAGGAAGCTCACCCCCCTCCTGCACAGTTACAGGTATCATTCCAAATCCTCTTGGATGCTCCCCATCACACCCCGCCCCCCTTGGGTCTGTTTTCCAAGGCACTTGGTGCAAAAATATTGCTTGAAATGATCCTTATAAGGAGCCTTGGCTTCTCCATCCTTCCTTTCTTCCAGACTGGCTGGAGAAGGTGTTGGTGCCATGAATATTTGTAACTAATCCATCTCACAAACAATATATTCAGTGATTCCTTGATTGTACCTGGAACTGAGGATAAGGCAAGGAAGATGCAGCTCGTAGTTATCAGAACAAAAATTATTATAATTAGGTTCTACTGCCTAATTTTTCCAGCCTTTAGGTGGGACTAGGGAGGCCAAAGAGCCCGAGGCACATTTTCCTTGACCAGATTTGAAATTGAAGGGATTTGTACATTGAGATTGTCCCGTGGGAGACTCAGATGCCTCAGGCCAGGAAGAAAATCTGGAGAATAAGATGTGTGAAATCCAGTCAGTGATAGATTGACCAATGTAGAAAATGAGGTTTAAAACAACTTTTAGAGGTTAAGATATAAAGTTAGAAGTTGTTAGTTATAGAGTTGTAAAGTTAAGGTAAGAATTAGTAATAATGTTAATTACTAGAAACTCTGAAACTGTTTATTTTGGGAATGGGCCTTATCAGCCTGGAATGCGGTTTCCATGGTAACTCTGGACATCTGGCCATCCTTATCAGGTCTCAACACTATCCCATCCCTCCTGGCCCCCTGTAGCCCCCCTGGCCTCTGTAGCCCCCCCCCCCCTTGCCTCTGTAAGCCTCTTGCCTCTGTAGCAAGCAAGAAATATGGTAATTAGCGATCCCAGGATGCAACGCCTGAAGAAAATCTACACAACTTCCAAAATCAAGCAATAATTCTCCCCAACAACAGCCCCAAACAAAATAATGACTTCAATGGAGACAGGAGTGTGAAAGCCGACAGGTCTTCATCTCAAAACCAGCTGTCGTTATCCAGCCATGACAAGAAAGACATTCTAAAAGACTGACCTCTCAGCAGCAGGTGACTGAAATTGGGAATTTGGGAGCTTGTCTCCCGTGACGGGGGAGTGGCTGATTCCCCACCCGGCCGTGCAAGCAGCAGGGTGCTCATGCCCCCTCCTTCTCAGCACTTCAATGAAGAACATCATGCTCTCCCAAGTACCTATATATATAAAAGAGCTGTTTCTTTAATAAAGGCACATAAAGGAGGAAACATTGTCTCCTGCCTGGCATATTTCACACCAAGAAATAATTGAAATGTGTGAAACTAAAGCTTGAAATTCCTTTCTGCTCTTCCACACAAACCCTGTGCTCCTGCTTTCCCATCGCAGCCGTGGTCTCCTCCGGGAGCAGGTACAGGGGTGGGAACACACTGGGGCTGGGAGCGGGTGCCAAGGACAGCCTTGGAACGGGGGAATTTGGCTCCGGAGCAGGAAACAGCCCCAGCCTGAGGTTTGTGTCCAAAGCACCGCCCAGGAGAGCCCCCGGAGCTGAGCCACTCACCTGGAGCGTGGGAGGCGAGCAGCGCCTTCACCTGCCAGCACAAAGCCTGGGATCATCTCAAAATCCGCGCTTGTCACTTTGCCATTGAGGGAAAACATTCCCGGCGCTGTTTCCCGGCTTGGGAGCGCTCCCTGTCCCAGCCCAAACAATTCCCCTGCACATCCCCGTCCCAGCCCAAATAATTCCCCTGCACATCCCTGTCCCAGCCCAAACAATTCCCTGCACATCCCTCCCCCGGCCCCAACAATTCCCTGCACATCCCTCCCCCAGCCCCAACAATTCCCTGCACATCCCTCCCCCAGCCCCAACAATTCCCTGCACATCCCTGTCCCAGCCCCAACAATTCCCTGCACATCCCTCCCCCAGCTGGCGGGTGCAGCTTGTCAGTGAATTATCAGCTGTCTCATTAATGAGTCTCATTAGCGTCAGAGCTCAATTAGCACCTTCCCAGTGCTGGTTCCAGTCCAGAGGAGGGGCAAGAATTATGTTTACACCTGGAAGCAGAGCCCGTTCCTTCACCTGCCCGGGAATCCGGGAGAGTTGAGCCCGTGGTGCTCCCTCCTACCTACTCCTCCCTCACTGCCCAAATTCTTAAGGAACTGAAAACAAAACGTCTTCCCACAGGCAGTTTCGCCATTCCCCAATTCCTCTGGCATTGCTGGCTCGCTCCAGGGCTCTCCTGCTCTACCCACATCCCAAAATTCAACCTTCATTTTCCACAGGTGAAAGGGCTCTCTCTAATGTCCAGTTAATCCCTCACCCACCCAGAAGGGATCATTTTAAGCCCAAAGCCCATAAAAACCACAGGTGTCCCAAGCAGAAAATCATTCCCCTTCTCAGAGCTGGAGACAGGTTAGAAACACAGGGAAGGGGGGAAAGAAAAGAAGGAACAACAATTGCTGAACCCAAACCATAAATTTTACATAACCTGGAAAAACATTTCTGGTTTAACACCTTCAGGTTTAGCTGCCTTTTTTTTTTTTTTCCATCTCTTTTTATGGAAAGGGGAGGGAGGCAAGGAAAAGGATCAGGAAATTCTGTGCCAAAATGCAACCAGCTCGTTCCGCCCATTTTCTGCTCCTGCTGAACTTTTTATACAAATTTTATGAAATTTATTCAATAAACTGCAACCAAACCATGAGCAGTGTAGGGTTTTCTGTGCCACCCCTGCAAGTGTCATTTCAGAGTAATTTTAGAAGATTTGGTCACCGGCTGTTGCTTGGAGCCCTCCCATCTCCCACTCTCTGTCCTGAGAGGAGGGGGAGCACTGGAACACTGGGAGAGATCCCAAAGCAGCACCCTGGGAGGTTTTCCACATTTGACAGCCAGCAGAGACCAGAAGGTGGGGCTGGTTTCACCCGGCCATAAACACCACCCTCCCAACCAGGCAACGGGCAGAAAGAATTTGGGGTCAAAAGTTGTTGCCCAGGATCATCTCCCCCACTCCATAGACTGAGAGTGCTTCAGGCAGTCCCTGAGGATGCCAGAAGAGCAGGAATGCTCCAAGAGGTTTTTTAAACCAAGGAAGATGGATCCCAAGGATCAGAGCCAAACTTCTGAAAACGCTCATTTCAGACGAGGGGAACAGTCGGGTTTGATCTTCCATCTCCTCTCTGGAGCACCTGGCAGGGCCACCAGGCCAGGGGTTACTGGGGATGTGATTCCAGGGCAGGGAGAAGCTCCCAAGCCAAGGTTTGAGCCGGGTCAGCCCGGCTGGAGGTGCCAAGATCAGCCCAGCACCACAATTAAACCCCGGAGCCAACGGGCCAACCCCGCTCCTTCCGCCTCCCAGGAGATGCCAACTCTCCCAGGGCCCGACCAGGAGACTGCTGAGCTCTCTGAGCTCCTTTTAGGCTGGATCCCAAAAAAAGTGCTCAACTCCCAGAACACCCACACCGCTTCACCCTAAAACATCGAGTGGCTTTCGGGGTTGCATGCAGGAACATCTCCACGGAGCAGAATATGTTCCCAGGCCATGGGAATGCCAAGAAAATCACATTAAAGCACTTTTAGAAGAGGGATTTCCAGGACTAAGCCTTATCCCATGCAGCCAAAGGAATTAAGTGTTCCCACCCATGGCACAGAGCCCTGTTGATATTCCAGCAAGGATAGGACTGAAAATCACCTATTTCATTTCAAAGATTTACTGACCTTTCCCGCAGTTTTGTCACTCTGAACCTCCCTCTTTCACTGAAATATAAACTCATGTACAGTCCAAACTCACAGGGATTTGCCCAACAATTCCAGCAGAATGGAATGTCCAGGTCTGGTTTTCCTGGCAGCAATTCCCCATGGGAGACACTCCTGCAAGTGATGAGAGGCGTCACTATGGAACTGATCTTGGGGATGGCAGAGGCTGCACAAGGATTGGGATCTGCTCCAGGAACTGATTTTTGGGGTGGCAGAGGCTGCACAAGGATCGGTCTCGGGTTTGTCTCTGTTCTTGCCGAGATTCAAGGATGTTAAAAGTCTTTGGCCCTCTGAAAGCCCTGAGCCGTGTCGCAGAAAGAAACGGAGTCCTTCAAGGTCTTGTTTTTAGTTTTCGTGTGTTGTTTATTATTTGGTATCTCACAATTTGCTCCGCACCCAGCCGAAGTTCGGACAGCAGCTGGGACACGACACGACTGCCCACTGATGGGGCCTTGCTTGGTTCTTATACAGATAATTACGTGCCCACTATTTACTGTTTTGTACCAATGTGTGATATCTATACTACAAGGGTCATTTCTACCCTGATCCAATAGCCTGGAACTACTTTGTGTGATCACCACCCCAGAGGATGGAGGACGAAGAAGAAGGAGAAGAACTTAGGGCAACACCCCAAATCCTCTATCTTGTCTTTTATTTACCTTTATTCTAAGAATTCCTAAACTACAAAATTTCTCACCTCGTGCTGTACTAAACTATTAATTTCACATTTTTGAGGTTTCTAATTTTTCTCTCAGTGTTGGAAGCTTCTCCCATGGACTAAAATCAAACTCGGTGTCTCCCTGGGCTCTGTGCCAAGGTCTCCAACCTCCCTGGAATGGCTCCACACCCCCTGTCCAGGGTCCCAACTCCCTTTCTCAGGTCCCAGGTCATCCAAAGGGATGCCCTGGACTCCAACAGATCAGGATCTGCTCCAGGAACTGATCTTCGGGATGGCAGAGGCTGCACAAGGATCGGGATCTGCTCCAGGTGCTTGTGGGGGACTTCCATCAGCAGCTGCTGGGGTTGGGCATTTGGGGGTGGAAGAGCAGGATTAGATTAATGTTCCTGTTTAATCATGGAATATCCTGAGCTGGAAGGGACCCAAAGGATCATCAGGTCCAACTCCCGGCCCTGCCCAGCGTAATCCCAGGAATCCCACCATGGGCCTGTATTTAAGGCAAATAATGAGGAGCAAAGTGATGGTTTTTCCTCCCCTTGCAGGTATGAGGAGCAAACCAGCCCCAGGCCTGTGCAGAGGAGGAGTTTGTTGTGCTCAGGGCTCTTTCAACCAAATCCAACATTTATTCCAGGCTCTCAGGGAGAGCAGCAGCCAATGCTGTCGGAAGGAAGGTGAGGCCTCTCCCTCTGCGGAGACTCTAGAGGGACCTAAAGGGCAACTTTTGGGCAGATTTTAATTAAAAAGAGCAGAATCCCACCTGAAGTGGATCAACTTTAGCCAAGTGTGCTCATTTAGGATGTGTGGAAATCCCAGCTGGCCGAAACCCTTCCTTCTCCTCTCTGTGTCCAGTGACATCCGTCCTCTTCCTGGGAGGGTAAGGGAGTAAAAGGCTTTAACAGCACAGGGAAAAGTGTGTCCTTGAAGAGAGCAGCCCTGGGGATTTGTAACCTCATTATCTGCTGGCATTAAACACTTTTCCATTTCCCAAACCCTTCAAGTGCTCCAGGACACCCAGACTGTGCCTGTGTGAGCAAAGCTGAGCTGAGAGCCAAGGCGGAGTCCCTCACCCAAGGGCACTGAAGAGCCTCTGTAAAGTGGTAAAAGGCTTTTCCTTTGCTCTTCCTCCCTGCTCTGTCCCTGCAGGGGCTCTGTGGAATTGGCTCCCACAACCCATCACCAAATCCCAGAGATTTTTGGTGTTCCAAGTGTACGTCAGTCGATTGCTGCAGATTTCAAAGGTGTTACTCCTGCGCTGTTTGGGCAAGATCCCAAGGAATCTGTTCCAACCTGATGGGAAAGAGAAATGCCAAGGGCTTGATTCTTCAGATTTCCAAATTTGTATTAAAAAGGCTTTTTAAAGGTCAATTTTCCCAGCCCCTGCCAGGTTTCTCTGTCTGACACATGCTCTGTCCACTTCCTGCTGCTGCTGAGTCACTTGTGTCCCCAGAAACGAAGGTTTGGCCTTAAAGCTCCAGGTCTGGGACTGCAGCCCCAAAATCCCAGCAAGGGTTTGATCAGTGACTCATCTCCTCACTCTGTTTGTATTCCTCATGTTCCTGCTCCCCTCCATGTGAGGAACTGAGAGGAACCACCGGAATGGCAGCAGCTCCCTGGACACACAGACTGCAGCTGTGCAGGTGATCCAGACACTGCCTGGGACAGGGAAACACCAAAGCCCAGGGAAGGATGACTCGGGACACCGAGGTGTCCATTGCCACCTCGAGTTGTGGCTTTCCAAACCTCTCCCAGAGCATGGGAGAAATAAAGGCAGTTCTGCTGGGATTGGGATGAGCTGCACCTCTCAGACTCAGAGTAAAGTGTCTGGTACAGCCAGGCCTGAGCTGTGACACCAGTTGTACACCAGTTGTAGTATCAGAGAGGAGACAGCAGAGACCATCACCCCAAATCCCCCCCAGACCCCAACGCCCAGGCTGTGACACTTCCCAAAGCACTTCCCAAAGCACTTTCCAGCATTTAATCCAGGCATTTGAGGACCCAAATGCCTCTCCAGTCAAAAGATCCTAAACCCCCGGGGTTCTCCCCCAGTGGGAGACCTCCCATGAGTGAGGGTGAGGTTTTGTGCAGCCCCAGGTCTCATCCAGCTGCAGGCTCAGCCACGGCCGTGTCCGGCACCTTCGCCACCCCAGCCAAGATGAACTGGAACATTCCCCATCCTTGGAAGTGCCCAAGGCCAGGTTGGATGGGGCTTGGAGTAACCTGGGATAGTGGAAGGAGCCCCTGGCAGGGGTGGAACAGGATGAGCTTTAAGGTCCCTCCTAACCCACCCCATTCCATGATTCCACAATTCTGTTTGGCTTAACTCATTCAGAGCGTGTCAGGTTGGGATGGGGTTTCTTTGGAGTCTATTTGACAATGTTTCCAACACTGTGGATACTGAAAGCGAGAGGTCAGGCAGCAGCAGCAGAGTCTGAGTCTGTGTGAAATCAAGTCACGTCACTTTCTCACGCTGGCCTGAGAAATTGTGAGGAGGAATCAAAACAATCCTTGGAAGGTGAAAAACGGTTCAGGTGAAAACCATCGGCAGCTGATGTTTTCCAACTTGTTTACTTGGAAAAAACAGCCAAGGGGTGTTGTTCTGAGTGTCCAATAGTGTTTCTTTCTTGGGACTGTCTGTATAAAGCCTGGGAAAAATAAAAATAAAGATCACTTCTCTCTCTCATCTGGAGGTGAGAGGTTTGTGTGTCGTTTCTACGCCGTTCCCAATCCCGATCGACATATCCCTGCTGCCCTGGAGAAGCTGCAGCTCACCCGCTGCCCCCTCCTCCTCCCCTGGGATCACACCCCTCTTCCCACAGCCCTCCCTCACATTCCTGCCCCACGGCACTCCCAGGCCTGGCTGTGTTGGTTGGCTCATCCAAGCAGAAGGAATTCCCGAGGATGAAAACGTGGAGGAAAGAGCTGCAGCCAGAGAGTCCCAAAACACAACCAAGGTCTGGAGCAACGTGAGGACTGAGGAGAGCCATGAGGTCAACTCTTCTCTCACCCAGATCCCCTCAGGATGCCCAAGATCCCTGGAGCATCCAGGAGCTCCCAAACACCTCAACAAAGCTGGGGATTGTGGCTCCAAAACCAACCAGCCGTGAGACAGGGAAGAGGAAAGAAACACGAGGAACAAAACCAAACCTTCATCTGAAACTTTCCACCTTTTCCCTGCAGAACACCACCTCCCACGCAGGGACCTGCTCCGACCCCTCCCAGGGATCAACACACGCAGGAGCAGCAGGAAAAACCCAACCCCAACCCCAGGAGGGCACAGGGTTAGAGGGGAAGGCCCTGCCCCAAACCAGGTGGGACCAACCTCCAAGTGAGGGATGAGGAGATCCTGCTTTTCCAAGGATTTGGCCAACGAGTGTCTAGAAAAAGTCACCACGTTCCAGGCATCGGTTCCAGTTTAAACTAATCAGCAATTTCCTCAAATTAATGGATGTGTTGGAAAAAGCCCAGATCACCAACCTGCAGAAAAACCACCTTGGGAAATAGATTTGGCCCTGCAGATGGTTCCTGGCATTAAAATGCAGCGTTCTACCTTTTTTCTAGGTAGAACCCACAGCAAAATGATCATTTACCCTTAACCTGCCAGCCAGACCTTATTCATTCCCAGTAAATTCCCATTTATTGCTGAGAATTTCATTAACCAGCAGGTTGAGTCCCACTTTCCTTCAAACCTCTCTCTTGAAAGCAGAGGGACCAGCAAAAAAATTAGGATCTCCTCGAATAAAAAGCATTTTACACCCTCAAAGTCTCAATTTCAGTTGACCCAACCAGTAAAAAAGGGGAGTTTTCACCTGAAAATAATTCACCTGACCCAAATTCCCCAATTTTTGTTGTCCTTACACAAGGCCTAGCTATGGCCCCTGTGACTTTAAACATTCCTCAAACCCAGAGAGGACAGACCAGGTGCTGCTCTGGCTGCCAAGCACAAGAAACGTTAATTAGTTCCCATTCTTTGCATCGCAAACACTTTGGGAAAGTTTCGTGCAGCCTCACCCCGTTTTCCACAGAAATAAAAGGAAAAGGTGCTCTGCAGAGGGAACTGCCCCCGGGAATCTGCTCCAGCACCGAGGCCTCTCCCGGCACCCCCCGTGTCCTGCTGTTCCTGCGGCCCTGCCAAAGGGAGTTTGGGCTCTTCCCCTGGAGCTCTGCCCAGAAACTGCTGTGGTCTCAGCACTGCCCGGCGTCCCTGGGCTGCTCCAGCAGCAGAAACTGTCATGGTTCATGGCTGGGGCCCAGAAGGGCTGGTGGAAGGCGTCCTCCAAGATGTGGACACGGTTTTGGTGCAGCCAGAGCAGGGTTCAGCTACAGCGGTGTCAGCTTTGGGTCCGGGCTGGGCAGAGCCTCCCAGCCCTGCAGCATCACCCCTGCAGCATCACCCCTGAACCATCACCCCTGAACCATGATCCCATCACCATCATCCCATCATCCCATCACCATCACCTTCATCACTGTCACCCCATCACCAACACCCCACCACCATCACCCCCTGCACCATCATCCCNCTGAACCATCACCCCTGAACCATCACCCCCATCCCATCACCACCACTCCATCCCATCACCCCATCCCATCACTCCATCCCATCACCTCCCCAGATCTGCTGCTCTGGCCGGGGCTCCATCCCAGCGTGCAGAGAGTGAAGTACCAAGAGAAGGAGCAGCTCAGGACCCTCGACAGCAAATCCACTTCACTCATTAACAAGGTGAGCTGAGAACATCCCAGCTCGTTCCCAGGGTCTGGAGTCCAAGGGAGGCGTTGGACAGGGACAGGGCACGGAAAAGGCACGGAAAGGGCACGGAAAGGGCACGGAAAGGGCATGGAAAGGGCATGGAAAGGGCATGGAAAGGGCATGGAAAGGGCATGGAAAGGGCATGGAAAGGGCATGGAAAGGGCACGGAAAGGGCATGGAAAGGGCACAGAAAGGGCACAGAAAGGGCACGGAAAGGGCACGGAAGGGCACGGAATCCTGGCAGAACAACTCATTAGAGACATCCAGGGAACTTGCACAATCTGCCAGGGGAGAACCTTGGGGGTTTACGAGGCCTCGGTGTCCAGGCACGGCTGCTCTGGCCTCTGGGCCTGGCTGGGGCAGGAAACAAGCTAAAACCAGCCCCAGCTGCCCTCCAGCCCCCTCTCAGCCCTCTCTGCACAGCCCAGATTTGTTGTGGAGCTGGTTTTGAGACTGTCTTTGCTTTTTTGTGCATTTCCACCCGGGTGCCCCCAAACAAAAGCTGCTGGATTGGGAAACGCTGCCGGGTGTGCCAAGAGCAGGAACACGTCCCAGTGCCAGGGCATCAGCACTGCTCCCAGAGCACTCTGCCACGGGAAAACACCCACAGGGATCACCCAGTCCAACCCCTGGCCCTGCACAGACACCCCAAAATCCCAGCCTGTGCCCAAGGGAATTGTCCAAACATTCCTGGAGCTCTGGCAACCTTGGGGCTGTGACCATTCCCTGGCAGCCTGTTCAGTGCCTGACCATCCTCTGGGGAAGAACTTTCCTGATATCCAACCTAAACCTGCCCTGACACAGCCCCAGCCGTTCCCTGGGCCCTGTCCCTGGTCCCCAGAGGTCGGAGCTGCCCCTCGGGATGAGGCTGCAGCCCCCAGGGAGTCTCCCCTCAGATTCCTCTTCCCCAGCTGGACAAACCAAGTGACCTCAGCTGCTCCTCCCCTGGGCCCTCCAGACCCTTCACCACCATCTTCACAGTCCTCGTCCCGTTTCCCATTTTTCTTTCTGGGATTAAGGTTTGGATCCTGCAGCAGCAGCAGCAGAAGGTGCTGGAGACCAAGTGGAGCTTCCTACAGAGTCACAGTGAGAGCAGCACCAAGGCCGAGCTCAGGGCTTTTATCTGGAACTTGAGGGAGAAACTGGGAGCCCCCAGAGCAGCAGAGCCCAGTTACAAACAGGCCCGAGAGCAGCAAAGCAGGGCTGGGAAACCAGCAGGAAAATGTGAGTAAAAACCAGAGAAATGCAACTTCAGAGCTCAAAATGTTGCCTGAAATTTGTGAACAGGCAGAAACACCGGACTTTTTGGGGTAGCAAATGGTTCCCAGAGAACTTGTAGGGGGAGATGAAATAGATTCAGCTCCAGCAGGTTCCCGTGGTGGAGGTGAAGAGGATGGAAAGATCTTCCAGGATCCCAGTACAGAATGCAGCATCCACATTTACAGACACATGGAGGAAGCAGAATATCCCTCTTCCACATTTGCTTTCCCTCCTTCCTGACTCAGACATTCACATTTCCAAGTGTTCAGCAGCTATTTGAGGTCACACAAAAGCAGTTCTGATGCAGAAAACTCTCTGAAAACACGTTTGTTTTCCCATGGGCTACAAAAAAAGAGCAAGGTATCCCAAAACACTGTCTGGGGAGAGGGAAAAAAATCAGAGTTTCATTTGTTTCACTTTTGGCCTGAAGGAACTCAAAGAATGAGGGAATTGTGCCGAACTCCAGCAAAAGTTTTCCCAAGCAGGTCCAGGGATGAGCAGAGCCTGCAGACACACCCAGGAGGAGCCCCTTGTCCTGAGGAGGGTGAGCAAGGGACTCTCTGGTTGAACTTTCCCCTTCTGGTTCTTTTTTGGGTGGTCGTGGTGACTTCTTTCCCCAAGGCAGCAGAGGAAACAAGTACAAGCAGAAGCCGGGCTTGCTCAAACTTCAATTAGACCCCAAATCCCAGGAGCCAGAGTGAGGCTGCTTTACACCACAACGACACGAGACTCTGACTTCAGAGGGCTGAAAACGACTCCTTTATTTCTGGGATGTGTCTCCCTTTTATACTGTTCTACACAGACCAGTTCGGTTGGTGACACAAAGACAAACCTCTTCACTCAAGTTGGTCAGAGCACAGGGACAGCAAGAATCCCTCCTAGGGAAAGGATGGGAACCAAGTTTTCAGTTACAAAAACATTTCTCTTGTTTACAGAGAATTCCCTGGGAAAAGAATTTCAGAAACCCAGAACACCTCAGGCACGAAGCAGGGCTACACCAGAGCACAGCCATGGCACTGACCCTGAGGGCAGCGTCTACTCTCCCTCCTAAAATTCCCCTTTCCAGCTCCAGAGCATCTCCAGAACACAGAGAGAGTTCTCCTGGACAAAGCCCAGCTGGAAGCCGAGGTGGAAGGGCTGAAAGAGCAGAGTGAATTCCTGAGAACGTTCTGCAAAGAGCTGAGAGGCTTCCCCAGGGCTCCAGCAGCAATCCCCTTTTCCCAGCTGGATTGAGAAGCTGGTTTTCCTGGGGGAGCAGGGCGTGGCCCAGGGCCCGGGGGTGATTTCCTGTGAAATGCTTCAGTTGAGGTGCTGGGGCTGGGTTGGACTCGATGATCTTGAAGGTCTCTTCCCACCCCGTGGCTCCGTGACTCTGTGAATCCACAGACACACAAATAACGTGACCCAAAGTTTTCTTCTTTTTAGTGCTTGTAACTTTGTGCTGCAGATTCTCATGCAGCTTCCTGTAAACAATGTGTATTTTTAGGATGTTTGCGTATTTCTCCTCTGTGAGGAGAAATGTGATTGATGATGTTCACCCTCCAGGTTAAAGGAGTAGTGACCTGTGCAGCCAATCTCTTGACCTTGGTACAAATGTGTATAAATGAATTCAGATTTTGAATAAAGAAAACGGAAGAAGTTTTGCCTGAACTCTGCCGTGCCTGCTTCATCCTTTGTGTGTCAAAAACTGTGACGTGACCCTTTCCCCACTCTCCACAGACTCCGTGGGGAAGGTGCCACCCCATCAACACCTGTAAGCTGGAATATTCACCCACCAAAACCTGCCTCTCCTCCAGGGAATTTCCTCAGCCACTTTCCACTCCCAGCGAGGTCTCACCCACATCCCAAAGCCTGGATTTGCTCCAGGATCAGCATCCAGAAATTCCCACTGGAGCAGCAGGGTTGGAGCAGTGGGATCTGAGCAGCAGGAGCAGCTCCCATGGGAAGGGTGTCCCGGAAAACCTGTGGATCAGTGCTGGGAACAAAGCCCCACTTCTCCCATCGCATGGAGACAAAAATGGGTCATTTCCATGTTCAAGATTTTTGCTATTTTTTCTGGGGAATCCAGCAGAAAGTAAGGCTAAAACCCTTCATCACAGCCATGAAAACCAGATCCTTTGGCATCGTTCCCTGGCCTTCCATTCCCACAAGTGCAGGGATCCAAATGGGCTGGGAGGGAGGGGAGGCAGCTCCTTGTGCCTGGGCCAGGTCCTGCTCAGCTCATTGGGGTGATTCCCAGCAAAGGCACCCCCAAGCTCCATCCCATCCNATCTTCCCAGGACGGGAATTTCTCTCTCTCCCCCAGCCCAGGGGAGCTGAGCTCAGCCCCTGCTGCTTTCAGGCCATTTCATTCCTTTGAAGCATCAGATGAGAGTCTCAACCAGGACTTGATGATCTTGAACTTTGACACTTCCATGGGTCAACCCTGGGCCGGGTTCCCAGTCTCCCATCCAGCCCTGCCCTCTGGCAGTGGGAAGCCATTCCCTGTGTCCTGTCCCTTCATCCCTTGTCCCCAGCCCCTCTCCAGCTCTCCTGGAGCCCCTTCAGGCCCTGGAAGGGGCTCTGAGCTCTCCCTGGAGTGAGGTGACCACCCCCAGCTCTCCCAGCCTGGCCCCAGAGGGGCTCCAGCCCTGGAGCAGCTCCGTGGCCTCCCCTGGACTCTCCAGCAGCTCCAAATCCTCCCTGTGCTGGCCCCAGGGCTGGGGCAGCTCTGCAGGTGGGGTCTCACCTGGGCACAGGGGCAGAGCCCCCCTCCCCTCTGCCCACGCTGGGGCCCAGCCCAGGCTCGGGGGGCTCTGGGTCCCGTCCAGCTCTCGGCCCCCGACACCCCCAGCTCCTTCTCCCAGGGCTGCTCCGTCTGCTCGTCCCCCTGGATCCATCCCGGGGTGGCCCTGGGGCAGCTCCTGCCCTTGGCCTTGCTGAACCTCAGGAGGTTCCCACAGGAACCTTCAGCTCCAGCTCGTCCAGGCCCCTCGGGGTGGCCCCGTCCTTCAGGGGTGTCACCTGCAGCCACCCAGACCAGCTGCCCTTCCCAGGTCCTGGACCCGAAATTTCAAGGAGCAGCGCTGGAGCACTTGGAAATCCCTGGTAATGCAGAGTGAGACCCACAACTCCTCCACAACATCCCAAAACCACACAATTCCTGCCCAAGCACCCCAAACCCGCCCAAATGGTGACAAACGGTGGCACCTCCTCCCCAGAGTGGCTCAGAACAGATCCGGTGGGAGGTGCTGGGCTGTGGCAGGGCTGAGGCAGGTGAAGGATCCATCGAGCATTCACTCCCCATCCCAGAGGAATCAGCATCCCCAGGTGACCCCAAAGCCTCCGGCCCCAGCTCCACAGAGCTGCAGCTCCAGGCAGGGTTTGTCCCCCCGGGCTGGGAGAGGCACAGGCAGCAGGAATTGTGTCCCTGCTCCAGGTGACCCAGCTCCCAGGAGGCCCAAACACTCCCACAGGGGACCGAGGGCTGGGGCAGGGACGGTGGATCAAAGCTCCCCACATTTCCCATTGCACTGGGACACAGAAGGGTCTTTTCCACGCTCAGGAGTTTTGCTGGTCTTTCCAGGGAATCCGTGAGCGAGAAGAGCTAAAATCCCACTCCTCCCTCCCATTAAAACCAGATTCTGCTTCAGTCCTGAGCTCAAACCATGACTGAACCAACTCCCCCCGTCCCTCTGCCCAGACTCCAGGCAGGCAAATTCCCAGCAGGAATGAGCTGCACAGGCAGCAAACCCCAAACCCCAAACCCCAAA
>VZDJ01000252.1:304011-355591 GCA_008694505.1 Cyanoderma ruficeps | reverse complement strand
GAGCTCCTGAGCACCCAGGGCAGCACAAAGAACTTCACTGAGACCGGACATGCAGCTAAAAGGGAAACTTTATTAGTCCTATAAAGGACTCATCAGAGACATAAAAAGCATAAAAATCCAACCCAAAGCATAATGCCAGGGCAGGGCTGAACATCAACACAAAAAACTGGGAGCAGGTCCTTGGAGTAAAAACTCTTCCTGCTGCAGTAACAACAATTTCTCTGGAATGTTGAAGACCCATTTTGGCAGGAACAAGGAGTTTTTGGAATGGGGCATCAACTGAACCCTCACTGCAGGAGACTCCAGATATCACTAAATACCCTTAAATAGGGAGTGGTAAACAGAGACACCCAAAAATAGGGAATTCATCTCCCAATTCAGTGGGACACATGGAATTTGAAGCGGTTTTAGATCCCTCAAGCTTTGGGCCTCATTTAAAAAGAGGGAAAGGGTGTGGGAGGTTCTTGAGGAGTTATTTTGCTATGAGGAGCCTGAAATCAATCTGTCAGTGCTGCCTTTGGTCAGAAACAGCTTCAGTCACAGGAGAATGTTGAATCCCAACCCTGAGCCCATTTCCAAAGAAAACAAGGGGAGACCCAAACCTGTTTTCTTCCTGGTATATTTAAAAAACCCAACCCAGGGTGACCCTTGGCAGGGGCTGAGGAGCCTGAGGGATTAGAGTCTTCCAAATCCTGTTAAGAGGGAAAGAATCTTCTGGTCTCTTGCAGAAGCACAGCAGAAATGTAGGGTTTGCCTTTCCAAGGGTGAAATCCAGCCCGGAGCAGGGGGTACCAAGCAAAGGGTAACAGCAGGGATACCCCACCTGCATCCTGGGATAAATTTCACCCCACAGGCTGGATCCTGCTCCCAGAGGAATGGTTCAAATCCAAGAGTGCAGGATCGAGCCCGGGCAGGGCAGGGGCAGGGCCTCAGCACTGCAGGAGTTTTGCAGCCAATTCATCCTGCAAAAGGCACCAAGACTTTGCTTTCCACGGTTTCCCTCTCTCGGGGGCTGGGAATGCCGAGCTCCGTCCCTGGAGTTACTTCCTGACGCTCCTCCGGCTGGATGAGGTGGTGGTGATGGTGTAGGACTTGGTGGAGCCTCCCGAGGAGAACCCGAGGGCTCCACTGCCCATTCCCGGCCCCAGGCTGAGGCCTCCTCCGATCCCTGCTCCCAGGAAGCCGCTGGAGCTGGAATATCCGCCCCCGCCGCTGGAGCTGACCACGGCTGGCAGGGAGAGGAGCAAAGTCAGCACCTGGAGCCTGCACCCTCGGGAAAGGCTCCCATGGGATCGTGGAATGGTTTGGGTGGGAAGAACATTAAAGCCCACCCAGGGTCACCCCTGCCATGGGCAGGGACACCTCCCACTGCCCCAGGCTGCTCCAATCCATCCCAGGGCTTCCCCATCCTCACAGGGAAGAATTTCTTCCCAATATCCCATCTAAACCTCCCCTTTTTCAGTTTAAAGTCCTTCCTTCTCGTCTTCTCACTCCATCACCCAACCTGGCTCAGGACCCCCTGAGCTTGGAGAACTCATGGAGAGCCCCTAGAAAACCCACAGAGAATCCCATTTCACAAACACACTCAGCTCGTCTCCTGGTGCCCCAAAGCTGTGGGAACGTGGTTCCCCAATTCCCAGCAGGAATTAAAGGGCTGAAAATCAGAGCTGCTGGTTTGGGGCATCCCTGAGAGAGCAGCTCCTGCCCAAGGTCCGGGCCAGGTGAGGATCCAACACCTCCCAAGCTGGAAGAACACCCTCTGCCATCACCTGTGCCCCAATTCCCAACCCAGGGAATGCATTTCCCATTATTCCCATTAGTGCTTTTCTATCCATACAAAAATGGGAGGAAGGGAGGATCAGTGCTGCCCCAAGTCCAATTTCACCCAGGTGAGCCAGAGCTGAGCTCAGGACGGAGCCCCAGCACCACCCCCAGGCTCGGGGTGCTCCCAGTGAGGAGGGGCTGAACTGGGGGAACTGGGACACTCTGAGCCCCCTTTCCCACGGGTTCAGAACGAGGTGGAACCACTAAATAACAAAATCCACTCACAGATGTTGACGTTGCCAACTCCATCCCCAGCCAACCTGTTGGAAAAGACAAAGGGAAGGGGAGGGATTAGACTCAGCTCTCCTTGGTCCTGGGGGTCCAGGGGGAGGACAGAGGCAGGGAGTTACTGCTCCAGCTGCACCCAGGGAGGATCCCTGGGCCCTCCAGGCTCTGTGCCAGCCCTGCATTTACCAGCTCTGTTATTGCCATGGCTGGGGAGGACAGAGCACGGAGGTTCTGTCCTAATTCCACAGGGATTTCCACCTGGAAATGTTCTGCCACAACATCCATCAAACATGATGGAAACCAGCTTTTTCCTTCTTCGCTTATTTGCCCTGTTTTGTTGTTCTTTTTTTTTCCCCAGAATCTGCCAGTTCGGCTCTTCAGCCAAAACATTTCCAGGACCAGAACTCAGATTTTTCAAAGGTTTCCTTGCCTGCATTTCCTTGTGGAAACGGGAACTGGGCTCTCACAGCCTTCCCAGGCCAAGGGAGGAAAGGGCTGGATCCTTCCCCGAGGGAATCTCTGCTCACCAATCCTCCCACGTGTCCTCACCTGCTCTCCTCGCCCTCCAGCAGCTTCCTGTAGGTCGCGATCTCGATGTCCAGGGCCAGCTTGATGTTCATGAGCTCCTGGTACTCCCGGAGCTGCCGGGCCAGGTCAGCCTTGGCTTTCTGCAGAGCCGCCTCCAGCTCCTCCAGCTTGGCCCTGGCGTCCTTGAGGGCCAGTTCCCCGCGCTCCTCGGCCTCGGCCACGGCCGCCTCCAGCTTGGCTCGCTGCGGGGACAGAGCGGCCACATCAGGGGCTGCTGGTCCCTGCAGGAGGGTCCTGTGCCCCAAACCTCTGGCTCTGCTGCCCAGCCCCTCTTCATGGATCTGGGGCTGCACTGGGATTTCATCCCTGCTTGGTTTTTCGGGCACTGGATGGAGATGGAAACTCATCTCCTTCCAAGGTGAGGAAGATGGAAAGATCTCCCAGGATCCCAGTACAGAATGCAGCATCCACAGACACATGGAGGAAGCAGAATATCCCTCTTCCACACTTGCTGTCCCTCCTTCCTGACTCAGACATTCACATTTCCAAGTGTTCAGCAGCTATTTGAGGTCAGACCAAAGCAGTTCTGCTGCAGAAACCTCCGTCTCCCAGAAGGAAGACTAAGTCTCTCCCCACTGGCTACATTTTTTCAGGTGATCCTCAGCTTCCCAGTCCCCCAAATCCCACAGATCCCTGGGGGTTCAGGAAAGCTCAGGGTTTCTCTGCTAATTTCCCCAGAGTTTTTCAGAGCTGGGCAGTCTCTGGCTGAGATGTGACTGGAGCACACCTGGAGCTGCCCAAACACCCAGATCCACCCCAAGACCAGCCCTGGGGGGCCCCAGGGAACCCCCAGCTGTGCCCCCACAGCTCCAAACCCCCCGTGGTTGGCAGGAAGGGCTCCCAGAGGCTTTGTGCTCCCAAGGGAGCCCCAACAGGGCAGCTCAGCTGGTGCCAGAGCCTCCCTGCCCTGAAACCAAATAATCCGGGATGAATCACCAGGTTTATCTGGAGTGCAGCTCCAGGCCAGGCCTAAGCCACAGCCCTGATAAAGGGATAAAACGCCAGTGAAAGCAAACAGAGCTCCCCAAACCTCTGTGTGTGTGCCCAAACATGGTGTTCCATGGCAAAGGGAGTGGACAATGATCCCAGGAACAGGAGGGCACCAGGATTGTGTCCCAGGGGTGATTTCCACTCGTCCTCTCCCAAATCCACCTTCCTGGCAGGACCACCCTGCTCCCAACGCTCACCCTCCCCCAGCAGAACTGAAATCCTTCAGGATGAGCAGTGCAGCCACCCTGGAACGGTTCTTACACACCATGGAATTGTGAGGGTTGGAGAGATCTCCAAAATCACCAAGCTGAAGGTGCTGTGTGACACCCAGACCCCTGAGACCTCCCTAACATCACAGAATGGTCCCGAGTTGGAAGGTCCCACACGGACCATCATGGCTCAGCACATGACAACCCTAAAAACCCCACTAACCCTGAAATTCAACACCTGAGAGCACTGCTCTGGGAGCTCTGGCAGCCCTGGGGCTGTGACCATTCCCTGGAGAGCCTGGGCAGTGGCTGACACCCTTCAGGGGCAGAAAAACCCAATATCCAACCTGACCCCCCAGACTCAGCTCCAGCTGCCCCCGAGATGCCGTCCCCAGCCCCCAGAGGGATCAGTGCCTCATCCCAGCTCTGAGGCCGGAGAAGGACAGGAGAGGGGCAGCTCCTCACCTGGGCCTTGGCGTTCTCGATCTCCCCCTGCATCCTCTGGATGGCCCTGTTGATCTCCGTGATCTCGTTCTTGGTGTTCCTCAGGTCATCCCCGTGTTTCCCAGCTGTCACCTGCAGCGCCTCATACTGGGACAGAGCAGGGGACACAGTGATGGGGTGAGCACGGCAGGGATGAGGGGGACAGAGCCCCCCACGCTCCCCTCACGGCCCAGGGGGTACAGAGCTGCTGATCACGGAAGGGTCTGCCTTGGAAGGGACATTGAAGCCCATCCAGTGTCACCCCTGCCACGGGCAGGGACACCTTCCACAGTGCCAGAGTACTCCAAGCCCCATCCAACCCGGCCTTGGACACTTCCCGGGATGAGGCAGCAACAGCTTCTCTGGGAAATCCATGCCAGGGCCCCCCCACCCTCACAGGGAGGAATTCCTTCCCAATATCCCATCTGTCCCTGCCCTCTGGCAGTGGGAAGCCATTCCCCGTGTCTCATTGCTTCAGGCCCCCTCTGTGGACCTGATATTTTCTGAGCCTGAGAATTGCTGAGCTCTTCCCAAGGAAAACTTTTCAACAGTTTTTCTTTTCCCCAAAACAACCTTGTGTAAACAATGTTCCTTTCCCATGACAACAGGCGTTGTTGCTGTTTCTGTCCCTCAGCCCATGGCAGAGGTGTCAGCCCTGTGGGCCAATGACGTGCCTTTCGCACAGCGTGTTATAAAAGGGCTGAATGAATTGTAAATAAAACCTGATTTCTACTCCTTTCTGACTGGAGCCAAACATCTTTATTTCGTGTCCTATCGCGACACCTCCCCAGCTCTCCTGGAGCCCCTTCAGGTGCTGGAAGGTCTCCCTGGATCCGTGTCCCCTGGCAGGGCTCACCTTGCTCTGGTACCAGGACTCGGCCTCGGCGCGGCTGCGGTTGGCGATCTCCTCGTACTGCGCCTTCACCTCGGCGATGATGCTGTCCAGGTCCAGGTTCCGGCTGTTGTCCATGGACAGCACCACCGAGGTGTCCGAGATCTGGGCCTGCAGCTCGTTGAGCTCCTGCAGGAAAACCGAGCCCGTTAATCAGCCCCTCTTTGGGAAGCCAATTCAAGAGAGAATCCGAGGAGAGAAGGGAAAGAGAGGCAGACAAGAATCCCATCAAAATAATCATTAATTAGGAGGGAACCAACCTTGCAAAGCACAGAGCAACAGCCAACAGCAGAGCTGGAGCTGTTTATCCCTACTTTGGCAGCAGGGCTGCTTATCCCACTATTACCCCGTTCCTTAGACAACAACCCAGCTGGTTGCAGAACCTGGAGGGGCAAATTCCAGCACCTCTCCCAGGGATGCGTGTCCAGCTCGGGCAATCCCTGATCTCTGAAACAACGGGGAGGAGGAAGGAGCTGGGAACAAGCAGCTTTCCTTCCTTTCTGTCACACAGCACTGCCTCCCCCAGCACTCAATCCCTACAAACCACTCGTTTCTCTTATTTTCACACAAGCAGCATCCCAAATGTCTGTCCCATTATGTCTGCAGTCCATCCACCCCACACCCCAGACAGGGAGAAAGCTGTGTGCCAATCCATGGGAGTTCAGAGGAATCGCTTCACAGGCAGGCATGGTTTTGCTTATGGAAGGAAAGACTCCATGAATCCATCACCTTCCCCACATTCGTTTTTCCAGCCAGCATTCCCTGTTCTCCCCCTCTGAAGAAGCAGAAGGGTCCTCACCGTCTCATGGAAAAGCCTCATGAAGTTGATCTCATCTGTCAGACTATCCACCTTGGCCTCCAGCTCCACTTTGTTCATGTAGGCAGCATCCACATCCTGGAAAAATGAGGAATTACCCACTAAGATTGTGGAGCTTTGATGTCTGAGCCCACCCAGCCTCTGGTGGCTTCCAAAGGAGAGTTCCCCAAACCAGCTCCAGCTGTCCCAGTGGCACCCCAGAGCCTACAAATCATCTCCCAGGGCACCGAATGCTGCTGGAGTGCAGATGCTGAGAGTCCTGGGGATCCCCTGGATCCCTGTTCGCCAGTTCAGTGTCAGGTTGGACACGAAGACCTCAGGAAAGGTCCCAAAGAAAGATCTGGCATCATCTCTGGTACCCCTGGGACCCGAAACCTCTTCCCTGGGTGTGTGGAGACCTCAGGGCCTCCCCTGAGCTGCCTTTGGCAGGTGTGGGATGGAATCCTGCCCCTCAGAGCTTCAGCAGAGCTGGAGTAAACGGTGAGTAGGGCAAAGAGTAAAGTGTGAGTTGGGGCAAATGGGGGAAAGGGCTGCACACACTGATGATCCATCCCAGGGAAGAGCCTGGACAGGGCTGGACAGGGCTTGGAGCACCCTGGGCCCATGGAAGGTATCCCTGCCCGTGGCAGGGGTGGGATTGGGATGGACTTTAGGGTCCCTTCCCGCCCACCCCACGTGAGGATTCCCTGACCCACGATGACATTCACCTTCTTGAGCACCACAAACTCGTTCTCGGCCGCCGTGCGCTTGTTGATCTCGTCTTCGTACCTGCCAAGAAAAGGGATTTCTGTGAATTGGAGCCTGGATAAAAGGAAAAACATCTCAGTGGAAGGTTATCCCAGCTCTCTTCTCTGTCCCTCCATTTCTCTGGAGCCAGCCCAGCAATTCCCCAGGGCTGGTTCACCAGTGGTGCCACAGGTCTGCTCTGGATGAGCTGCTCCACACCAACCTGGAGAGCATCCCCTCCCTGCTTCCCACAGCCCTTAAAATTCCCTGTGCTTCAGAAAATTCCTGCTCCTCCTCTGGGAAAGGCCCAGCCTGTACCCCCACTCTGTCCCCAACCCTTCAGGGTGCAAATACAAACCAGGTGAGACACGAACAGATCCCACAGACTCCTCTGGGCTGCTCCCAGCAGAGCTGCTTCCACTCTGCACTTCCCTATCCCAGACTGCTGGGAACATTTTGCAGGTGTTGAACACATGGCACTGCCCTGGGCAGAGCTAAAGGTCATTAATTACCCTCACTCTCCTCCAAAGCCTCACCAAATTACCAAATTCCAGTTTTGGTGACTCCTGTTCTGGTGTTCACTCTCAGATGAGGGGCTCACTTGAAAATCCCCAGGGGTTCACTTAAACTTCTCCAGCAGATAAAAATCCCTCTCCAGGGATTGTACAGGACCACCTCTGATTTGCAAACCTGGATCTTGGAACCCACCTGGACCTGTCTGTGCACTCCCAACCTGCCCAAACATCCATCCCCAGCCTGCTCTGGGGATCTGGGAATCCTGAAAGCCATTCCAGGAGCAGAGCAGGAAACACTTTGGCTGTTTGGGAATTGTTGCCAGGTTAAGGCTCTTTATTTACATGGGCCCTGCATGGCCAGAGCTGGAATTTGCCTTCCAAAGCAGGAGCTGCTCCACCTTCCCAGCCTCCCTGCCCCTCCCTCCTGCTCCGAGCTGGAATTGTGCCCATCCACACTGGGATCAATGGACGTTGCCCCTTTGGAGGTCAGTGAGCTGCCAGGGCTATTCCAGAGGAATGAATCCCAGGAAATGACGCAGAAGTGCACACAAGGGAGATAAAAACACCGAATTCTTCCAGAATGGATCATCAAATTCCTCATTTCCTGGGGGCAGCTCCACCAAGCGGGTCAATGAACTGATAAAACATGGAATCTTGGAATGATTTGGGTTTGTAGAGACCATAAAGCCCATCCCATTCCCAGCCCTGCCGTGGGCAGGGAAACCTTCTGCTATCCCAGGCTGCTCCAAGCCCTGTCCAACCCGGCCTTGGGCACTTCCACAGAGGGGGCAGCCACAGCTTCTCTGGGAAATCCATTCCAGGGCTTCCCCACCCTCACAGGGAGGAATTTCTTCCTAAATTGTCCAGTATTGTCCTGAGGCCCCTCTGGAAGCCCAGGACACTCTCAGCCCTTGGAACTGAGCCCTGTGGGCTGCACAATCCCAGCTGGCTCCACACCCTCTGCCGCTGCAATTCCTGAGTGAGGGGCTGGCTCTCATCCCTGGAACCTTTCCTCCCCTAAGTATCACCTGGGAATTCCTGTGGAAACCAGACCTATGGAAAAGAGGCCACAGGCACCCCCAGAGCACATCATGGCTTAGGTTTTCCGTCTATAAATGAGATTTTCTCCATATAAATGGGGAGCAGCAGGTTCTGCATTCCAGTTATTGCATCCTCACTCCCTCGGCTCCTAATTCCTGCTTCCCTTCCATTAGCACATAGAGGGTTTGGCTTTCCATGGATCCGTAGGCTAAAGGAATAAATCCACGAGTCCACGGACTGAATCCATGGGAAATGCGACTAAACTTTGGGTTTTAATCCCTGAGGCTGCAAAGCAGCTCCTTGCAGAGATCCCAAGACCGACTGTGGATGGAGTAACGGAGAGGAAGCAGCCGGGCAGGGCTGGGGGAAGCATCATTCCCAAGCAGCTCTTTGGGAATCTCTGGGCATTGACTCTCCCTAAACACACCCTGGGGATTATCAGCTCTGTTTGTTTGCAGTTCCTGCCTGATCCAGTTTGCCAGCTCCGTCCTATTCTTCCCTTCCTTTCTCAGAGACGTTTCCCGGCTGGGCTGGGCTGGGACAAAGGCCACCTTTCTTCTGGGGCTCCTCCCAGGTGACACTGAGAAGCCACTGAAGAGCTGCAGGGCAGCTGCTCCATTCCCTGCCCAGGGAATGTGCCGGGAGCTCCTGCGGAACTCTTGGAGTTCTGTCCACCCCAAAGAGCCACTTCTGACCCTGAGGAGGCCCCAAAGCACCACCTCCAACCCCAAGGAGGCTCCAGAATGTCACTTCAGCCCTGAGGAGTTCCCAAAATGCCACTTCCAACCCTGAGGAGGGCCCAAGAAGATGGAGGCACTGGCCCGTGCAGGAACAGGGTGCCAGAAACAACGAGCAGGAAGAATCCAGGCATCTTTCCCTGGACTGCACACCTCATCCCTGGCCAGAAAACATCTCCCACCCTGGCAGGGGGGCCGGGGACATCCGTGCCCAGCCACCGGCCCCGCCAGCAGCTCCACCACCCCGTCAGGGGGACACACTGATACTTTACTTGGTCTTGAAGTCCTCCACAAGGTCCTGCATGTTCTTGAGCTCTCCCTCGAGGCGCCCCTTGTCCGCCTGGAGCCCTTCCAGCTGCCGCCGCAGGTTGCTGATGTAGGACTCGAACATGGGAGCCATGTTGCTCCGCGTCGTCTTCTGCTCCTGCAGGAGGCTCCACTTGGTCTCCAGCATCTTGTTCTGCTGCTCCAGGAACCGCACCTGGGAGGGAGAGCGGGGTCATTTTGGGGTGGTGGGACAGAGGGGGAGCCTACACGACAGGAGAGGGAAGGACTGGGCTGCAGGTGGTAGTCCTGGCCCAGGAATTGGGGTGTTCCTGGGAAGCACCAGAGGAGGGTCATGGAGGTTGGCTGCTCTGGGATCTGGTTTGTGACTGTGAGGCTCTGGGTGAATTAAAGAAAAGCAGATTCTGCTGGGCTGACACTTGACAGAAACTGGCCCCAGACCTTAAACCCTCCAATTACTCCAGCTCCAGGGCTGGATTCCTCACATTTCGGGGATACCAGAGCGGGATTTACACAAGGTCAATTAGTGCAGCAGAGCCAAACTGGGCAGGGCAGCATAAACACCCAGGGCAGGCTCTGGTTCCATCTGCCCTCCTGGGACAGGTTCTGGTTCCATCTGCTCTCCTGGGACAGGCTCTGGTTCCATCTGCTCTCCTGGGACAGGCTCTGGTTCCATCTGCTCTCCTGGGACAGGTTCTGGTTCCATCTGCCCTCCTGGGACAGGTTCTGGTCCATCTGCTCTCCCGGGACAGGCCCCTCCAGGAGCCTCTCCCTCCCCAGATTTGGGGCTGGGGTGGGGGTTCAAAGCCTGCACCCCCATTTGGGCAATCCCAGGTAAATCAGGGCAGCAAAGGCAGCCCGGGCAAGGAGAATACCTGTTCTGTTGGCAATACCAGCAGGGCTTTAATACGTAGAATAATAAGAATTATTTGATTGCATTGGGAAATCCCACCACGTTCTCCAGGACTGACCCTCAGCCCATTCGTGCTTAAACCAACTCTGGGTCCCAGCTGCTGTTCAGCACCCCCAGGGTTCTGAGCCAGCCCAAGCACCCACCTTGTCAATGAAGGAGGCGAATTTGTTGTTCAGGGTCTTGATCTGCTCCTTTTCCTCCTTGCGGACCCTCTGGATGCTGGGGTCGATCTCCAGGTTGAGGGGCGTCAGGAGGCTCTGGTTGACGGTGACCTCCTGGATGCCGCCGGGGCCGAGGCCGCCCCCGAAGCCCACTCCCCCATAGCCGTAGCCCGAGCGGACGCTGAAGGAGCTGCCCCCTCCCAGGCTGACCCTCTTGCTGCCGGAGCCCAGGCTGTAGAGGCTGGCGCTGCCGAAGCCGCCGGCGCGGCCGAGGCCGGAGCTGCGGGTGGAGGACACGGAGCTGACCCGCACCTGGCTGAGGGCCGGCCCGGCGGCCGAGCGGGAGCTGAAGGTCACCGAGCGGGACATGGTGCTGCTGCAGGGGTGGGTGCGGACGCCTCGCTCTCGCAAAGCTCAGGGAAGCTGCGCCGGAGCCCAGGGGAGTGAGAGCTCGCCCGCTGCCTCCCCTTTTATCCGTTAGAAAAGCTGGGCTTGGCCCAAGGGCACACCAGGGATCATTTTACGGCTCGGAGCTGGGTGTGCCTGGCCGCATTCCCACCCTCCGGCGGGAGAAAGGGAAGGGCCGCGGGGAAGGGACAGGGACACACCTGGCGCCGCGTCCCCGCTCTGCTCCTGTCACCTGCGCCCTGATCCCCGAGCCCTGATCCCCGTTCCCTGCGGATTCCCCGTGCCCTGCGGATTCCCCGTGCCCGGGCGGGTGTTGCAACGAGCAGGGGGGACACGGGGAATACACACGGATTTGGAAGTGCTGCAGGCGGGTTGTCCCCTGGGCACGGCCCAAAGCTGATAAAGGGGCCCCGGCGCCAGGTCCTGCCTGTTTAATATAAACCGGGGCACTGGCCGGGCCCTGCCAGCAGCACCCGGAGCCTGGGGGATGTGTGTGCCCTTCCCTCTCCTGCTAGCCCCTCCAATTAATCCTAAAAACCGAGGTGGGTTAGGAGGGTTGCATCCTACCCAACATTTATTCCACACTCAAAAGGAGACAAGATTAAAATCCTGGCTCAGTGTTCTGGGTCCCTGCTTGAATTTTGGTGTTCTGTGAAGAGAAAGCAGAGGGAAAAAAAATGGGTTTCGGGGTTTCCACCATTTCCAAATAGTCCCAGAGAGGCTCAGCCCTTCACTATCAGGTTGTAAATTCCCCAGGAGATTTCTATGTCTGGCCTGAAAGTGTCACCCTTCAGCTTTTCTGTCCCCAGGACGGAGAGATAAGGCTGGCTGCAAACTCGGCCTGCTCAAAATCCACCCGTCCTGCTCTGGGGGGAGGAGAAGCCCGGCTGCTGCAGGGAAATTCTCTTTGTAAAGAGCAAAAAAGGGAGAATTCGATCCGGGAAGGGAGAGATGGGGCAGGATTCCTGCAGGATTCCTGCCAGCCCTGCACCTGGCTTGGCTCCCACCATCTCAGGTTGGAGTCTGTGATCTCAGAGGTCTTTTCCAGCCTAATTGAGCCTGAGATTATAAAAATAATCCACTGAGTGTAAATGGAGCGTTACGGACGCCCTGCACCTCCCCTGGGGCTGGAGGACAGGACAGGGATGTCTCCATCCATCTCCAGCTGGGAGCAGAGCAGTGTCCAGCCTCACACAGCCAGGCTGCTCCTGGAACAGCACCTGGATGGCCCGAGAAAACAGGGCTGGGAGCCGAGTGTGGGACTGACAGTCAGGAAACGGCTCTGGCTGTTACCAGGCTGGATTCCAACCCTGGATTCCAGCCTGGAGCAGCACACGGGGACTTTCACACAACACGAGAGGCACAGGAGGAGCAATCCAGACAGGTGAACCCATCCAGGCAGGTGAATCCCAACCTTCTGTCCCAAAGGCAAAGCTGCTCCCAGCAGCCTCCAGGAATCCCAGTTCAGGACTTCACCCTGGATTTGGGTGAGGGTGAGCCCGTCTTCATCCCGAGTCCAACTCTCCTTCCCTGCACCACAAACCATCCAGCTGGGATCAGGAAGCCTCATCCCCTGCTTGCCGTGCCCGGTGTTGCTCCCTTCCCCCCTGCCAGGTGGATATCCCCGGGCAGGGCAGGACGTGGCCACCAGAGGTGTCCCGGGGTTTGTTGTGTTGTTGTTCCATGGCAACCCCAGATCGTTCCACAACTGCTCCGACCGGTGAATTCCAGGATTGGGGTTTGGTGACACCGAGCTCACTTTTGACTTTTTGGGGAAGGGATTTCCCTGCCTGCCATGCTGGGGTCACACCCCCCCTGGCCCTGCACACCCAGGACTGGCTCCCACGCTCTCAGAGCAGCCAAACCCCCACAAAGGACCAATCCTTCCATGAATCCTTGGGAAAACAAGACAGGCTCACAATTCCAGCTGGAGAGTGCAAAAAAAAAAATAAATTAACAAAATCAAATATTGTCACGGAAGAGGAAACCCTTTGCAGGTGAGTGAAATTATGTGTTGGGAATGTGTTTTTGTGGGGTTTCCACACCTCCTGTGTTATCCCAGGGGATCTCTCCTGCTGCCTGCCTGGATTTCCATGTTTGGATTGTAAGTTTTTGGGAGCAGGAGTGTCCATAGGGTCAGCACAGGCCCTGCTGGTGGTTCCTGATCCAACGGGCTCCGGCCTTGGATCCCACATTTATTGTCCCAACACGTCACAGTGTCTGGTGGGCTCACGGCTGGGGATGGATACGGGACATCGGGATTGGGATCAGTCTCCAGGCCCAGGGAGGCAGAACGCTCTGGGTGATGGAGAACTCCCAGACGAGGCACTCGGGGCTTGGAATCCCAGAATCCCAGGATCACTGAGGTTGGAAATGCCCTCCCAGACCATGGAGTCCAGGCTGCGACCAGTCCCCACCAGAGCCCTGAGTGCCACATTCCTTGGATACCTCCAGGGATGGGGACTCCACCACTGCAGTGCCTGACCATTCTTTCCATGGAAAAATTCCTCATCTTGTCCAAAGAAATTCTCCTGACGTCCAATGGCACTGCCAAGCTCTTATTCCTGCTAAACCCACCCAAAATCAATGGGAAGGAAACAGCACCTTTCCCAAGATCCTGAAGATCTCCCCGTGCTGTGAACCCAGATCCCCCTTCCAGTATCAAAGCTGCCTCATTAATCAGAATTTCCAGCTCATCATAATTCCTGTGAGTAGAGACTGGTCAGAGAGAAGTTGTTCTCCTGGATCCCACAGGCAGGTGTTGGATATCACCAGGCAAGAGTTGGCCTCGGTGCTCCTCGGGATCCAGCTCAGAATATTCCACCACTGGAGGCACCGTCTGATGCACAGATTATCGGGATGAGGTGGCCCCTTATCAGGATTTTATGGATTCCAGGCCCATTTCCTGTGTCACCCAGCCATAAATTCAATGGAATGACGCCGCTCCAGCCCAGAGCTCGGCGACAGGGAGTGCCTTTTCCAGCCTGGCAACAGCTGCTGCTCCGCAGGGTTCCAAAGGTTGGTGCCTCCCTCCCGCCAGCACTCGGGGCCCTGTGTCCCACTGGGTGTCCTTTAACTGGTGCCTGGCTTTGTCTGCTGCCCCTGCCACTTCCCAAGGGCTGCAACAACTCCTGTGGGGCTGGTGGGATCCCCCTGTTGACAGGAATGGGCTGGGATGGAGGGGACCTTGGGGTTTATCCAGGGCAATCCCCTGGCCCAGACAGGGACACCTTCAGCCATCCCAGTCACACCCTCCGAGCCTGAGCCCAATAAACTCCACAGGCCAAAATCCTCACGTTCCACAAAGTGGCTTTTCCGAGGACCTGAATTCCCTGCCATGGCCTCTCCCTGCTCCAGTGCCTTTGGCAGAGGCCGGTGCATTGTTCAGGCTGCAACTTCACCTGGATTTACACGTGGAAAGTGCATTTTCCTCCCCACTCTTCCAGGCCTGCACAGGGACAGGAATCAGGGCTGTGCCAGAGGCAGCCAGGCCCGGGCTCACCCAAACTGCTCCAAGCCTTCCAGGAACTCCTCAGCCAGGCATTCCTCATCCAGGAAACTCCTCATCCAGGAAACTCTTCATCCAGGCATTTCTCATTCCTCCTGCTGCAACACAGCAAAACCCAAATATGAATTATCATAGGGATCAGTAGGAACAGAATCATGAGATCACGGAATTGTGGAATGGTTTAGGTGGGAAGGGACATTAAAGCCCATCCAGTGCCACCCCTGCCCTGGGCAGGGACACCTGGATACTGTCCCAGGCTGCTCCAAGCCCTGTCCAGCCTGGCCTTGGACACTTCCAGGGATGGGGCAGCCACAGCTGCTCTGGGAAACCCATTCCAGGGCCTCCCCACCCTCTCAGGGAGGAATTTTTTCCTAAATCATTCCATATTCTCCATAAGACCCGAGGCCCCTCAGGGTGCCCAGGGCACTGTCTCAGCTTGCCTGGGGTGACAGACCCCTCTGTGCTCCCAATGGCTTCCCACAAGCTCCTAATTCCCTCCAGGAGCTGCATTTCCTCTCTCCTCTGGCTCTGCCCACCCTGCTGAGGCTGGGAAGTGCTTGGCTCGGCTCTTGGCCGCTCCTGGAAGCTGCTGAAATCCATGAAATCCATGTTTCCCTGGGAAATCCATGGAAACAGCTCCTGGAGCTCAGGAGTGACAAAGGGTATCAGCCAAAGCCCTGAATGTTTGGATACAGCACAAAACCAGCCACCAACACCGCCAGGAACTGGGAGCAGGGTCAGGACCCAGGGAACAGCTGGACCTGTGCCAGGGAGGGTCGGGTCGGATTTTGGGAAAAGGTTCCTCACCCAGAGAGTGCTGGGCACTGCCCAGGCCCCCCAAGGAATGGTCACGGCCCCGAGGCTGCCAGAGCTCCAGGAGGGTTTGGACAACGCTCTCAGAATTGGGATTTGGGGACTGGGGGGATTTTGGGGTGTCTGCTGAGTCGGGAGTTGGAATTGATGATCCTCATGGGTTCCTTTATCTCAGGTTTTTCCATGATTCTACAAACAACTTGGACCCCCCCAAGGAGCTGCTCTTGCTGGAATCTCTCCCTCCAGCCCCTTCCAGGTGCTCAGGGCAGAAACAGGGCTGCCCTTCCCCCGTGGATGGAGCCCCACGTCCCTCCTGCCCCCTTTGCAGAGCAGCTTTTCCACCCCCACTGCTCTGCCCACTGCCAGGAGCTCCTGAACACACCAGGAAACCCAGCCCAGCCCAGGATCCTTCCCAGGAATCCTTCCCAGGAACAGGAACGTGGCCTGGCACGAGGGGAAGGTGTCCCAGCATCCCAGCTGTACACTTCCCCCTCTCCAGCTCATTGGACAGGAGCCTGAAGCTGTTTTCTGCCCTCTCCCCCAAATTACAAGATCTTCTGATTACAAGAAAACCTGAAGGAATACGGATAAATATAGTTATAATTATGGATAATCATCATTGCCTGGATAATTCTGACATGAAAGTTGAGAGTCCCTCCCATAGCCCAAGCCTGAAGGAAAAACAAACAAACAAATTAAAACTCCAGTTCTCAGTGCTGGGGTGAAACTGCCAGCACTGGGAATGCTGAGCTGTTTTTCTGGAAAAGACACATCTCAGGAGAGGATGGGAAACTCCTGTTCTCTTCTCACAAAATCCAGCTGACTTTGGAGCCTGTTGGTGTGCTCGGGTTCCAGGGGCTGATCTGGGGGAAACTGTGAATTCTCCCAGGGCCAGAGCAGAGTCCAGACCCCCTGAGCTGCAAACACAGAATTCCAGAATCCCTGAGGTGGGAAAAGCCCTCCCAGAGCATCGAGTCCAAGCCGTGCCCAATCCCCACCCTGTCCCCAGCCCAGAGCACTGAGCGCCACATCCAGCCCTTCCCTGGCCACCTCCATGGACTCCAGCAGCTCCCTGGGCAGCCCCTGCCATGGCCAACCCCCCTTCCCACGGGAACATCCCTCCTGCTGTCCCACCTGCCCCTGCCCTGGCACAGCCTGAGACCCTCCCTCAACTCCTGTCCCTGTTCCCCGGGAGCAGAGCCCGACCCCCCCTGGGTGTCCCCTCCTGTCCAGGAGTTGTGCAGAGCCACAAGGTCCCCCCTGAGGCTCCTTTTCTCCAGGCTGGGCCCCTTCCCCGGCTCCCTCAGGAATTCTCCAGACCCTTCCCCAGCCCTGTTTCCATCTCTGAATTCACTCCAGCCCCTCACTGTCTTTCCTGAAGTGACACAATCCAGGCTGATCTGCCCCAAAACACAGAATCAGTAGGAAATTCTCCTTTCTCCATCCATATTTCTGCAGGTAAACCCTTCCCAAGGTGAGGCTGCTCCTGGACCATCCCCTGGTCCTGTGTCCCCATCACTCCCTGGACCCTCCCGGGATCCCCCGTGGCCGGAGCAGCTCCTGCCATGTCCCTGCTGCCATCAGCCCCAAACTCAGGTGGCCTTTCCTGAGCAGGTGGAAACTGTGAGGTCACTCCAAGGTCACACCAGTCTGTGGGAGCTGGAATGAACCCAGGATGACACAGCTCAGGATTATTGCAGGTGTCTGGGCCTGAGTCCTGCCCAGGTTGGAGGGAACGGGGCAAGGAATGGAGCAAGGAGGGAGATAACCCAGCAGAATCATCCCAAAAAAATGCTCTTATCAAAGCTCTCTTTCCTCTCCTTGGGCAGAGTCACTGGCATGAAGCCACTTTCCACCAGTGGATCCCATTTCCAAATCCAGGATGGATTAAGGGCTCAGTGCCCCCCAGAACACTCAGCTCCCACCAGCAGCCATCCCAGTTCTGTGTGTGCAGCCCTCAGCAAAGGAATGCTGGGCAAGGACTCGGGGTCTCAACAGCCTCCAGCACCAGCCTCACCCCTGGGGGACACAGGGATGGAGCTGCTCCTCACCCTCTGCCACCAGGAGGGAATTCCAGCATCTTTGGCAGGAGCAAACGGATTTGTTACCCGGCAAAAGCTCCTAAGGGAGAAAAATCACATGGAAAAGGAACTCGGAGATAAACTGTCCTGCAGGAGGGACATGGGAGAGGCAGGACTAGAGCCAGTGTCACCTCCCTCCCTCCCCACACACATCACCAGTGTGTGGCTCTGAAAATTCCTTGGAATCTTGGAAAAAACTCCATCACTTTCAGGGGAAACTCCTCCTGCTCAGGATTCCAGCCAGAATTCCTGAGGCGGCAGCCAGGATGAGGGATGACCCAGGGGTTTGTTCACCTGGGATGTTTTCTGTGTGCTACCTCAGGGATTTTGGATATTTGACTGGTCACAATGGGGGGTTGAAGGACCTTCCCAAAGCAGCTCCAGGGTGAGAACCCAGAGCCCACTTTGGGGCAGGAGAAGGAGCAGGAGAGCCGAGGGGCTGGGGGAAGGAGCGATGCCTCCACCCCATGACTCACTGGCTGCACTGGAGGGACAGGAGCAGAGCAAACAGAGAGCATTTTACGAGGATTTTACAGCAGCTGTAATCCCTGAGTTATCTCTGCCCCCGAGGGGCCAATCCAGCTCGCAGGGGGTTCTGCAGGAACTACAGAACTAGGGAGAACCCAGCTCCCAAATCTGGGACTTTGGCCTTCCCACCTGTCGCTCCAGCCAGGGATTTTATCCCGGCAGCCAGAGCTGCTCCAGGGCCAGACTGAACCCAGAGATGACGGAGCTGGAAGCTTCCAGAAGGAAGGTGCCATTCCCTCCTGTGCTCTGCTCTTCTCCGGGGTGGGGACGGGGAATCAGGAAGGACGGTGGGAGCAAAGGGCAGGATTGCAGCCTTGGAGCCCAGCCCCGGCGCTGATGGGGCAGAGGGTGGGGCCTGTCTCAGGCCCCTCCTAATCAATGCGCTCAGCGCTGACAACAATCATTACAATTATAATTGTAATGATAATTGCCTTGGACCTGCCCACACTGCCGAGGACATCGATGCCGCCCTGGGAGGGGAGGGATGAGCAGGTGCAGCATTCCATGGAGCAGGGGCCACACCTGGAGCCCTCCTCCCCACACCCACCTGCATCCCAAACCCAGCTCCAGCCTCCAGCTCCACCTGTGGCACTTCCCACCTCCCACGGGAGGAGAGAGGCTCAGCGGGAAAAGGAGACAGGGAAAACCAGTGCCAGGAAGAAGAACAGTTCTCCGTGATGCCCAGAGCAGCTGTGGCTGCCCCTGGATCCCTGGCAGTGTCCCAGGCCAGGCTGGACAGGGCTTGGAGCAGCCTGGGGCACTGGGAAGTGTCCCTGCCCAGGGCAGGGCGGCACTGGATGGGCTTTAATGTTCTTCCCACCTGAACCACTCCACGATTCCATGCTGAGGATGTTTCCTTCCTGCACCACAGGGGCTCCAGAGCTCCTCAGTGCAGGGAGGAGTTTCTGCCACCCCAAAAAACCAGGGCAAAGCAGCCCCTCCAAGGCAGGACGAGCTCCCGGTTCCGGAGTGCTCTGGATGTGACTCAGCACCTCAGAATCTGAGCCCAGGAGTTAAAATTCGGGATGACTCAGCCCTGGTCTCTGATTTTACAGGGATTACAGGGTGGCCCTGGCACACGTCACACACGTGGGGACAACCACGGGCCTCGGGCCACGTCAGCCCAGCCTCCCGGGGCCAGGAGCAGCGGAGCAGGAGGAGATTCCTGCCTGTGCCTCTGGGTGCTGAGCCTGCATCCCGGGCTCCAAACCCACTGAGGGCACGGACACAGCCCCACATTTTCCTCCCACAGGCATCAGGACGGCTGGTGGCTCCAGGAACCCACCAGCCCCAAGAGAGCCCCTCTGCAGGAATTCCAGCGCTGACCCCGAGCAGGGCTGGGGCTTGGCCCCTCTCCACCCCGCACCACAGCCCTGGAGATTTGGGAAAATGTCTCCCTGGAAAAGGCTGTGCAGCCTGGCCCCTCTCCACCCTGCACCACAGCCCTGGAGATTTGGGAAAATGTCTCCCTGGAAAAGGCTGTGCAGCCTGGCCCCTCTCCACCCCGCACCACAGCCCTGGAGATTTGGGAAAATGTCTCCCTGGAAAAGGCTGTGCAGCCTGGCCCCTCTCCACCCTGCACCACAGCCCTGGAGATTTGGGAAAATGTCTCCCTGGAAAAGGCTGTGCAGCCTGGCCCCTCTCCACCCCGCACCACAGCCCTGGAGATTTGGGAAAATGTCTCCCTGGAAAAGGCTGTGCAGCCTGGCCCCTCTCCACCCTGCACCACAGCCCTGGAGATTTGGGAAAATGTCTCCCTGGAAAAGGCTGTGCAGCCTGGCCCCTCTCCACCCCGCACCACAGCCCTGGAGATTTGGGAAAATGTCTCCCTGGAAAAGGCTGTGCAGCCTGGCCCCTCTCCACCCTGCACCACAGCCCTGGAGATTTGGGAAAATGTCTCCCTGGAAAAGGCTGTGCAGCCTGGCCCCTCTCCACCCCGCACCACAGCCCTGGAGATTTGGGAAAATGTCTCCCTGGAAAAGGCTGTGCAGCCTGGCCCCTCTCCACCCTGCACCACAGCCCTGGAGATTTGGGAAAATGTCTCCCTAGAAAAGGCTGTGCAGCCTTCCCCCATCCCGGGAAGTGTTCAGGGAGTGGATGTGGCACTCGGGGGCTCTGGGTCCAGGGTGGATCTTGGAGGTCTTTCCAACCACAACAATTCCATGGTTTGGGAAGCAGGACAAGGCACCCAGGGGATGTTGTGGTGAGGTTTGGCCACGGCCAAACACCCGCTTTGCACAACCAGAAAGGTTCTGGTAGCACAAGGGGAAAAGTGGGAGATGGATCCAATTCCCAGAAGTGGCCAGAAAAAAGTGGGAAAAAAACAGACCTTTCTCCTGGTGATTTGGGCATGTGGCCCTGGAAACTGCAGGCACAAGGCCCTGGTTCTCCAGCTGAGGAGCTGCTACCCTGAGCCCACAGGAAATTGTCCCTCAGTTTGTCCCCACACAGCTCCTGCCTTCAGCAGTGGCCCGTCCCCTCTCCCACTCCCACCATCCTCTCTCACAGCTTGTGGATGAGCCCAAATCCTCACAGGGAAAAAACCCCATACCCAAAGGTATCCCAGCCCTAAAGTTCCTGCTGCTACACAGATTTTGGGAGAGGAGCCACTGCAGGCTGGGATTGCTCTGACCACAAATCCCCAAACTGGGGCAAAAGGATGTTCCTGCAATTCCAGATGCAAACATCCTCCTCAGCTGTCACTGGCATGTCACAGGCCCTTTTTTCATCCAAAAAACACCCTGATCCCAGTGTATTTAACACACAGAACCTGTTGCAAAACAGGGAGGTGGCTCCTAAACCTCCCGCAGCTCCGGAAGAGCCAGAGGCTCCCAGAACCCACAGCAGCAGCTCCTTCTTTGTGCTCCAGAGCCTGGGAGTGACACCCAGAGCAAACAAAAGCCTCATTAAAGTGACACAAGAGCCCGTCTGGATCAGAGCTGGATCTGGGTGCTGCTGAAGGGGATGAAGTCATTTGCTCCGGTGGGGATTGGGAAACACCAAGCTGTAAATCCTCCCCGTGCCTCTCATTCCTGCTGTTTTCATTAGCGGGATGACGGGACAGGAGGAGCCACTTGCCAAAGTGACAGCACTGGGTGTTTGGAGAGGGAACTGGGAACCTCCAGGCTCCCAGTGCAGCCCAGAGTGGAGATGATGGACCATGAAGACAGCTGGAGATTCATGGAATGGTTTTGGTTGGAAGGGACATTAAAGGCCATCCAGTGCCACCCCCTGCCGTGGGCAGGGACACCTCCCACTGTCCCAGGCTGCTCCAAGCCCTGTCCAGCCCGGCCTTGGGCACTGCCAGGGATCCAGGGGCAGCCACAGCTGCTTTGGGAAGACCATTCCTGGACTTTGAGGCCATTTCAGGTGACAAAAGAGGGTTTGGAGATGAAGCAGAGCCCCCTCAGCACCCCCAGCGAGGGCAGCAGGGGAGGGGGGCCCTGCCCCGCTCAGGTGAGACCCCACCTGCAGAGCCGCTCCCCCGGCAGGGGTGGCACTGGATGGGCTTTAATGTCCCTTCCCACTGCAAGCATCCCAGGACTCCACTGTTTGATACCATCCCAGGACTCCACTGTTTGATACCATCCCAGGACTGCACTGTTTGATACCATCGGGGGGACGGGGCTGGGGCACTTCCAGCCCTCAGAGCTGTTTCCCCACAGCCACGACCACCCCACGGCCCTGCACAGCGGGCAGGCCCAGCGGCGTCCCGGCAGGAACGGCTGACATCACCACCCCTGCCTTTTTAGTCCTGTTCAAGGGTTTGGGTTTTTTTTTTTAATACCTGAAATTTCCTGGAAACTCGGCGAGCCAAAGCTCAGCTGAGCGGGAAACGTTCCCGGGAGTGAAGCCGCCGTGGGCAGGTCCCGGCCGGCCCAGCCCCGCGGGACATTCCTGCGCCCTGACGCCTGCTGGGGGCTGAACTTCAGCTTCGCTTTTTCACCCCGGAATCGAAAAGGGCCGGATTTGGGATTGCAGAGGAAAGCAGGGAAGAGATGAGGATGGCTCTGGGCAGGCGCAGAAAGCAAGGGAAAGAGGAGGTGGGAGCGGGAATGGGAAACGAGAAAGGAGGGGAGAAGGGAGGAGTGAGGGGGGAGGAGGAATAGGCGAAGGTAAGAGAAGGAATAATGACGTGAGAGAAGGAGCAGGGATGGAAAGAGCCTGAGAAGGTGGCAGAGCCCCCCTGGGGAGATCCAGCCACCCCCCAAATCGGGCTCCACAAATACCCCCCAGTCTGGCATCGAATCCTCCCATTCCCAGCATGGGAGAGAGGGGGAGGAAGGGCTGCAGTGCCCACCTCCTGTCCCTGCAGTGTCCCCCACCCCTGTCCCAGCAGTGTTCCCCCTCTGTGCCCACCTGGGGCTGGGCAGCGTCCCTCGAGGGCCATGGACCCCCTTCAGCCCCTCTGTCCCACCCTGGCATGGCCTGAGCATGGCCCCAGCCCGGCACCTCCCCTTCCCCACAGAGACCTGAAGACAGGGAGCAGAGCTGAAGGAAGGGGCTCTCCAACCCCCCAACCCAAGCTGGGCAGTGCCCAGGCCCAAATTGGAACCTCCGAGCCCAGCACAGCCCCCGGTGGAGCAGGAAAGGCCTGCCCCGCCCAGCCCGGGGCCAGCGGCCAAACTGAACAAAACAAACCAAACCACACACTTCACAAAAGAAATCCCCTCCTTCTTCTGTTTCTTTAAACCTGAGCTGACCTCGGAGAGGCTCCAGCAGCAGAACCAGGAGCTGCTCTGCCCTGTCCCACCTGTGGCCACAGCTCCGGCCATTCCCTGTCCCACCTGTGACCACAGCTCCGGCCATTCCCTGTCCCACCTGTGGTCACAGCTCCGGCCATTCCCTGTCCCACCTGTGGTCACAGCTCCGGCCATTCCCTGTCCCACCTGTTCCCACAGCTCCGGCCATTCCCTGTCCCACAGCTCCGGCCATTCCCTGTCCCATGTGTGACCACAGCTCCGGCCATTCCCTGTCCCACAGCTCCGGCCATTCCCTGTCCCATGTGTGACCACAGCTCCGGCCATTCCCTGTCCCACAGCTCCGGCCATTCCCTGTCCCATGTGTGACCACAGCTCCGGCCATTCCCTGTCCCACAGCTCCAGCCATTCCCTGTCCCATGTGTGACCACAGCTCCGGCCATTCCCTGTCCCACAGCTCCGGCCATTCCCTGTCCCATGTGTGACCACAGCTCCGGCCATTCCCTGTCCCACAGCCCTAGCCATTCCCAGCCGTGTGTGACCAGCCTGACACAGCTCCTGCTCCTGGGGCAATTCCCATTCCAGGGGCAGCTCCCTTACCTGGCTCCTGCTGACCCTCTCCTTCCCTCCACAGCCCTGTCAGTCCTGCTCTACCTCCTCACTCATGTCCCTTGGGGCTGATTCCCACTTTTTTACTCATTAATAAATACCAGTTACTCGGGGATAATGATAAATTGATAAATGATTCCACTCTGCCTGCACATATCAAGCCAATAACCCTGGAAGGGGAGTTGCAGGTGCTGGCAATAACTCCCAGTGTCCAGGGAAGAGTCACAGATTTCCCAGGTTTGTCCAAGGGGGTTGAAGCACCTTCAAGGCTCCCTGGGATGGTTTAAATCTCCCAGACCCCAAAAACCCCACACACAGTGACACATCCAGAGTGGGAGATGCTGGGATCACCCCACATCCAAGCACAGCAGGCTGTGGGTACACAGGGAATGGCAGAGGGAGGACACAGCAGTTCAGCTGGATGGGACTGGACCCTTCATCCCCTTCTCCACCTTATCCCCACCTTCCTTTGTCCCTGTCCCTTTCCAGCAGGATCTCTGTGCAGCCAGGAAGGATGGAGAGCTCTGTTTTGGGGACCAGCCCATCCCAAACTGAACCAAATACCTGGCCAAGGAGGAGCACCAAGAACATCAGGAAGGGCAGGAGCTGCCTGAGTCAGCTGGGCCTCTCCCCCAGGCAGGGAGGGCAGCAGGGGCAGGCACGAGAGGCAGGTGCTGAGCTGGGGACGGGTCCTCCCTTCTCCAGGGAACCACAGGATCCTTCCCTACAAACACCAAAAATGCCCAGGACAGGCACCACGGGCACTGAAACCAGGGTTCCCCAGTGTCCCCCCTGAGCCCTCTGCTTGCCAGGTGGGCCAGCAGGAGCTTCAGCCTTGAGAGGAGAGGCTGAACCCTCTTCCCACACGTCTCATGTCACTGCAAATCAAACCCATCCTGCTGGAAGGACACAGCACCTGGAACATCCTCATCCATCTTGGAGCAGAGTGGCTCCAGTGATCCCAGTGAAAAACAGGGTTCCATGCTGCTTTTCCCAACAATTCAAGGCAGTTTTCATCCTGACCCATCGTCCTTCTGCACCTTTCTGTGGCAGAGGGATTTGGGCCCATCTCCAGCATCTAGTCATGGAATTATGGAATGGTTTGGGTGGGAAGGGACCTCAAAGCTCATCACATTCTGCCCCTTTGCACTACTTCATGTTGCTCCAAAGCTCTATCCTTGGACACTCCCAGGGATGGGGAGGACACAGGACACAATGCTGTGCAGGAACTGGGAATCAAAAGGCATCAAGATCCACTTGGATCTGATCACCTGGAGAGGTTTCCTGGGCCTCTGTGCACTGTGAGATGCTCTTTGAGCCAAACTTCTTGTTCCCATGGGCCGGACCTAGGCTTGGAAACTTCATTTCATGGAAGAAAAAGAATGAGGGAAAGAATTGGAGGAGAAAGGAGCTTGGATGGGTGAGATGACCTGGGATCACGAAACATCCCACCAGGATCAGAGCAGACACTGCTCCCAGCCTCTGCTGTACCAAAGTGCCCTCATTCCACCTGCACCTGCTTCCCTGGGAGGGATCCAGCCTTCCCAGGGCTGTCCCAGTGCCCTCAGCCCCTCCAGCAGCCCCAAGGCCAAGAGTGACCCCTGAGCTGATGCCCGTGGGGATCCCATCCATGCCCGCAGCCGCAGAGCCATCGGAGAAGGCCACGAGGAAGGGACAATGTCACCCCCCGAGCAGGAGCCACGAGCTATGGCTGCTCCCAGCCAGGAATTTGGGCTTAATCATTAAAATAAACCATCAGGATTACCCTGAGAAGTCCTGCCAAGGACCCACTGAGTGAGTGACCGGGTGTTCAAATGCATTTTCCCTGGAAAGGACGTTTTGGGAAGCTGGAAAATTCCCTGTTCCTAGCGATATATTGCAATTCCATCTGAAGGAAAAGTCAACCCCATGGGAATGGGTCCCCTTCCCAAACTACAGCTGCTCCTCAGCAGACATTTCTTGTCAGAGCACGTCCATGAGAGATCCAACCTCACCCTCCCTCACCTCCCTTGGCAGGGAAGTTCCCGCGTGGAGCAGAACCAGAGCAGCAATGCAGCAGCTTTCCCCCAAAATGGAAATTGGGATGGCCAGAGGAGACCATCCCCCTTCCCAAGGGGGCCACAAAACGAGGCACAGATGGGAGTTCTTCTTTCCCAAACCTCGCGGGAGAAATGGAGCCAAAGCGGGAAGCCACGTCCAGGGTGGGTTTGTGCCAAACAGGGGTTTAAGGGTGGGACACCAGAACTCATTGTAATTCAGAGGGTTTTGGTGTCTCCAGCTTTTATAGGGCTTTTGGGGAACGGGAATGGGGCAGTCAAAGATGGACTTGGGCACCCGAGATCCACCTCGAGGTCCAGAGGTTTTGAGGGTCTCTGGTGCTGCCAGAGCTGATGAGTGAATAACCTCAGCACTCTTGGACCCCACTCCCAGGGGTCTCAAAGCCAGGCCTACCCTCCCTAAACCAAAACTATCTTCCCTAAAGCCACACCTACCCTTTCTAAAAACTGATTTATCCTCCCTGAAACCAGACCTATCATTCATAAACTGGACCTAACATCCCTAAAAACACACCTATCCCCTCTAAAACACCCGAGCACCGGACCCTTCCGTGCTGTGCCCATGTGGTGACAGAGCAGGAGCAGCTCCAGCCACACCGAGCTTGGGGTGCATTTCCCAACTCCTCCTTTAGTCAATTCCGACTCTTTATGATCTTAAACTCTCCTGNAAAAAAAAAAAAAAAAGAAAAAAAAAAGGAAAGTATCACTGTTCCTTCCTGCAAATTTGGACTGGAAAGCAGCCAGGGGCTGATGCTGGCTCCTTGTGCCAAGTCCCTGTGCAGAGCTGTGCCTGGAGCAGTCCTTCCCAAGCCCAGCACCTCCAGTTCCTCTCCTCACCTTTTAAGGATGAGGGAAGCAGCTGCTGGGGCCCGGAATTACCTGGGCGGATTTGGTTTTGCTGCGAGGGCCTGAGTCCTCCTCACACAAACAAGCTCCTGAAGAAAGGAGGGAACAGACAGAGAAGGGAAGGAGGGAAAAAAAAAAAAAACCAACAGGTTGATCTGGATTTCCATCACGGGTTCCACCCTCCTCCGTTTAATGAACATCNGGGAAAAAAAAAAAAAAACCAACAGGTTGATCTGGATTTCCATCACGGGTTCCACCCTCCTCCGTTTAATGAACATCGCAGAACAGGTGTCTGGAATTCATTACCAGCCCAGCAGACGGGAATTGCACCAGCCCAGCTCCACTGCTCTCCCTCTCTCGGAGGCAGCAGCTCCACAAACCTCCGGCCCTTTTCTCCCTCTGCCTTTCCCTTCCCCGGAGCCGCAGCCCGGGCATGACCAACCCCTGCTCTGCCTTCTCCAGCGGCTCCCTGAGCTCCGGGGAGGCGTCGGGGAGGATGAGCCGCGGCACGGCCGCGGGGAGCCCGTCCCCGGAGCGCCGCAGCCCCGACGGCGGGGCCAGCCCGGGCTCGGCGGACAGCGACGGCCACGGCTCCCTGCGCTTCTCCCCGTTCTCCGCGGACGGGAGGATCCCGGGCCCCGTGCGCCTGGACATCGACACCGAGTTCCAGGCCGTGCGGCAGCAGGAGAAGGAGGACATCAAAGTGCTCAACAACCAGTTCGTGACCCTGATCGAGAAGGTAGGGACGGCTCCTGGCCGGCGGTGGGGAGGGGGCGCGGGCACTGCCCGGGCTCTCGGGGAGCCTGAGGCCGCCCCCGGCGAGACCGGGATCATCCGCCTAATTACCCAATTAGTTATTCCTTCCAAGCTCTCTGCCTAACCAGGCTTAGGCAGCATCCCTGGGGGAGGCGCGGCCGGGGGCTGTGCCTGTCACCCCGGGGGGCTCCCGGGGACCCCCAGAGCAGCCCCGGCGGAGGGGCCGTGGGCAGGAGGCGCCGTGGGCAGGAGGCACAGTGGGCAGGAGGGGCCGTGGGCAGGAGACGCCGTGGGCAGGAGACGCCGTGGGCAGGAGACACCGTGGGCAGGAGACACCGTGGGCAGGAGGCCTCGGCTCCCGGGCTGCCCAGACAGCGATGCCGGTTATGGCGGCAGCTCCCATCCCGGCTGCTGCACAGAGCTGCAAATTCATCCCCGGAATCTCATCCCCGCCTCCGCCTGGGCAGGGGGACCCCCCACCCGCAGCCTCCCACCTTCTGAGGAGAGGGGCCAAGAAAGCGTTGCTTTCATCTCTGCGGAGCCGGGAGAAGCAGAAGTTTCTCCAAGGAAAACAACTCCCAGAGCAGGCAGGTTCCTGCAGAGCCCTGCTCCGTAAACAGATGTAATCTCCGGGATTGCTTCATGCAGCTCTCCCTGCCAACCTGCAGCGGCCCGGCATTGATTCATCTTAACTCTCCGAGGACCTGAATTCACACTGGGAAGGGGAAGGTCACGGGAACATCTCCAATGGATCTCTCCAGGGGGGACAGTGGTGACCAGTCACACCCGACAGGGCCAGCAGGGCCTGGCTCTCATGCCTGGGCCTGTGAGCCTCCTGTGGGCCTGTCCAAGATCCTGGCATCGGAGAGTTGGAATTTGGAGAACACCTGGTGTGGGAAACACCCACGTGGTGGAGGCTGGATTTCGACTGTCCAGGTGTGGAGGTCGAGGTTTGCTGGGCCCTCAGAGCAGGGATGGGAGATGGGGAAAGGGATAAAGCGCCGTGTGCCTGAGCCAGGCCTGTTCCCTGACACCAGGGAGGGAAGAGCTGAGAGTTCCAGGTTTCCCAGGAAACCCAGCCCAGCAACCTCCTGATCCATGTGAATCCTGGGATGGGGACAGCCCCTGGGCGGGGGGACAGGGACAGCCCCTGGGCGGGGGGCTCAGGGGACAGGGACACCCCCTGCACTGGGGCTCAGGGACATCCCCTGGGCCGAGGTCTCCAAATGCAGCTCCTGAGCTCCTTTGGAGGCTTCAAGAGCTGCAGCAAGAGGCAACTTCAGGCACCTGCCCCAGGCCCTCATTCCAGTGGAAAGGAATGATACGTCCTTCTCAAAGAGAACTTGGCTTTGTAATCAGGCATTCAGATGTTCTCGAGCCCCAGCAGGTGATTCCAGGGATAATTGACCACACAGCTACAGGAGTTTGGTGCTGGTGCAGTTTTCCAGCTGTTCCAGATCTGCTGGCATTTATTTTCCAGACAGATGGAAAAGAAGATGAGGAAAAGCCAAGCCCTGGAGCCCCTGTTTGAGGTCCTGCCTTTAACTCAAGCAGCCCAGAGGGGAAGGCCTGTGAGGACCAAACTTCGGCCACTTTTGTGTTCAGGCATGAAATTCCAGGGAATGAGGCCAAATCTGGGTGATCCCTCTGCAAAGCTCCTGCTAAAAGGCTCTGCAAGGGAGGATTTCCACTGAGGGGGACAATGCAGGAGTCATGGAATCATGGAATGGTCTGGGTCAGGAGGGGCCCTAAAGGTCATCCAGCTCCAAGCAGATGTTGGAAGCCAAGATGGAACCAGTTCAGCCTAGTGATGGTTTGTGAACTGGAATGTGAGGGATAAAAAGGAGCAGCTCAGGGTTAGGAAAGAGGTCAGGAATTAATTAAAGGTCAGAGATGGACTTGGAACGACTGTGAACACAATGCATTCCTCTCCCAGGAGGGAAGGACGAGGCCTCCAAGAGTGTGACCTGGCACATCCCAACACTCCCGTCCCTTCTGGAAACTCCCAGGCACTGGAATGGTTTTGCTTTGCTTGGCTGCTCTCTCTGTTCAGATAAGAAGGGTTTGGAGAAAGATGGTGCCACATCTGGGTTGGCAGCTGGAATTCTGCCTCTCCTTTGGATCCCAGGCCAAGGCTGGAGGTCTGATGGCTCCTGCCCCCAGTGCCCCCAGTGCCCCCAGTGCCCGGCACGGCATCAGCCCTGAGTCATCCCGGGAGGCAACACAGGAAACTTGGAGGCAACTCCGGCATCTCGAGCCAAAACGTGACTGGGGTTGCTCCCAGAGGTAGCAATTAGCCAATTAATTGGAGTTGGCCAAGAGCTTTGAAGATGAGAACTGTTAAACTTGGAGCGTTTACTGGTGAGATTGGGAATATTGGGAAAGAGGAGCAGGTTCCTCAAAGGCAGGCGGTGGAAGGGCAGCGTTGTCCTCTCAGAGCCAGCACAGGGAGCTCGCCCGGAGTCTGTAATTACCTGGGATGTTCTCCAGAGCTTTGTCTGAGCTGCTCTGCAATAAACCTGATTCATTCCCTGAACCTCTCCATGCTGTACTCACAGTCCAGAGGGTTCCCTCTCTTTGTGCTCTCTGGAGTAGGAAATCTGCCCTTTGCTGACCCTGGACGTCCCTGTGTCACCTGGGGTGGATCCCAGCCTGGGCTTCACCGTGCTGGACTCAGCACCTGGATGTGGTGATCCTGAGGTGTCTCCAGGAGTCCACGGTCACAGGCCAAAGGGACAGAACTGACCATTCCTGTTGTCAGTGACTCTTTTATCCCAATGTCACCGTGTTTATTTTGATGTCACCGTGTTCTATTGAGAAATGATAGAAATTCTATATGAATAATTAGTGGGTAACATGTAAAACCCCTAAAAATGCCCTAAAAGAGGGGTGTCCCTGCCCATGCCAGGGGGTGGGCCTGGGTGATCTCTAAGGTCCCTCCCAACCCAAACCATTCCATGATTCCATAACCCTCCATCCTCAGGCCTACTTTTGAAGGGATTTCTCATTCTTCTCTGGAAAGCTGCTGATTCCAGCAGCTCCTCTGAAGGTCTCCAACACCTCCTGCCCTGCCACGCTTTGATTGTGGCTCTGGGTGTCACTGACACCTCTGAAACCCCTCCCGCAGGTCCAGAGCTTGGAGCAGCAGAACAAGGTCCTGACGACCAGGTGGAACTTCCTGAAGGACCAGGACAATTCCCACTCTGAGTCGGACATCAAGGCCATCTACGAGCAGTACATGAACAAAATGAACCAGGAGATGAAGGCGCTCAACTACGAGCAGGAGAACCTGGAGTCGGAGCTGGCGAAGGTGCTGAGCACCATGGACACCTTCCGGAGCAAGTAGGTGTCTCTGTCCGTGTCCATCCCTGTCCACAGCCAGGGGGATTCAGCTGGGGCACAGGGAACAGTGTGGGATTGGTTTAACTCAGCCAGCCTGAGATTCCCAGGAAAATATCCCTGGCTTGGTGTGCACAGAAGTATGGATTTGAGAATTTAGGATCACGACCTCCTCCTGGTTAACGGGATTTGAAAGGAAAGCCAAAGCAGTGAAATTCCAAGGGGAGCAGGGTCTGAGAGGAGCCTCTGCTGGAGAACAGCTCAGGGAGGGGCATTGCTGGAGTGACAGCCGTGAAAACGGGGAGTGTTTATTCTCCACACTGTTATCACAAACCACAACTTCGTCCCCAAAGGGATTTCGGGACCAGGCTGCTCAATACAAAAACCAAAATCCTGGCGACATGGTGGGAATTTTGGGGTGTTCTGGGCAGGGTGAGGAGTTGGATTTGATGATCCCTGTGGGTGTCTTCCATCTCAGGATACTCATCATCACAGAATGGGTTCAGAGGGACCTTTAGGATCATCCAGTGTCCCCCTCACCATGGTGACACCTTCCACTCACAGCCCTGTCCAACCTTGGACACTTCCAGGGATGGGGCAGCCACAGGGAAATCCATTCCAGAGCCTCACCACCCACAGAGGGAGGAATTCCTGCCCAATATCCCACCTCTCCCTGCCCTGTGGCAGTGGGAAGCCATTCCCCTTGTCCTCTCCCTCCATCCCTTGCCCCAAGTTCCTCTCAGCTCCCCTGGAAGGGGCTCTAAGTTCTTCCTGGAGCTTTTTCCTCTCTGGGCTCACACACACACATCCCACCCCTGCCGTGGGCAGGAACACCTCCCACTGTCCCAGGCTGCTCCAAGCCCTGTCCAACCTGGCCTTGGACACTTCCAGGGATGGAGAGGCCACAGGGAAATCCATTCCAGGCCCTCACCACCCTCACTGGGAGGAATTCCTTTGTAAAGAAGGAATGTTCTATCCCATGACTGTGGGATTTCTTCCTTTCCCTCTTCACCACCTCCTTCCCTCTTTGGCATTTCTGCCAAACTCTGCTTTGACCAAAAGGTCAAAATTGTGCCCCAAATGTCCCTGACCAAGAACAGGGAGGCAGCCAAAGGTCGGGGGAGGTGCAGCTGCCTCTTATCTCTGGGGAGCTCCTCTTATCTCTGGGGAGCTCAGATATCTCTGGAGATGTGCAGATAAGAGAGAGCAGCTGGGCCATGCCCGGTCAGGAGCAGACAATGCCTCCCTCATTATTGGGGCTCATTTGCATCCCACAGAGAATCCCAAATGAGCTCCTTTGCCTCCCAATGACAGCCAGCACCTTCCCCAAGCTCCGGAGGCTCCCCTGGGGATTTGGGCTGTGCAGGGATGTCCAACCCAAAGTGGTGCCAAGGGAGGCAGAAATCCTCGCTGGGATCCGAAGCCACTCCCGAGGTGAGGCACAAACGATCCGTGTCCTCTCCAGGGAGTTCAGCCCGAGGATTCTCCAGCTCCTTAAGCCCTGCTTGAGGTGGCTGCAAATCAGGGAAGGGCTGACGGCTCCTGCCGACAGAGACACAGCAGTGAAATGCCTTAATCAGCTCGGAGCAGGCCAGAATCATGGAATCGCTTGGAAAAGCCCTTGGAGATCATCAGGTCCAACCATCAACCCACCACTGTGGTCACTACTGACCCCAAGTCCCCAAGTGTCACATTGACACAGCTTTGGACATTTCTGGGGGTGGGGACTCCCTGGGCAGCCTGTGCCAGGGCTGGACAACCCTTTCCATGGAAATTTTTCCAAATATCCAACGTAAACCTTCTTGGTGCAACTAGAGGATGGAGGAGGCTGCAGGTGAATCCTGAATCCCACCTGGCTGCCTCCTCCTGCCCAGGAGCTGTGCAGAGCCAGAAGGTCCCTCCAGAGCCTCTTCTCCAGGCTCAGCCCCACCAGGTCTCCCAGGAGTTCTCCAGACCCTTCCCTGGTGCTCCAGCTCCATTCCCATCTTGGACTCCCTCCAGCCCCTCAGGGTCATTCTTGTTGTGAGGTACCCAAATCCAGGATTCCAGGGGCCTCAGCAGTGCCAAGGACAGGGAATGTTGTGAGGAATTTGACAGGAATAAGAAGCAGGAGTTTGATTCTTTGCCTTACACTGAAATCATCCTCCTTGGGGTCCTTCAAGTGACATCTAGGTGCCTAAAAAGTCCTGAATTCCTCATGGGAGATGCCTGCCTGCTCTTTTTTGGGATAATGCGAAGGTTTGGCTGTGCCATCCCTGTCTGGAGCCCCTGGCCTCCCCTGAGGAAGCAGAATCCCAGACTGGTTTGGGTGGGAAAGGACCCTGCCATGGACAGGGACACCTTCCTCTATCCCAGGCTGTCCCAAGCCCCGTCCAGCCTGGCCTTGGACACTTCCAGGGATGGGGCAGCCACAGTCTGTGCTCAGCTCTGCACTCAGGAATTGCTGCAGGAATTCCCAGCACTCCAGGGTTTTCCTGATTTCTGAGGGATGATGGTGCTCCCAGGAACAGGCTGCCCGAGGGTTCTCCCCAGTGGATTTCTTACCCTTTTCTAGTGACTTGGGATGCTTCACCCCTCAAAAGTGATTCAGGGGGAGAGAATTCCCAGGCCCTATCCAGCCCCAGGCCAGGGGCATTTCTGCAGCAAATCTCTACAAACCAGGAAAATCCGGGAGGTTTCTTTTCCCCAGGGAATGCTGGGGGAGGGAAAACAAAGAACCAGTTGGATTTCCCACTGGAGTGATGCCCTCAGCCAGGCTGTGGCATTTGGGATGGAACGAGCATGAGAACACCCCAAGGATGGGAAATGTGCCTGGGGGAGTCCCCCCGTAAGGCCCTAAACTCATCCCGAGCCAGGGACTGCTTCCCAAACCCCCCTGGAGGGGACTCACTGGGACATCCCACCTTCTCCTCAAATGGTGCTGCCATGGACCTGCAATTCCAGAGGGATGGAGGGATGNGGGATGGATGGATGGATGGATGGAGGACAGGCACATCCAGGAGGGAACCAAGCCTGCCTGAGATCTGGTTCCCTGGACTTTGCTCCATCCAAAGGAGCCCGGGGCGAGCAGACGCTGTCTCAAGTGTGCTAAAAGCAGAAAGGGCTGGATTTGCCCTCCTGCAGTGCCCCGGGAGGATCTCCCAGGAGATAAACGCTGGGATGTGCCTGTGGAATGCTCCAGCCCCGGGTGAGTCATGGTCCTGGGAGCGTGGCAGGAGCGTGTTGGGCCGGCTGGGCCAGCTCTGCCCCGCCGGGAGCCCGGCCCTGCCAGCGCCCAGGGGCGTGGGGACACACCGGGACACACTGGGACAGACTGGGATGCACAGGGACAGACTGGGACACACTGGGACACACTGGGATGCACAGGGACAGACTGGGACACACTGGGATGCACTGGGATTGGGTTGAGCTGCAAGGAGGAGGAAGGAGGGCTGCAGACAGGCACTAAGCTTGGCCCCAGTGCAGCCGGGCTGTCAGTATTCCAGCGGGACTGTCAGTATCCCTGTCTGGCTGTCAGTATTCCTGTCTGGCTGTCAGTATCCCTGTCTGGCTGTCAGTATCCCTGTCTGGCTGTCAGTATTCCTGTCTGGCTGTCAGTATTCCTGTGTGGCTGTCAGTATTCCAGCAGGGCTGTCAGTATTCCAGTCTGGCTGACAATATTCCAGCAGGGCTGTCAGTATTCCAGGTCTGCTCCTGATCAGCTTCCCCCCTTTCCCGACACCTTCTCCCCTCCCCAGGCACAGTTCCCCATTTCCACTCCCTGTGCACAGCAGGGAAGGCTCCCAAAAACCTTCTGCACTCCCAAGAACTTTCTGACTGGATGCACCAGACCCAGACCAGCAGCACACGGCTGCATTCCTGTTGTTCCCGTCCTCAGTCCACTGGGAGATCCCATTTCACCTCATCCCCAAAGGTCTCAGCCTCCCCCAGGTCCATGTGGTGACGTGTCCAAGCAGCCCTGAAGGTCTGAGTTCACAGCCTGGAAACGGGAGTCCCTTTGGGGCCCCTTCCACCGAGACCCTGAGGGGCTGGAGCGTGTCCAGAGCTGGGGATGGAGCAGGGAAAGGGCTGGAGCTCCAGGGAAGGGGCTGGAGAACTCCTGAGGGACCCGGGGGGCTCAGTGTGGAGAAGAGGAGGCTCAGAGGGACCCTCAGGCTCTGCACGACTCCCTGACAGGAGGGGACGGCCGGGGGATGTTGAGCTCTGTTCCCAGGGAACAGCAGGACGAGGGAAATGGCCTCAGGCTGTGCCAGGGGAGGTTTAGTTGGATATTGGGAAAGATTCCTCCCTGGAAGGGTGTCCAGGCACCGGCACGGCTGCTCAGGGCAGCGGTGGAGTCACCAAAGTCATGTGGATGTTGGGGACAGGGTCAGGAGTGGCCCTGGCAGTGCTGGGAGAACAGCTGGACTGGATGTTTTCCAAAGGCTTTTCCAACCTTAATGATCCCCTGATTCCATGGAATGTCACGTGCCCCTTCGGCTGAGAGGAGGCTGAGGGATGATGGAAGAGCAGGGGGGCCATGAGCTCCCTGTGAGCTCGGCCTGCTCTGATCCATCACTCCCGACACTCCCACTCGTGTCCAGCTGCTGTGGGACACGCCGACCCCATCCCATCGTTCTGCTCTGACCAAGCTCTGCTGGGCTCAGGATGGACCCTGTGGCTCTCCTGTGGGATTTGGGATCACCACAGCCCTGTCCCAGGAGCCAGCAAGGGTTGGAATATTCCCTAATTCCCACTCATATCCATGGGCTGAGGCTTTGCTCCCTGGCCCTGCCCTGTCCCACCTGGATTTAAACACCTGCGGGGCTCGTTCCTCAAAGGGACACTTAGGACTCCACCCCATCCTGCTTTGGTTCCCTTCCCCTCCACGGGCAGTTTTCCATGAATTCCTTTGCCTGTGTGCCTTCACAAGTCACCTGGGCTGAGCTATGACACCAGTCCAGAATTCTTGGAATTTCCACAAGCCAAAGTTTTCTTCCTTGGGAAGACTCCGACCCTGGAGATGAAACTCCAAGGAAACATGAGCAGAACAGAAAAGGCTTGGGGTGAAAATTGAGGAGCTTGGGCAGAGCCCAGTCCCCACCCCCGTCCCTCTGTGAAGAACCTGAGGCTGCCCAGCCCCCAAATTAAATCCCAGCTAAGGCTCCCTCCTCTCTGCCCTGGGATTCTTCATCCCAAAAGTGCTCCTGGTGTTCCAGGGCAGCTGGAATGTGGCAGCTTCTCCTCACCCCTGCCCACGATGCCTCAAGGAGGGGGGACATTGCAGGAAAAGCAGAAGGTTTGGGTGCTTTGGGGGTCTCAAGACAGCCCTGAGTGTCCCTGAGTTTCCCTGTGGCTGATCCCATGTTTGGGCACTCTGCAGGTACGAGGATGAAATTCGCCTCTGCAGCGGGATGGAATTCACCTTCATGGAGCTCAAAAAGGTCAGCAGGAGGGGGAAGCTTCCAAGTGGATGTGCTCTACCCAGCCCTGCACAGTCAGGGAAGGGCCTGGAGGTGATCCAGGCTCAGCTGGTGTGGGATAGGACAGGGTCTGGAGCATGACAGGGAGGGGATGAATCCCAATTCCACAGCAGGGTGAGTCTGGACTGGCTCCTGAAAATCCCCTGGCAGCACCTGGGGACTGAGCATTCCCATCCCTGCACCCTGGGATTGATTTCCTGGTCACACTGTCCCATCCCTGTGCCCTGGGATTGATTTCCTGGTCAGACTGTCCCATCCCTGCACCCTGGGATTGATTTCCTGGTCAGACTGTCCCATCCCTGCACCCTGGGATTGATTTCCTGGTCACACTGTCCCATCCCTGTGCCCTGGGATTGATTTCCTGGTCAGACTGTCCCATCCCTGCACCCTGGGATTGATTTCCTGGTCAGACTGTCCCATCCCTGCACCCTGGGATTGATTTCCTGGTCACACTGTCCCATCCCTGTGCCCTGGGATTGATTTCCTGGTCAGACTGTCCCATCCCTGCACCCTGGGATTGATTTCCTGGTCAGACTGTCCCATCCCTGCACCCTGGGATTGATTTCCTGGTCACACTGTCCCATCCCTGTGCCCTGGGATTGATTTCCTGGTCAGACTGTCCCATCCCTGCACCCTGGGATTGATTTCCTGGTCAGACTGTCCCATCCCTGCACCCTGGGATTGATTTCCTGGTCACACTGTCCCATCCCTGTGCCCTGGGATTGATTTCCTGGTCAGACTGTCCCATCCCTGCACCCTGGGATTGATTTCCTGGTCAGACTGTCCCATCCCTGTGCCCTGGGATTGATTTCCTGGTCACACTGTCCCATCCCTGTGCCCTGGGATTGATTTCCTGGTCAGACTGTCCCATCCCTGTGCCCTGGGATTGATTTCCTGGTCACACTGTCCCATCCCTGTGCTCTGGGATTTTCCTGGCCTGAGGAGTCCAAACCCTTCCCAGGCTGCCCCCTCCTCCCTGTGTTTCCTCCGGGTGCCATTAGGGTTGGGACAGGCTGGAATTGATAAAGGATTTGCTTTGTTGCCTGCGCAGGGGCCACGCCCTGGGCAAACTCCAGCAGGAGCCGGTGGGAATCAGCTGGAACTGGGATTTGATATCAAAAACCCCAGTTGGGGGGCAGGACAAGGGTGTTGGGAGAGAGGGAATGTTCCCCACAAATATCCACCTTGGCTAATTCCATGTTTTCCCTGGCACACTCCCCAGGCAGGAGAGGCATTCCTGGATATTCCCATGGATGGCTCCTGAGTTTTCAATAAGTGGAGCCTTTTGTGGGGAACAAAAGCTGGGAGGGGATGGCCCAGCCCTGCCTGGCCCAGCGGATCCTCCCACCAACAAATCCCACAAAACAAAGGGAAAAGGTCCTTGAAGGAGCCTCCCCACCTGGAGAGCAGTTCCAAACATCCCTGCTAATAAATCCGGGAATGGGTTGGGTGGGAAGGAGCTCATCCCGTCCCACCTTCCCCATCCAGGGTGCTGCAAGCCCTGTCCAACGTGTCCTGGAACATTCCCAGGGGTGGAGCAGGCAGGGCACTCCCTGGGGAGGGGGAGCAGTGGGAATGACCTGCTCCAAATCCCTCTGTGGACTGGTGAATCCCTTTCCATCCACGCAGGATTTGGATGTGAGCACCTTGCACCGCACGGAGCTGGAGGTGAAGCTCAAAGGGCTTCAGGAGCTGCTGGAGCTGAAGAAAACCATCTACGAGCAGGTGGGAACACACCTGGACAGGGCTGGGACGCTGTGGGGGGCATGTTGGGGGCAGATCCTGGATTTCCACTCACGTGGGAGCTTGGCCAGGGTGTCAGAGCCATTCCATGGCTTCAGCAGGGCCTGAGGAGCTGATCCCTCCCCTAAAAACAACACTGGAATCGGACCAGGACGTTCCTTCTGCCCCGGAGCCCCTGCGGGGGCCTGGGGTCCCCCAAGAACAGCCAAGAATTCCAACCTCATCCCAAACTGGCTGTTGGGGCTCAGCTCCTGCCCCCAGGGATGGGGTTTGCCCCAAACCTCGGCCCAGGTGAGCCCAATGCTCAGACTCCGGGAAGAACCCGAAAACCAGGACAGCTGGAGAACCTGGATGCTCTGAAACACTGTCCAGGACAACGAGGGGTCCCCAGTCAGGAATGATCCCAGCCAGGGGGAAGGGCCCCCATGAGAACACTGACACAGGGCCTGGAAATGTCACCTGGCAGGATCAGCAGTGTGGGGACACTCAGGATTTATCTAAAGTCCAGCAATCCAAACAATTGCAATGCCTGATGGAGGAATGTGAACATTCCTTGTGGGAAACTGAGGCACGGGGGAGGCCGGAGCTGCCTCCCAGCACAGCTGCCCAGGGAGCCTGATGTGCTCTAAAATGAGATTATTCCTCGTGCTAGGCAATTTTGGCCCAGTTTTTTTGGAAATCAGGCCCTGCTTCAGGATCTCCAGCTGATTTCCCACGGGCCCCACAAAAAGCTGCGATTTTTAACCCCCAATTCATGTAAAAATCTCACCCCCAGCCTCTCCTGGCCCATCTCTGTGGGTTTGATGACATCAGGTACAGGCACGTTCCCATGGGGAGGGAAAATGAGGAAAACTTGGCTTTGTTGGGATGGATCAGGAGAAAATCCCGCCCTCGTTTCCCAGTAACAAATCACCAGTTTGGGGGTTTTATTCTCCAAATGATCCGATATTCCAAATAAACACAAATCTCCTCACCTGCCTCGAGATTAACAAAGAAACTCATGGATTAAACACCGGTGGGATAAAAATCTCCCAATCCTCCTGCTTTTTAGGGGTATTTCTGTGCTATCCCTGAGCCACAGCCCTTTTTGAGCCGGGGAAGGGAATCAAGGAACACAATTCCTGCTCCAAAGGGATCTGAGCACAGAAGGAAGAGCAATGGGCAGGGAGGAGGAATTCCTGGTGCAAAGCCCCTGAGATAAGGGAGCAGCCGTTCCTGGGGAAGCCTGGATACAAACCTGCATCCAGGGGCCCTTCCAGGCTCAGGGAGGGGAATTCTCCACTCTGGGCTCTGTTTTCTCCAGCTGTGGCTTACCCAGAGCAAATATCCCAGTGGGTGATCCCGGGCTGCTCCTGCCTCCCCCACGCTGACATTCCCAGGACAGAGGAGCAGCTCTGCCAGCCATGGACGTGTCCAGGGAGGGCTCCTGGTTCCCTGAGGAGCCATAAATCAGGCTCTGGCATCCCAAAGAGCAGCCACAGCCTTGCTGGATCCCACAGCAGAGCTGGGAAAGGGCATTTCCAGCCTCCCCAGGCTGTGGAATGATCCACAGGGCCTTTGTTTTCCCAAAACTCTCACATCCATCATGGATATGGATATTGGATATGTTCCTCGGCTCCAGCTCTACTCCTGGGGAAAAACCAACAGGACAAGAGGGAGGTTTAGGTTGGATATTGGGGAAAATTCCTTCCTGGAAAGGTTGTCCAGCCCTGGCGTGGCTGCCCAAGGCAGGTGTGGGGTACCCGTCCCTGGAAGTGCCCATGGAATGTGTGGATGTGCCTCCTGGGGACACAGCCAGGGGTGGCCTTGGCAGTGCTGAGGAACAGTTGGAACCTGGTGATCCTACAGGTCTTTTCCAGCCTTGAGGATCCCAGGACTCTCCCTGCTCCTGGAGCAGTCCAAAGGCACCGCTTTGTCAGATTTTTACCACGTTGTATCCAAACATCCCAGACCCCAGCTTAACCTGAGTCTGGATTTTATGGATCAAGTCATACCAGATCCCCAACTCCAGAGAGGGAAAACTCAGGAATTCTCCCCATCTCCACATGGAAGCTGTTCTGCCAAGCACAGCCCACCTGGAGGGCCCAGCTCTCTCTGACTGCTGGGAATCCTGGATATGACCAGATGCTGGGAAGTTGTTCCCTGTGAGGGTGGTGAGGCCCTGGAATGGATTTTCCAGGGAAGCTGTGGCTGCCCCTGGATCCCTGGCAGTGCCCAAGGCCAGGTTGGACAGGGCTTGGAGCAGCCTGGGACAGTGGGAGGTGTCCCTGCCCATGGCAGGGGTGGGATGGGATGAGCTTTGAGGTCCCTTCCCCCCCCAACCATTCCATGAATTTCCAGCTCCATGTTCTGTTTCCTGCTGTCCCTTGGCCCTGCAGGAACTGGAGGAGCTGCTGACGGAGATCAAGGACATTTCCGTGGTGCTGGGAATCGACAGCTGCTCCCGGCCCGACCTGGGCAGGATCGTGGAGGACGTCAGGGCCCAGTACGAGGCCCTGGCCCTGCGGAGCTGGGAGGAGGCCGAGGCCCTCACCCGGAGGAAGGTACCAGATCCCTGCTCCTGCTGGGAGAGGTGGGGAAGGACAGGAGGAATTGGCCTGGGAATGGCTGGATCGGCAGGATGGGAGGGAGGGGCCGGCCCTGGGAATGGAGGGAGGGACGAGGCGCTACCCCGGATCAGCTCCAGACAGTAATTGTGGAGTTTTGGTACCTCGGGCTTTCCACACTGGAGGAACCCAGGACAACTCCCAGTGGAGATGGAAATGTCCTCCCAGCTCTCCAAAGAGCGGGAATGTGACTAATTCCAGCAGCCAGGTGAGCCTGACACAGCCAGAGCGAGCAGGAACGAGCCCCAGACCTTGCCCCAAGTGATCCAGGTGATCCCAGGGCACCCCTGTCCCCTCTCCTCAGCTCACCGACAGCAGCTCCCAGGGCGGCTCCTTCGGGGGGCACCTCCTGGACGGCCGCAGGGAGATCGCCGACCTCAACATCCGCATCCAGAAACTGCGCTCCTGCATCGTGTCCCAGAAGAGCCAGGTGTGTCCCAGGGGGGGACATGGGACAGGTGTGTCTGGGGGGGACAACCAGACAGGTGTGTGCTGGGGGGGACATGGGACAGGTGTGTCCCGGGGGGCATGGGACAGGTGTGTCCAGGGGGGGGACATGGGACAGGTGTGTCCTGAGGGACATGGGACAGGTGTGTCCCGGGGGACATGGGACAGGTGTGTCCTGGGGGGGACATGGGACAGGTGTGTCCTGGGGGGACAACCACACAGGTGTGTCCTGGGGGGGACATAGGACAGGTGTGTCCAGGGGGGACATGGGACAGGTGTGTGCTGGGGGGGAACAACCACACAGGTGTGTCTTGGGGGTCATGGGACAGGTGTGTCTGGGGGGGAACAACCACACAGGTGTGTCCTGGGGGGGACATGGGACAGGTGTGTACTGGGGGGAATGGGACAGGTGTGTCCAGGGGGCACATGGGACAGGTGTGTCCAGAGGGGGACAACCACACAGGTGTGTCCTGGGCTGGGATAACAGGACAGGAGTGTCCTGGGCTGGGATAACAGGACAGGTGTGGCATTCCCTCCCCAAGCCCCCTGAGCTCCTTTCCCCCTGCAGTGCCTGTACCTGGAGGAGCACATCCGTGAGGCCGGCGAGCAGGGGGAGGGCACGCTCAGGGACGCCAAGGCCAAGGTGGCCGGGCTGGAGGAGGCCCTGCAGCGCAGCCGGGAGCACATGGCTCACCTGGTCCGCGACTACCAGGAGCTCATGAACATCAAACTGGCCCTGGATGTGGAGATCCTCACCTACAGGAAGCTCATGGAAGGGGAGGAGAACAGGTGAGCCGGGATTCCTCCGCCTCAGGTGAAGAAGGGATGCACCAGGACACCGGGGGGGTGTGGAGACATCGTGGAACCACGGAATGCTTTGGGATGGTCCACACTGTCCCACCCCCTGTCATGGGCAGGGACACCCTCAAAGCCCACCTTGCCCAAATGCCAAGTTCTGAGTCAAAGAAGGAACAAATCCTGGTGGTTCCCAGCAGTTCAATCCCATTTCTTGCTCCCAAGTCTTCCTCAGACTCCCCAGGCTGAGGTTCCAGACCTCCTCCGGGTGCTTTGCCCAGGGGCTTTTGAAGCACTTCCTGGTCCTACCACTATCCCACCTCCCCCAGGCTGAATTCCAGCCCTTTCCAGCCCTCTGGGGGGGCTGGAGCCACGTCCTCACGCTGTGTCCTTCCCTTCCCAGCATGGAGCAGCCCATCCCCACGGTCATCAGCGCCGTCCACTCCCGGCCAAAGCCCCGTAAGTGCCTTGACCCCTCTGACCCGGGAGACGGGGGAACGGCTGGAAGGGGTCTGACCTTGCCCCTCGTCCCAGTTTCCGCCAGCACCCTGCGGAATTCCCGGCTGTTTGCCACGGAGCCGAGCGGAGGCGGCACCGGGAGAGCTCCGGGGGCTCCGGGCACCGGGACCCGGGCCAAGCTCAGCCCCGGGGCCCCTGCGGAATGCTGCTAGGAGAACGGGATGGACACACACAGGGCCCCTGGGAAGCTCTTCCTCCTGAACTCCAGCCCACGTCCAAGGGATGAAGGATGAGGATCCTGTCCAGGCTGTCCCTTGTCTTTCCACCATCCCAGTTCACAGCTCCATTCCCAGTTACAGCAGGAACCAGCCCAGGACTTTAGGGACTCTCCCATTCCCTTCACCTTCCTCTCCAGGGCTCCCTTCCCAGGGGATTTGCAGCCACCCTTTGGAAAGTGCCTGGCAGGAGGAAAGTGTCCCCACCCCAGATTTAGCAGCTGCCATTGGTCCCTTCACTGGGGCTGCCAAACCCTTTCCCTGCTCCGAGGGTGATCCCTAATGGGGCTCCCAAGGAAAGCACCATCCAGGTTTCCACACTGGGGAAGAGGGAGGAAAACCCCAGGGATGGATTTGTCACCTGGATTGACAGATCTGGTGACACCCTGGGGAGCCCCTGGCCACCTCAGGGCATTTCCCTGCCTTTGGGGGGGCCCTCATTCCTTCACCAAAGCTAAAATGCCTCTAAACTCTTGACTTCCCTAATCCCTCCCTCTCTCCAGGCTCCACACAGCAGTTCCAGCTCCTAAAACTGGGACATTGGTTCCTATTTAACTGGGAACAGCCCAGTTTGGGTGGCAGGGACCTCAAAGCTCATCCCATCCCACCCCTGCCATGGGCAGGGACATCTCCCACCGTCCCAGGCTGCTCCAAGCCCCGTCCAGCCCGGCCTTGGACACTTCCAGGGATCCAGGGCAGCCACAGCTGCTCTGGGAAATCCATCCCAGGGCCTCCCCACCCTCATAGAGAAGAATTTCCTTCCTAAAATCGAATCCAAATCTTCCCCCTTTCAGCCTAAAGCTGGAAAACTCCCTTGCCTTTGTATTTATTGACCTCAGCTTGTACCTGACCCAGCTGCCCCCCTGGCTCATCCCAATCCCGATGCTCCAGAGCCCCCGGAGCCAGCCCTGGAAGTGCCACGTGGGGGATGCTGTGACCTTGGCACATCCCTGTGGCCTCTCCCCAACCTCACCCAGAATCCTGCAGTATTTCCCTCCCTGGCTCTGCCACCCAGCCCCTCCGAACTCCCAGATTGTGGCTCCCCACTCCCACATTCCATAGGATAGGAAGCACAGCTCTGGCTCGCGGGGTTTGGCTGTTACAATAAAGTTCCGTCACTCAGAATCCATCCTGTCCTTGGTTTTCCCTCTGCTTCCCATCATGGGCACCTGGAGCAGCAGCTCCTCCCCCCAGGGCTCACCTGGGGGCTCTGGCTGAGGTCTGGCAGCCAGGCCAGGCTGGAATTGCTTCCCAGGGATTGGTTTGGGCACGTCCCCGGGATGAAGGGCAGGGCCAGGGGGGCACACACGCTGCAGGATCCAAGGCCCTGGGGAGCAATTTTGGGAATGGGGGGAACACACTCAGCACTGCTCAGCTTCCCCTTCCCAAACTCCCCCTGCCCCTCTCCAAAAAGGAATTCCTGCACACCTGGGCGCCGAATTTCCCTGCAGCCCTCATCCCAGAGGTGTCCCTTTGGTGCTCCTTTATCCCCAGAGGCACTTCCCTGGGAGATCCAGACCAGACCAGGTTCCCTGGGGTGCTGGAGGACCCAAATTTGGGAGCAGCTTTGCTGTTTGCAGTCTGCCCCTCCCAGGGTCACCTTCCCCTTCCCAAACTCCTCCTGCCCCTTTCCAAAGGGGAATTCCTGCACACCCAGGCCAGTCCTGGGCACCCTCATTTCCCTGCATCCCTTCATTCCAGAGGTGCCCTTCTGGATCACAGGCACTCCCTGTTCCCCTGGGGGACTTCCCTGGGAGACCCAAAGCAGCCCAGGGCCCCAAAGGTGCTGGAGGACCCAAACTGGGTCCAGTGTGGGCCTGATATTTCTGCCTCTGAGAGATTTTATCCTGCCAGCAGCTGCTAACTTTTATCCAAAGAAAAATTTCCCAAGAAAGTTTCTTCTCAAAACCATCCTGGCAAACAACTCTCCTTTCTCAAAGCAATCTTTGTCCAGGTGGTGTTTTGCTGTTTCTCTGGTTTAACCAATGGGATCAGAGAGGTGTCGTTCCTATTCCCCAGCCATGTGAAGTCTGTGTCAGAACACCTTATAAAAGGTACTAAGAATTAGACAATAAAGGCTTTTCTTTTCTATTCTCTTTGCCTTCTGAAATATTTGGAGTCCCTCATCTTTCTCTTTTGTGTCCTACAGTGACAGTCCAGGGCGCGGGGATGGGAGACAGAGGATGGGAAGGACCTTCCAGACCAGAGGAAAAAGTTCAATCCAGTTTCCCGACCTGGCAGAAGGGGGAGGAGGGGGCTCCGAGCAGCTCCCGGTTGGGCAGGGGTAGTGCAGGGCTGTCTCTGGAGCCAGGGGCCTGCAGAGCCCTTGGGAAAAGCCCTTGGGAAAAGCCTTTCCCAGGCAGAGGAACAAAGCAGGGTGTGCTCAGAGCTGCCCCATTCCCTGAGCATTCCCAGGAGCAGGAACAGGGCTGGTGGTGTCGGGGATGAGGGCGGAATGGGAACCTGGGACTCCCAAACTGGGGGAACTCGGGGAGGGCTGGGGCTCAGCTGAGACTTTCCAGCTGCTTTCCCTATGTTGTAAATAGGCACCGTATATTAATCTGGGGATGGGAAATAAAAAATCTACAGGTGGCAGGAAAACGCTGACAGAGTCACCAGAAGAGAAGAAACTGAGGAATGCCGACCCCATCTGCAAATGAAAAGCAGGATCACGACAGGCCCCGATGCCAAGGCTGGTTGAGCCACAAGCTTTGGACAAACAAAACCATCAGCTCAAAGCTGGCTGAGCCATAAAACCCAGACAAACCAAAACCATCAGCAACAGACAGTCAGGCCATCACCCCCCTGGAGCCCCGGATTCCCCCAGATAAACACCAGGCCGTCTGACGAAGGGACCCCACTCTGCAATTGAAAATGTTTTAAAGTTAATCCCTGGACCCCATTCAGATTCTACTCAAGAAAAATTAAATCTCAAAAAAAGGACTCATGAATATCGTAATCCTGCTGCAGACAAAGGAAAACCTCGCCTGGAGGGAAATAAAAAGTCTAAAAACTGGACCCTAAAGGCAGGACATTGGAGCGAATGGCAGAGAGACACGGCGCGGGCCGGTCCAGCGCTCGCTACCCAAAATTCGATCGAATTTGATCTTTGTCATAGCTCAGATTTTGACTGTTTCATTGCAATTTGGCTGTTTGTTTGCTGTGTTTTTATTTCTTTTCTGCGTTTCAATTCACATTAACTAGAAAATAAATTTTGCCTGTTTTTAATTCTGATTCGGCTCACCATATTCATAACACCTTCCTGCCATTGGATTTGGGGGATCTCTTTGCTGTTCCTGAGCCTTCACCACCCACGGGATTGGGAGAGATCCCTGAGGCCACAGCAGGGGATTAAAGGGCTGGTTTGAGATTTGGGATTTTGGCCACATTCCAGACTCAGGTCCCTGTTCTGGGACTCAGGAGGGACAGACCCAGCCCTGCATCCCCCTGTCCCACTGCTCCCAGCCTCAATTCCCACTGCCCAGCTCCTGAGGGCACCAGGGAATGGATCCATTCCTGCCCTCCCTTAGCAGGAGCCGAGCTCTGCCTGGGATGGTCCAGGGCTTTGGGACACCCATCCTGGCCCCTCCACCATCCCTCCCTCTTCCTCAGGGCAAATTCCCCTTCTGTTCTTATCCCAGAGTCACAGCCAGCCCCAATTCCAGCTGCAAATTCCCCAGGGAATTGCTGCAGGTTCCAGGCAGTACCAGCGGCTCAGGACCCTCCCAAAAAATCCCCATCCCAGCCCTTCAAAATCCCCATCCCAGCCCTTCAAAATCTCTGTCACAGCCCTTCAAAATCCCCATCCCAGCCCTTCAAAATCCCCACCCCAGCCCTTCAAAATCTCTGTCACAGCCCTTCAAAATCCCAATCCCAGCCCTTCAAAATCCCCATCCCAGCCCTTCAAAATCCCTATCCCAGCCCTTCAAAATCCCAATCCCAGCCCTTCAAAATCCCTATCCCAGCCCTTCAAAAAAGGTCCTGGCTGCACCCCCCGTGTTGTCCATACACTGGATTTGCCTTTTTTTATTGATAGAACATGAAAAAAAGGGGGAACAGAGAAGGATGCAGTGGTGAAGGGCAGCCCCAGAAATGCCAGGATTGTCACAGCCTTGTTTGGGCTCAAAATGCCACAAAATCCCTCCTGGCTGCTTCCTAAAATTTCCTAAGAACTCAAAGGACCCCGAAATTGGGCCGGGGGGTGTGGGGAGGGGGAGGTTGATGGAAAATCTGGGGTTTTGTGGGAAAAGGGATGGTTGTGTGTGGTTAGAGGGTGCCTGGGGGGGTTGAGGCATCGCTCACCTTCTCAGATCCATGTAAAAAATGGATCAGAGCCTGAGGATTGCTGGGAAAACCAGGGTTAGGGAAGGTAATTAACCAATAAATGGGATAATTAACAGCATTCCCCCATTTATGGCTCAATAATGGTGTTTTGTGGCTGATTCCAGCGATCCCCTTCAATCAGCCACCCCTGGGGTGCCGGGGCACATTCCCCACAGGGATTTGGGAGCTGCCGAGGGGATCTGTGGGATCAAGGGATATTTATCCCTCTTATCTGCCAGGCCACTCAGGAATCCACGGCACGGCCCCCTCCACACGCGGTATCAGCTCCAGGCGCTCCCAGGGATGATCCCACCCCGCCCGGAGCCTCTCCAGGACCGGACACGTGTCCGGGAGGTCTGGGACGTGAGACATGCCAGGGGCGAATCCCGGGCCGCCGGGGGCAGGGGCTGCGGGGATTGCGGGGATTGCGGGAATCGGTCCCGGCCGCCCGGGGCTGGAGGCCGGAGCGGCTCCCGGAGCTCATCCCGGGAGCCGCGCACCGGGAGCCGCGCACCGGGAGCCGCGCACCGGGAGCCGCGCACCGGGAGCCGCGCACCGGGAGCGGGAGCGGCCAGGAACGAGCTCCGGGCTCCCTCTGCCGGGCCGGGCGCGCCGCTGCGGCGCCTCCCAAATCCCCGACAATTCCCGGCCCCTCGCCACGGGCCCGGCCTGCAGGGAAAAGGAAACAGCAGCGCAGGAGCGAGGCACGGAGGGGATCCTGCAGGGGACCCTAAAGGCGATCCCACAGCGGGATCCTACGGGGGATCCTACGGGGGATCCTACAGGGAATCCTATGGGGGATCCTACGGGGGATCCTGTGGGGGATTCTACAGGGGACCCTAAAGGGGATCCTACGGGGGATCCTATGGGAGATCCTACAGGGAATCCTATGGGGGATCCTAGAGGGGATCCTGCGGGGGATTCTAAAGGAGATCCTACAGGGAATCCTATGGGGGAATCTTACAGGGGACCCTACAGGGGATCCTGCGGGGGATTCTAAAGGGGACCCTATGGGGAATCCTGTCCTTCCCAGTGCACAGAGCCTGGAGAAATCCAGCCCCAGCTGAGTTCCTGCTCAGCACCAGAGGGAAGCCAAAATCCTCCTACGTGTGCCGTGGGGTTCAGTGTGTGGGAAGGGAGATGGAAATACCCTGAGATGGGGAACTGATGGCCCGGGGCTCCCACTCCAGTTCCAAACCCAGTTTAATCCTCGCACAGCTGCTCCCCCAGTTCCAGGCAGCACCTGGAGTGACTCCAGGAGGACGATGGATGCTCCAGGCCCCCTCCCGGCCCGGCACAGCCGTTTGCAGGGATGGAAGTGGCTCACCCCAGGAAATCAGCCATTGGAAAAGGAGCTTCCCCACTTTGGGGAAAAGTCAAGGCCTGGATTTCCTTTTCCTGCACCATCCTGGCCCAAACGGTGCCTCAGTTTCCCAGCTTTTTTCACCCACAGCCTCGGACAGGAGGGAATTTGAGGGGGATAATTTAATTTCCTAATTAAATGCTCCAGGACCGAGCAGGGAAAGGCTCAGCAGGGATTTGTCCCTGTCCCTCTCCCCCACCTCCAGGGAATCTCCAGCCCCACCCTGAGTGCCCCCATGGCCTGGGGGGGGCCAAACCCCTACGGGAACACAAATCCCCGAGCTGGCAGCAAACAAATCCCTGGATTGTGTCCAGGGCAGGGCGGAGGGCGGGGGAGAGCCCGGCCCCATCGGCCCACGCCGGGGGGAGCGGCCGGCGCCGCTCTGTGCCCGTATAAGGCCAGTTCGGGCTGTGCCGGCCCAATCCGGGCAGGAACGGGAACACCTGAGCCGGGCCCCGCCCCGGGGAGCTCCGCCCGCCCAGGTGAGCGNGTCCCCGGTGCCCCCAGCCCCACTGTGTCCGATCTCAGCGGGTTCCGGGGGGAATCCGGGCGGGATGTGGCAGCACCAGCCGCTCCCGGCCCCGGGGCTCCCGGTCCTGGCACCGGGACCTGATGCCCCCGGCCGGGCAGGGGCTGGGACCGGGCGGTCTCCAGAGCTCCCTTCCAACCCCAAGTGTCCCGGGATCCGGGGACCTCACCCGGATCCCACCCCAAGGCTGCCTTGGGACCAGTGAAAAGGCCACCCTAAGGTGCCACCGGGCCGGGGGGACACGGGAGGGACCCCGAGGTGCGGGCACAGCCGGGCGCTGTCCCTGCCCCTGTCCCTGACCCTGTCCCTGCCACTGTCCCTGCCCCTGTCTCTGTCCCAGCCCCTGTCCCTGCCACTGTCCCTGTCCCTGCCACTGTCCCTGCCACTGCCACTGTCCCTGTCCCAGCCCCTGCCCCTGCCACTGTCCTTGTCCCTGTCCCAGCCCCTGTCCCTGTCCCTGCCCCTGCCACTGTCCCTGCCCCTGTCCCTGCCAGCCGCCTCTCCGCACGGCCCGGCCCAGCCAGCCCCGGAATTTGGGAGAAACCAGAACGGGCTCGTTGTGCTGCCAGGGCCGGGCCGCGGCCGGAGCTCGGCGGGAGCGGTGCCAGCCCGGCCCCGGGGCGGGGAGTGCCCCGTGTGCCGCCTCCGGGCCGGGGGACAGACACGGAGCAGCTGCCCCGGCCCCACCCTGCCCCAATTCCTGCCCCAATTCCTGCCCCAGTTGCAGCCAGGGAAGCACCAGCCCCTCCTGGGACACGGAGGGAATTGGGGGTTCGCCCGAATTTACACCCGCGCGGACCCCCGTGCCCGGGGTGGGGCAGGAGCGGAGGGGAGCAGCCTCCGACACTTCCAGGAACCATTTGCAGCTCCCGCCGTGCTCCCCCTCTGCTCTCAGCGCTGGCACCGGCTGAGCTCCTGCTCCGGGCCCTTCCCTTCTCACACACCCAAACCTGCTCCCCCGGGGCTCAGCTGGAGGAAAGGAGGCTCAGGGGGAACCTTCTCCCTCTCACACCTCCCTGACTGGGGCGTGGGGGTCGGGATCTGCTGCAGGGAACCAGTGAAAACAGCCTCAGGATGCATCAGGGAAGATTGACGTTGCATTTAGGAAAAATTCCTCACTGGAATGGTAGTCAAGCCCTGGAAGGGGCTGCCCAGGGCAGGGGCAGAGTCCCCATCCCTGACGTGTCCAGAACTGTGTGGCTGTGGCACCTGGGGACAGTCAGGGGTCACCAGGGTGGTGCTGGGTTGATGGCTGGACCTGATGCTGGCTGAGGGCTTTTCCAGCCCGAGAATTCCATGGTTTGTGGACAGCAGCGACCAGAGGTGGCTCCTGGGGCTTGGACTGGGCTCAGCTCATCATCCCCGCTCCCTCCAGACACTGAGCACCATCCCAGAATCTCCTCTCCTGGATCAGCTGGAGCCTGTGGGGCTGGAGGAGGTGGAAGGAGCCCCGATCACAGCACGAGACCCCCCCCGGGACACAGGAACAGCTTTGGGCTGGGACATCCTGGGAACATGGAATGGTCTGGGCTGAGGGACCCCAAAGCTCATCCCATCCCACCCCTGCCATGGGCAGGGACACCTCCCACTGTCCCTGCTGCTCCCAGCCCTGTCCAGCCTGGCCTTGGGCACTTGTCATCCTCTGGGAAATCCATTCTAGGGCCTCCCCACCCTCACAGGGAGAAATTCCTTCCCAATATCCCATCCATCCCTGCCCTCTGGCACTGGGGAGCCATTCCCTGTGTCCTGGCACTCCAGGCCCTTGTCCCAGGTCCCTCTCCAGCTCTCCTGGAGCCCCTTCAGGCCCTGGAAAGGGCTCCAAGGTGTCTCCAGAGCCTTCCCTTCTCCAGGCTCTGCTCCCTCCCAGCCCCACAGATCTCTGTGATGCACAAATTCACCAGGAACTCTCCAAACCTCAGGGAGTCTGGATCTACGGAGGGATCTGAGGGATCTGGGACAGTGCCCTGTGCCCAGGGAGGGATCTGGGACAGTGCCCTGTGCCCACGGAGGGATCTGGGGGATCTGGGACAGTGCCCTGTGCCCACGGAGGGATCTGGGGGATCTGGGACAGTGCCCTGTGCCCATGGAGGGATCTGGGGGATCTGGGACAGTGCCCTGTGCCCATGGAGGGATCTGGGGGATCTGGGACAGTGCCCTGTGTCCATGGAGGGATCTGAGGGATCTGGGACAGTGCCCTGTGCCCAGGGAGGGATCTGGGACAGTGCCCTGTGTCCATGGAGGGATCTGAGGGATCTGGGACAGTGCCCTGTGCCCATGGAGGGATCTGGGGGATCTGGGACAGTGCCCTGTGCCCACGGAGGGATCTGGGGGACGCAGGCCTGTGCCTGTGCCCACGGAGGGAGGGGAAAAGCCCCAGCTCAGCAGGGAAAGGAGCTCACAGGGGCTGCTCCTGGCACAGCCCCTGGAGCCACGCCAGGAATTCACAATGGGAGCGGAGCTGAGCCGCTCCTGCCCAGACCTGCCGTGTTTGCGAGGCTCCGGGCACACCCAGAAATTCAGGGCTTCGGAAAAAAACCCTCAGAAGCCGGGCAGGGCAGGGGGAGGGAGAGGAGCAACCACTTCAGAGCTGAGGAATCCCAGGGTGACTCAGGCTCTGACGCAGGAAGCAAACAGGGCTGGGATGGTGGGGAGAGGGTCGGGCAGCCCCGGGAGGGGATCCTGGGGGGCCGGGCAGCCCCTCTGCCCCCTCGTGCCCAGGGAATTCCATCAGAATTCATGGAATGCTTTCAGCTGCAGCAAAGCTGCTCCAGGCACTTCCCAACTTCCCAACACTCACCTTTACCTGCCTCAGAACCAGCCCCAAGGGTCCCAAAATCCGCTTTGTCCCAGCGCTTGCAGGCTGGTGAAATCCCAGTGCAGCCCCATGAGCTGCCCCTCCCCACAGAGAGGCAATTCACCCGTGAAAAAAGGGATATAAAACACCTGGAGCTTCACTCCCAATGATTCCAGACCAAAGGGATCTGTTACTTCCTCGGGGCAGAAGGGAAGTTGGGATGAAGATCCCACCACTGACATGAGCCTTGGGGGGTTTGGAATTGCAAAGGAGAGGAGTGAAACAGCCCCAGTTCAGTGCCTCGGGTGTGGATTTACACCCCCTGCCCCCCACGAGGGGAAAATCCAGCATTCCCTGGGTAATTCACCAGAACTCCCAATCTGCACAGTTCATCCCCCAGTTCCTGAAGTGAGGAGCTCCTGGAATCCCAGCTGCTCTCCTGGTTCAAACCGACAACGGAAAACCCCCAAAAACTGGGACCCCAAACCCAGACTGAACCAGGGGCAACGAATCCAGACATCTGGATCGCGAGGCACTTAAAAAATCCCAGAGTTCATCCAGCCTTGGGTTTGCCATGGGGAATGTGCAATTCAGGAGACGTTTCCCCTCTTTCAGAGCTCCCCCAGCCTGCTTTGGGGAGCACAGGGGGAGCCTGTGGGTGAAGGGCTGGACCCCCTCCATCCCTGCTCCTGGACCCCCTCCATCCCTGCTCCCTCCATCCCTGCTCCCG
>VZDJ01000252.1:231075-280813 GCA_008694505.1 Cyanoderma ruficeps | reverse complement strand
ACCCACAGGGATCACTGAACCCACGGGGATCGCTGTTCCCACGGGGATCACTGAATCCACAGGGATCGCTGCTCCCACAGGGATTGCTGGGATCCCACAGGGATCACTGAACCCACAGAGATCGCTGCTCCCACAGGGATCGCTGGGATCCCACAGGGATCGCTGCTCCCACAGGGATCACTGAACCCACAGGGATCGCTGGGATCCCACAGGGATCGCTGCTCCCACAGGGATCACTGAACCCTCAGGGATCACTGAACCCACAGGGATCGCTGTTCCCACTGGGATCACTGCTCCCACAGGGATCGCTGCTCCCACAGGGACCACTGTTCCCACTGGGATCGCTGCTCCCACAGGGATCGCTGCTCCCACAGGGATCACTGTTCCCACAGGGATCGCTGCTCCCATGGGGATCAGTGAACCCACTGGGATCGCTGCTCCAGGGCCCCCCCGAGCCCTGCAATCCCTGCCCCGGCTCCAAACCCCCTTCCCAACTCTCAGTTTTCCCGCGGGATCCCGGGGCCGGCCGCTCACCATGGTGAAGATCCCAGCCCCGAGCAGTGCGTAGACGGCGTGGAGCCATGGGACCTGTGGGACACGGACACAGGGTGGGACACGGGTTTGTAGAGGGTTCTCAAAGCCTGACAGAGGCTCACACAGTCTTGTGCACCTCTCTGCAACCTCTGAGACAAAACATGTTGGCTTAGAAAGGCTGTGGAATAGGACAGACATTGCCGAGGGAGAAACCGAACCGGAAATAAGTTTCAAAGGATGACCTTGCAAACAGAGCAGGTATTTTGGAGAAATAAAACTATGAAAGATGTAGTAGGAGCCACGAGGGGTGATTTTAGATGATGCTTTAAAGGCATTAGCAGCATCGTGTGGGAAAAGCTGATAAGCCAAGAAATGCTTATAATGGATTGTAATTAGAAAATAGTTTGGCTTCTGATTTTGATGGCGTGAATGTGACATCTGCACCATCTCACCCTCCACATGAGGCTGAAAATGGAATAAAAGGCTTTAAAATGCCTCTCAGGGTAGAAAATGGGATAATCCAACAACACAGGGACAGGGACATACGGACAGGGACACACGGACAGGGACACACAGACAGGGACACACAGACAGGGACATATGGACAGGGACACACGGACAGGGACACACAGACATGGACACACGGACAGGAACATATGGACAGGGACACACGGACAGGGACGCACGGACAGGGACAGGGACACAGGGACAGGGACACACGGACACAGCCGTCAGAGCTGACAGTGGGCTGTGCAGGGCTTCACTCCCAAGGCATTTGGCTCCCCGGTGGAGGGGGAAAGTCGGGAACGTGCTCTAAAAGCCCAGGCTGGATTTGCCCCACTTCCAGCTTCAACAGTTTCTTTGGGAATGTTTCTATGGCACGGGACAGCACACGGGGCTCAGTTCCTCCCTCCCTGAGGCCTTTGTATCCATGTGGCTCCTAAACTTCTCCATCAGGTGTTTGTTATTCCAAACAGCACTCGGCCCCAGTGACCGTCCTGTGGAAATCACGGAATGGTTTGGGTTGGAAGGGCCCTTAAAGCCCATCCGATGCCACCCCTGCCATGGGCAGGGACACCTCCCCCTATCCCAGGGGGCTCCAAGCCCTGCCCAGCCTGGCCTTGGACACTTGTGGGGCAGCCACATGTCCCCGGCTCAGCACTCTCCTGATGGGAACACCTTGGAGCACCCCCAGGATGGATTCCTTTACCCAAACACGGCTGATCCCACTGGCTGAAACACCAAATATTCCAAGGGCTGGACCCAGCTTTAATTTGCCTGAGGGAACTGCTGGATCTGTGTCAGGGGAGCTTTGGGTTAGATATTGGGAAAAAGTTCTTCCCCCACTGGAGCGGCTCCCCGGGGCTGCCAGAGCTCCAGGAGCATTTGGAAAACACCCCGGAACAAGGTGGGATTGTTGGGATGTCTGGGCAGGGCCAGGAGTGCGTGGCCCTGGTGGATCCCTCCCCCCTTGGGATATTCCATGACTCTGTGATTAATTAACGGGTTCAATTTAAATACGTTCATCCGTGGGAGTCACGGGTGGAATTTCACTGGAACTGGGCCCAAAGCTCAGCCCCTGCTGTGGCCCAGAGGAACCAGGAGAAGGTGCTGGTTCAACCCAAGATGGGCTCAGTGGAGCCAGGGCTGTCCAGGGATCCCTGCTGCCTCTCCAGGGATCCCTGCGGCCTCTCCAGGGATTCCTGCTGCCTCTCCAGGGATTCCTGCTGCCTCTCCAGAGTCACCTCCTGCCTCCCAGGCTCATTCCCGCCTCCCACTGCGCTTATCTCGCCACGTGTCACATGAGGAGGAGTTGTCTCTCCAGTTTCACGGCTGAGCTTTGGCACTGGGAGCTGCTGCAGCAGCTGGGAAAAGGAGAAGCTCAAGCCCAGACAGCCAAAACCCAACCCCAAACCAATCCCAGGCTGGATTTGTCCAGCACCAGCTCCAGGGCTGGGGGCAGTGGGAATGTCCTGGAGGTGTCCCTTAGGGAACGGCTCAGGGCAGAGGAGGGGACGGGGTGGGGATCTGGGATCCCAGGAGCTCCTCAGGTGATTGATGGCACCTGCCTGGCCCCATCCCCTCATCCCTCCCCTGGCCCAGGGGCTGCCAGGCTCCCCTGGGAGTGACACCAGCCCAGCCCTGCTCCAGGGTGCCTGGACATGCTCCAAGACTGCCCCTGGGCACAGCTGGGGCCAGGGGTGGCTCAAGAGGACAAAGGAAGTGGCTGGAGCTGTTGGGGACACACCGGGGGGGGTCACTGTCTGTTGCCGTGAGTTTTCTGTCTTTTGTCTTTCTGTAGAACTTTCTCACGTAGCCTTCTGTAAACAATGTTTATTCTTGGAATGTTTGCATTCTTCTCCTGTGAGAGAAGCAACGATTGATGGTGATGTCCACCATCCAGGCTGAGAGGTGGCGACCTCCGTAGCCAATCTCTGACCCTCTGTACAAATGCAAAGAATAAACATTGTTTACATCAGGCTGCGTGTGAAAGTTCTTCAGAAAGACAAAAGACAGAAAAGCTCAGGCCAACAACTGTCCCCTCAGGGTTGGCTCCTGAGGGTCGTTGGGGTCTCAAGACTTGAACTCTGCAGGTGCCGGGTGTTAGTCCTGAGTCCAAGCCCTGGACTCGGGACAGAGTTTGATGTGCTCATTGCCCTGGTTTCACTGAGGGGAAACTGAGGCCTGAGCAGAGGCGCCTGTGCTCAGGTGTGACCCCATCGGTATCCAGGGGGGTCCCAGCACAGGAGGGGATGGATGTGTTGGAGTGAGTCCCAAGGGAACCACGGAGCTGATCTGGGGTGTCACCCTGAGTTTTCTGCCTTCTGTCTTCGTGCTGCAGATTCTCACGCAGCTTCATCCCAACAATGTGTGTCTTTAGAATGTTTACATACTTCTCCTCTGAGGGAAGAATTGATTGATGGTGATGTCACCATCCAGGTTAGAGAGGTGGTGACCTGTGTAGCCAATCCCTTGACCTTTGTACAAATGTATATAAACGGAGTCGGATTTTTGAATGAAAGAGTTTTGTTCCCTTGAACTGCTGCTGGTGGCCTCATCTTTCTGTCCCTGAAGTGGGATATTCCCAGCCTCGATGATCAACACGGGGGTCTGGAGCCAGGCTGGGAGAGCTCAGAGTGTTCACCTGGAGAGGAAAAGGCTCCAGGGAGAGCTCGGAGCCCCTTCCAGGGCCTGAAGGGGCTCCAGGAGAGCTGGAGAGGGGCTGGGGACAAGGGATGGAGGGACAGGACACAGGGAATGGCTTCCCACTGCCAGAGGGCAGGGCTGGATGGGAGATTGGGATGGAATTCCTCCCTGTGAGGGTGGGGAGGCCCTGGAATGGATTTCCCAGAGCAGCTGTGGCTGCCCCTGGATCCCTGGCAGTGCCCAAGGCCAGGCTGGAGCAGCCTGGGACAGCGGGAGGTGTCTCTGCCCACGGCAGGGGAGGGATTGCACGGCCTTTGAGGTCCCTCCTGACCAAAATAATTCCATGATTCCACACCAGGAACAGCAGGAAACATCCTCAACCCTGGGCCAGTTCCATCCTTGAGCCACATCTCGTGGTCCATCCCAGAGAATGACCCCTGCTCTTCCTTCCCTCCACAGGGTTCCCGCCCGTTTCCAGGGAGCTGGGCCCCCTCCCAGTGCACCCAGTTCGGCCCAGTTTGGCCCAGTTGGTCACTCACGTATTGGTAGGGCAGGATGACAGCCAGGACCAGTCCCCCCAGGAACAGCACCATGAGCAGCACGAAGAGAACGCCCTGGTACGACGTGAAGTCGAACTGCGGGAGGGAGGGAAGGGATGTCCCGTTCCAGGAGGAATGGCCCTTTCCAGGAGGAATGGCCCTTTCCAGGAGCCATGGCCCATGCCCGGGGAAATATCCCATTCCAGGGGGAATGTCCCATGCCCGGGGAAATGTCCCGTTCCAGGGGAAATGTCCCATGCCAGAGGAAATGTCCCATGCCAGGGGAAATGTCCCGTTCCTGGGGAAATGTCCCATATCAGGGGAAGTGTCCCATCCCAGGGGAAATGTCCCGTTCCAGGGGAAATGTCCCGTTCCAGGGGAAATGTCCAGTCCCAGGGGAAATGTCCCATCCCAGGGGAAATGTCCCATGTCAGGGGAAGTGTCCCATTCCAGGGGAAATGTCCCGTCCCAGGGGAAATGTCCCATCCCAGGGGAAATGTCCCATGCCAGGGGAAGTGTCCCATCCCAGGGGAAATGTCCCGTCCCAGGGGAAATGTCCCATCCCAGGGGAAATGTCCCGTCCCAGGGAAATGTCCCATTCCAGGGGAAGTGTCCCGTCCCAGGGGAAATGTCCCGTTCCTGGGGAAATGTCTCATTCCAGGGCCTGCATCCCGGGGCAGCCAGAGCTCCCAGATCCCCCTGGGACTCCCCTGGAGCTGGTTCTGCCTCTCCACCCCAGCAGCCACCCCGGGCAGAGCCAACGCTTCCCAAATCCCCATCAGTGCCCCAGGGATCCGGGAATCCCAAACCCATCACACACCTTTGTGTCCCTCTGTATCCCGCAGCCCGACCCTCCAGAATTCCCAGTTTACCACCATACAGCCTCTTCCAGCCCCACTGACACCCTTGACACATCCCAACCCTCCAAAAATCCCAGATTATTCCCACATGCCACCATCTTCCTGTCCCATTTACACCTATGGCACATCCCAATCCACCAAAAAAAAAAAACAAACCCTCATTTTATTCCCATATATCAACATCTTCCAGCCCTGTTTACATCCTGGCCACATCCCTCCCTACTCCAACCCTCTGGTGACATCCCTGGGCTTGGTCCTTTATCCAGAACCTTCCAGACCCCCCCAGCTCCCCCCGGCTCCCCAGGGAAGCTCCCATGGTCCCAACCTTGCTCTGGAAGCTGAAGATGGTGACGGACAGACAGACCAGGGCCGTGATCCCCAGGCACAGCAGCACCGACTTGGTGTTGTAGTAACTGCAAAATTCCCAGGAAAAGCACCTTCGGATCATTCCCACGGGGATGGGAAGGGGGGGGGTTCAGACAGGCAGGAGCTTGGCAAGGAAAACATGAATCCTCTGGGCACAAACAGCGCTGGAATTATCAATATTCCACATTAACGTTGAAAAGGGACAGACAAAAGCCTGGATGGGTTTTCCTGCTGTTTGGAAGGATGGAGGGAAGGCAGGAGGGTCCATCTGGGCCTCCCAGAGCTCTGGAGCAGCCGGTGGGCTCCAAGTTCACCAATCCCACTGTCCATGGACAGACAGGGAACGGGGAAGATCCTGACTCGAGGTAACAAAATCAGGATGAGAAAAGTCATCACAGCTCCAAAGGAGCAGCCCCTGGGCTGCTGCCCACTCTGGCCTTTGGAAAAGGGTGGGAAGGAGGGATTGGAGCAGGGACAGAGGCTGCAGACTCAGGCTGGGATGGTTTCCAGGCTGGATCAGGATTTTGGCTGCAGTGCCAGGCTCAGCCCTTAGAAAAGCCAGTCCTGCTCTCCCCGGGGGGATTTGTGCAGAGTCACTGGAGTTTTCCCCCTGGAGCTGCTGAGGCTGCGGATTTCTTTGTCCCAGTGCCTCCATCACCCACCCTGGATCCTGTCCCTCTCTCCAGGCCCCACATGAGCAGATTTCCCAGTGCAAATGAGCAGAAGGCAACAGGCTGTGGGATACAAATTCCTGAAAGGGCTGGAAAAAACTCCTTGGCTCCCTGCAGCCCCACCTGCCTGGGACCTGCCCAGTGAGAAATGTGGGCCCACTGTGGTCACCTCCTGCCCATCCAGGCGCTGCCCCATCCCAGCCCTCCAGGGCTCTCCTGCAGGATTTGGGATGTGGGAATCCCCCAGCGATCCCTGGGACAGGGACAGGCCTTGGAAACCTTCCTTAGAAAGTGTTTTCACAGGGAAGCTCCAGCTCTGTGTGGCTGCTGGGAGCCCCAGGTACCTCGGGATCAGGGAATTTTGTCAGGAAGAGACAGGACACAGACAGTGGCCAACCCACCTGGAGAGCATGGCAGTGAGATAGGCCATGGACAGGGTCTGGGGGAAACAGAGCCGGGTTAGTACCCTCGTGTCCCAGGAGGAAACACCACAGGAAATCCCTCAATCCCAGGGAAAAGGGCAGGGAAGCTTCTCAGACTCTTAGGGGAAGGAATTCCGGCAGCATTCAGAACCCCCCAGCCACAGGAGAGGGCAGAGGGAGGGCAAAGGGCAAAGGGCATCCCCTGCTCCTGCATCCCTCCCACACAGGGCCCAACTCCCACCCCAGCTCCCATCCACAGCCCTGCTCCCATCCCTGTTCATCTCAGCTCCCACCCCAGCTCCCACCCCAGTTCCCACCCCAGTTCCCACCCCAGTTCCCACCCCAGCTCCAATCCCAGTTCCCACCAGACTCCACTGATTTTTTTCGCATTTTTTTAACCATGAGTCTCCCTTCCTCATTCCCATCCCAGCGCAACCACAGCTCCTCAGCCCAAGCACAGGACACTAAGAGCCCCAAACTCCCACTTTTCCCCAGGAATGCCAGCCCTGGGCATGTCCCTGGAGCCTCTCAGAGCGCAGGGCAGGGGTTGGCCAGATGTGCTACTCACAAAGATGCTGAGCAGGATCAGGTTCCATGGGAAGTATCTCCTGCAGAGGGAACAGGGGCCAATCAGCAGGGGCTGTGCCAGGGCATCAGTGACCGGGAGGGTAATTAATGACTCTGCTGCGTAATTAACGGCCATGCTGGTAATTAGTGCCCCGTGCACAAGTGCCAGGGGGTGCAGGGCACAGTCACCCTGCTGGGGGCCACAGGGCACTGGGGGTCCTCCCGGGCCAGCAGGACAAAAGTCCCCAGGATATTCCTGCCCCACTGGGAGCTGCCAGGAGCATCCTCTGGAATCTTTCATTCCCAGAACCCAGAGCTGCAAACGGGGCAGTTTCTGCTGCGAAATCACAGCTGCAGTTGGACTCCTGAGCTGCAGCGACCCAAGGCTGCAGCAGGCCTGCAGCAGCAGTTCCCAGCATCTGGAGCAGGTTTCCCACAGCAGCTGTGGCTGCCCCGTCCCTGGAAGTATCCAGGGCCAGGCTGGATGGGACCTGGAGTGTCACCCTGTTTTCTGCCTTTCTGCCTCTGTGCAGAAGTTTCTCATGTAGCCTTCTGATGTAAACAAAGTTTATCCTTGGAATGTTTGCATTCTTCTCCTCTGAGAGAAGAATTGATTGATGGTCATGTCCACCACACAGGTTGAGAGGTGGCGACCTCTGTAGCCAATCCCTCGACCTCTGTACAAATGTATAAAAGTAGAAAATGTAAATAAAGTAGAAGAGTTTGATCCCCTCACGGCTGCTGTGTCTGCCTGCTCTCCTCCTGTTCCTAAAGGGGGACACACCCAGCCTCAGCCAGCGACAAGTGGTGCCCCGAATGAGAGGGGACCACAGCCCAAACCACCCCTGGAGCACTGTGGGATAGTGAAAGGTCCCTGCCCATGGATGGGTTTAAGGTCCTTTCCAACCCAAACCATTCCACGATCCCACGGAAACACAGCAGCTGCATCCCAGTGCGGGCACAGCTCCAGCCCTGCCCCGTAACAGGGCTGGGAACCTGAGGAAAACATTCCTGCTGCACCCCCCAGGCTGTCCCAGATCCCAAATCCATCCCTTTACCTGGGCCCGGAGCAGCAGGCGAGGATCAGGTAGGTGACGAAGAAAACGGCGCTGCAAGGAGAGAGGGAGAGCTCAGGGGGAAATCCAGCCTGGGATGGGGCCAGGGGGGAACTCCCTGGGATGGGGGGCTGGGGGGAACTCCCTGGGATGGGGCCAGGGGGGAACTCCCTGGGATGGGGGCAGGGGGAATTCCCNTGGGGGCAGGGGGGAATTCCCTGGGATGGGGGGCAGGGGGGAATTCCCTGGGATGGGGGGCAGGGGGGAATTCCCTGGGATGGGGGCAGGGGGAATTCCCTGGGATGGGGATGTTCAAGGGGGTTCCTTCCCCTGGTCCCCAGCACTAAGCTCCTTCCTGCCCTCAGGAGCCCCCTCTGCATGTGCCCATCCCCGGGGTGGGACCAAACATCCCTGGAAAAGCTGAGGGCTGGATTTAGAGCAGAGCCAAGGTCGGGTTCAGACCCCGGGGATCACCCAAATGGGTTAATGCCAACCAGGGCAGGAACTGGATTTGTGTTGGCTCTTAGAAATTCCTTCCATTCCATCATGGAAAGGGAGGTCAGGCACTGGCCGGGGTGGAATCCCCTCCCTGGGGGTGTCCAACAGCCTGTGGACATGGCACTGGGGCACATGGTCAGTGCTGAGTGGAGGGTTGATGGTTGGACTCGATGGTCTCCAGGGGCTTTTCCAACCCTCATGATTCCATGACTCTGTGAGTTTCTCACATGGAGGTGCCAGGCTTTGCCCCTCGTTTCCAAACCCTTTCTGGCTCGGTGGTGTCGGGGCTGGAGGTTCTTAAACCAAGGGCTGGAAAAGTGACCGTGCTCAGGCAGGGCTGGCAGGGCTGGGCTGGAGGGGAGAGCTGCTCCCATGGTACATCCCTCCAGGAAGGGGAAATTTGGGACTTTCCGTGCCTGGAAGAGCCCAAGGCCAGGCTGGACAGGGCTTGGACTAAACTGGGATAGTGGGAGGTGTCCCTGCCCACGGCAGGGGTGGCACTGGATGGACTTCAAGGTCCCTCCAACCCATTCCAGGATTCTGCTGCAGGAGTGCCTGAGGAAGAGCCTGGGGCAGGGAAGGGCTCAGGAACAAGCCCAGGGCAGGAGGAGATGGTTGGGAAAGGGCTCAGGGCAGGAGGAGATGGTCAGGGAAGGGCTCAGGGCAGGAGGAGATGGTTGGGAAAGGGCTCAGGGCAGGAGGAGATGTGTGGGGAAGGGCTCAGGGCAGGAGGAGATGGGTGGGGAAGAGCCCAGGGCAGGAGGAGCTGCCCGGGGAAGGGCCCAGGGCAGGAGGAGATGCTCAGGGAAGGGCCCAGGGCAGGAGGAGATGCTCAGGGAAAGGCTCAGGGCAGGAGGAGAGGGTTGGGGAAGGGCTCAGGGGCGAGCCCAAGGCAGGAGGATCCTCCCGGCTCAGCGGAACCCAACATGCCGAGGCTGCCCAGCCCCGCCCAGGTCCTGGCAGTTTTCAAGTCCTGGCAGTTTTCAGGTCCTGGCAGTTTTTCTCGCCCAGGATTTGACCCCAGCGCTGAGGGAGGCTCTCCTGCCCGCAGCTGGGGGTTTTTCCAGGCCCTGGAAGCTGCTCCCGTTTCCCCAGGCAGCGGCTCCGGCCGCGCCGATGGCTCCCGATAGCCGCTGACCCCGGGCCAGGGCTGGAGGGGACGGCAGAGCCCAGGGCCACGGGCAGGGCACCGAGATAAAGCCAGGCCCAGCTCTCCCACTGGGAAACCAGGAAAGCCAGGCTGGACACGGCTGAGCAGCTGGAGAGGCTGCTGGGAGCACAGAGCCAGCGGGGTCGTCCATCCCCGGTCTGCTCGGGATTTATTCCCGCTGAGGTGCCGCCCCAGCAGTGGGGAAACATCCTGGGGCTCCCAGAGGTTTTGTTTTACTGAGGTCTCTGGTTAGGAAGGAGATCCAGGCATGGAGCAGGAAAACGATTTGGGGACATTGGAATGGAGGAAAGGACTTGGCTCACTGGGCAGTGGAAAACCAGACAATGTTAAAGCCTTGGAATGGTCTGGGTGGGAAGGGACCTTAAAATCCATCCCATCCCTCCCCTGCCATGGGCAGGGACACCTCCCACTGGCCCAGGCTGCTCCAAGCCCGTCCAGCCTGGCCTTGGGCACTGCCAGGGATCCAGGGGCAGCCACAGCTGCTCTGGGAAATCCATTCCAGGCCCCCCCCACCCTCACAGGGAGGAATTCCTTCCCAATATCCCATCCAGCCCTGCTCTCTGGCAGTGGGAAGCTGTTCCCTGTGTCCTGCCCCTCCATCCCTTGTCCCCAGCCCCTCTCCAGCTCTCCTGGAGCCCCTTCAGGCCCTGGAAGGGGCTCTGAGCTCTCCCTGGAGCGAGGTGACCACCCCCAGCTCTCCCAGCCTGGCCCCAGAGGGGCTCCAGCCCTGGAGCAGCTCCGTGGCCTCCCCTGGACTCTCTCCAGCAGCTCCAAATCCTCCCTGTGCTGGCCCCAGGGCTGGGGCAGCTCTGCAGGTGGGGTCTCACCTGGGCACAGGGGGACAATGACGGGGGGGGGGGAATTCCTCCAGGACAGAACCCCCAAGGGTGTTCCCACAGAAAATAGACGGGAATAAACTCCATCGGGGCAGGGAGCTGGAAGAGGTGACCCCAGAGGCCAAGGAGGGGACCCGAGCATGGCTGAGCCTCCTGCCCCTGTCCCCTGTGAGGGGACACTGCCTGTCCAACCCCAGCTGCCCTCTGGAGCACCTTTGGCTCCCTCCTGGTGCCAGGAGCTGCTGGGAGCTCCATTCCTGCCCTTTGGAGAGTTTCCCCAGGTTATATAAGCTGGTGTCTCATCTCCTGATTTGGGTGTGAGCTGATTAAAGCTGAGTTCACCTCACACTCCATGAGCAGCACTGACCCTGCCAGCAGCCCGGAAAGCACGGAGCCAGGAGATCCCAGAGCCTGGAAACTCTGATCTGGGGGACCAGGGAATGGCATCCCAGCTCTGGGGCTCTGGGATGGAGCCCCAGGAGTGACAGCCCCACTCAGACACGGCCAGAAATATCCCAACCCCTCCAAATCCATCCCCCCATATCCACTGGAAAGGAAACCCTGGACACCACCTGCCTTCCAAGGGGAAAATCCCCAAATGCAGCCCCCATGTACCCGGGACATCCTCCCAGGTGTCACACGTGGGGTTCTGCAGCATTTTCCCGCATGCTCTGCAAGGAGGAGCTTCCCAGGGGACATTCCCAAAATCAAACCTCTGAGGCACCCTGACCATCCTCCCAGGTCTCATGTAGGAGTTTCTGCAGTTTCCCGGGAAACCCCCCAGTCTGCTCTGGGTTTCTGCAGGAAACGCTCAGGTATTAATTCAGCCCTGGTTTCCTGAGCCATTTTTGGGGAAGTGTTTGGAGTTCCCCTCTCTCGTGTCTCTTGCTCGTTCGGGTGAGATTCTCCACCTGCTCCCCTCAGGCTCACCCAGAGTTGGGCAGTGGCTGTCCCATCCCTGGAGTGTCCCAGCCCAGGCTGGACGGGGCTTGGAGCAGCCTGGGACAGGGGGAGGTGTCCCTGCCATGGCAGGGGAGGCACAGGGTGGGCTCTGAGGTCCCTCCCACCCCACCCCAGGAGTCCATGGCCTTCCCCAGCTTCCCCTGGGCACTTTGGAGCGATTCTTCACCCGCGGGACAGGGAAGTGTTTGGGAACAGCCCCGGAGCCCCCTCCAGGGCAGCAGGGAAAGGCAGGGATACTCACTAGGAAGCCCAGTACCAGGCAGAGTGGGTCTGGATGTAGCCCTTGACCGGCTCACTGCAAGACACAAGGAAAGATCCTGAGCAGGAAAAACCCAATCTCCCCCCCAGCTCCCTGCTCAGTGACCCCAGGGACAGCCCCAATGTGGGGACTAAAATCCCACCCTGAGTGAACCCCCTGAGCAGCCTGAGCCCATGGAGGGGAATTGCAGCTGCCAGGTGGGAAGGGCAGCGCTGCTCCCCCAGTCCCACACCGGAGCTGGCCAGGAACGGCTCCCACGGGGGATTAGGGAGCCCAGAGCCTCAGGCTGGCAGCGATCCATTATTTATTCTGGAGGCAACACGAGCCACACACACCCCGAGCGCTCAGTCATCCGAGCTGGAGAGGGGGATGAGCAGGGCCGGGAACCCAGCCCCAGGATCCGGTAACTCCCACGGGGAAAACACAGCAGCTACTGCCCACTGCAGCAGCCCGGGGACCACCCAGGACACAGGGACCACCCAGGGGACCTCCCAGGGGACCTCCCAGGACCCAGGGACCACCCAGGGGACCTCCAGGACCCAGGGACCACCCAGGGGACCACCCAGGACACAGGGGACCACCCAGGACCCAGGGGACCTCCAGGACACAGGGGACCTCCAGGACACAGGGGACCACCCAGGACCCAGGGGACCTCCCAGGACCCAGGGGATCACCCAGGACCAGGGGATCTCCCAGGACCCAGGGATCACCCAGGGGACCATTCAGGACCCAGGGGACCACCCAGGACCCAGGGGACCACCCAGGATGGAGGATCCAATCCCGAGTGTGGGTGGGAATGGGAGCAAAAGGACTGAGGGACCCCTGAGCGTTCCCTCAGCTTTGCTTTTCTATTGGAACGCTCAGAAAAAACCCAGGTGTGACACAACCCCAGGAGCCTGCGCAGGGCCCGGGCCCCAGCTGGCTCTGGACACTCCCAGCACCCACCAGAAGGTGAAGAAAGCCACGATGACAACGGTGACCAGGAGCTGGACCATCAGGATGGCGTAAACCTGCGGGGAGAGGTGACCCCTGGATCCCAGAACCCAGCACAGCTCCCCTCCAAGGGCTGGGGGGGCTCCAGCTCTGCCGGCCCAGAGCACGAGGGGCGCGTCCCTGCCCCTGCCTCACCTTCCTGATGAACACCCTGCGCACGTTGCGGTCGTCCCAGCTGAAGGTCGTGAGCAGCTCCGTGTCCCCCGGGTACCCCCCGCTGCCGTAGCTGGGGCTGGTGCCTGCAGAGGGGCCAAACACAGCAGCTCCCACCCCAAATCCCCCCAGCTGCCGGGTCCTGACCCCAGGCAGCAGTCGGGGGCTCAGGTGCCCCAAATTCCCGGGGTGTTGCCCTGTTTTCTGCCTTTCTGCCTCTGTGCAGAAGTTTCTCACAGCCTTCTGATGTAAACAAAGTTTATCCTTGGAATGTTTGCATTCTTCTCCTCTGAGAGAAGAATTGAGTGATGGTGCTGTCCACCACACAGGTTGAGAGGTGGCGACCTTTGTGGCCAATCCCTCGACCTCTGTACAAATGTATAAAAGTAGAAAATGTAAATAAAGTAGAAGAGTTTGATCCCCACACGGCTGCTGTGTCTGCCTGCTCTCCTCCTGTCCCTAAAGGGGGACACACCCAGCCTCAGCCAGCGACAAGTGGTGCCCCAAATGAGAGGGGACCGCAGCCCAAACCACAAGTGGTGACCCCGAAACGTGTGAGAACCACAAGTGGTGACCCCGAAACGTGTGAGAACCACAAGTGGTGACCCCGGACGTGTGAGAACCACAAGTGGTGACCCCAAGACATGTGAGAACCACAAGTGGTGACCCCGAGACGTGTGAGAACCACAAGTGGTGACCCCGGACGTGTGAGAACGACACCGGGGGTTCCTCTGCTCCCCTCCCGCTGCTGCGGCTGGTTGGGGCCATCCCTGGGGACAGAGCGGGGAACTCTCCCCCCAACCATCCCAACGCCAGGCTTGATCCCTGTCTGAGGAGACACCAAACCCTCCACAGCCGTTCCCTGGATCGTCCCTTGCCCTTCTTTCCCTGGAGATTGCAGCAGCCCCGGAGCAGCCGTGACTCAGCATCCCCAGCGGGGGCAGGAGGATTCCCTCGCTGCTCCCCGGGGCCGTGTTTGCATCCTGCCTTTTGTCAACAACCTCCCTGCCCCGAGAGCAGCTCCTGGCAGCTCCCCGAGGCCCAGCCCTCGATCCCATTGCTATGCAGGGACTCAGGGAGCCAAGCCTGAAGAAGGAGGGAACAGCTCTGATGCCACCAGTGAGAAAAATCTTCCCCCAAATCCTCAAATCGCGGCACCGGTCTCCGCTTTGCCAAAACAGGAACAGAAGCTCCTGTTGCTGGTTTTCCCTACCCCATCCCTGGAAGTGTCCAAGGCCGGGTTGGACAGGGTTTGGAGTAACCTGGGACAGTGGAAGAGGGTGGGACTGGATGAGCTTTAAGGTCCCACCCCACCCAAACCATTCCATGATCATTCTGTGCCCTCTTTGCTTCCCCTGCTGATGTCCCCTCCTGTGTCACCCAAGTCCTCCCTGCTGGGTTTCCACTGAAGGACTTTTGTGTGATTTTCCTGCTTTACATCCCTGTCCCTGCCTGCTCCACAGATGCCTCCCCTCCTCCTAACGCTCAGGGACACCCAAATCCTTCAGGAAGATGGAGCAAAGACCCTCCCAGTCTCAGAGCAGACACCAGGAAAGCCAAACTCCAGGTCCTCATCCTGAATTTCTCCTGTTTTCCTGGTCAAAAGTTGCTCATTCAAAATGCAAGAGCCTGACTTGGGTGACCCCAGCAGGAAATAAGTCCCTGGTGCTGTTCTGTTGTCAATAAATTCCTCGGTCCTTCCTTCCTCCCCCTTGAGCTGAACCTCCCGTGTGTTCTCCTGGATTCCTCATCGAGTCCAGAGTGCCCAGAGAATCCCTGGGACACTTCCAGGCCTCCTGCCCCAAAGCAATCCCAGCCCTAAACACCAAATTGGCCCCGAAACACCAAATTGGCCCCTCGGAGGAACTGAAGGGTTTTACTCTCCTCCCTCCCTCCCTCCCTGGGGGTGTCCCCAGCACCCAGAGGGGTTTGTCCTCCTCCCTCCTGGTGTCCCCACAGCAGGACAGCGTGTCCTGAGTTCACTGTCACAGAAACAACCCCAAATCCACATCCCTTCTCTGCAGGTGTTCCCAGTAAAGTGTGAAACATCCCAGAGAGTGGATTTCCCACCCCATCCCACCCCCTAAACCCGAAATACCCCCTCCCACCCCATTTGAGCCTCACCCACCCTAAATCATCACGACAGCAGAGAAATCCAGACAGTCCCCAGAGGCACCTGGGGGGGATTTATCCCCTCAGATCCTCAGGGAAAAGCCTGAGAAACCATCGGAACATGCCAGCACAGACACTCCAGGGGGAAGTTTTCCCCCCTTCCCCTTCCCCAGGGATCCCATCCCTGCAGCTGGATGGAGCAGGCACCAAGGGAAGGAGCAGGGCAAGGGCTCAGCAGTCCCTAAATCCCGTCCTTCCAGCGTTTTCTCTGGCTGGAACTGTCCTGAGCAGGCACTCAGCCCCCCCCAGGGTCACCTCCCAGCCCCCCCAGCCCCCTCTGCAGACCTGCAGCCATTCCCTGGGCACAGCAGAGGCTCCAGGGAGCTTCTGGCTGTTGGAAAAACTGTTGGTTTGGCCAGGAACGGCCACGAGGATGCTGGAACCATCCAGCCTTCGGCTCCAGCTGTGTCCCAGCCCGCCCGGCCCTGCCAGCAGCTGCCAACGCTCAGGGCTGTGACACCAATTGTGCCACCTCAGCTGCCCTGGGAGCTGGGCCCGAGCAGGAGCTGCAGGAGGGGGTGGGGGGATCCCTGCAGCTGCTCCAGGACTTTCCATCCAGCCCCGGGAGCTGGGATCCCCAGAATGGGGATTTCTCCCACCATGGGGCTGGGAGGGAGTTTACTCCCAGCTCTGGAGGAGGGTTAGGTCTCTGGGACGGCTGGGATGGCTTTTATTCACAGATGCAGGATTTATCTGCAGCTGGAGACTTTTATGTGTAGATGGAGATGCTCGTGGGGAGAATTTTATACATCGACAGAGACGCTGCTGTGCAGACAGAGGCCCAGGGCTGCAGCTCTGCCCTGGGCCAAACTGGGCACCACACTCTGGTCCCCCTCTTATCCCTGATCCCCTCTTATCCCTGATCCCCCTCTTATCCCGGTCCCCCTCTTATCCCTGGTCCCCCTCTTATCCCAGTCCCCCTCTTATCCCTGTCCCCCTCTTATCCCGGTTCCCCTCTTATCCCGGTCCCCCTCTTATCCCGGTCCCCTTCTTATCCCGGTTCCCCTCTTATCCCGGTCCCCCTCTTATCCCAGTCCCCCTCTCCTCTCGACCCCTGGGGGGTCTCAGCCCAGTACAGCCACGGAAGGACTTACTGGGATCCACGTAGGCCCAGCTGGGGTGGAGCGGGGCGGCGGGCGGGGCGGGGAAGGGCCCGGCCTTCATCCCTTCTCCCGCCGTGGCCTCCTCGTAGGACGGAGGAGCCGGGGGCGCTGTGGCATTGTCCTTCTTGTCCCCCTGCCCCTCCGAGCTGGGGGGCTTGCTGTTCACCGAGAGCTGCACGGAAAGGGGCAAACAGGGAGAGGTCTGAGTAAAAACATCGCAGAACCCACCCTGGATGAGAACCTGGAGGGACAGGCCCTGGGAAAGGGGTCGGGAACTGGGAGACACCCGGGCAATTTCGGGAACTGGACACGGGCCCATCCTGCACCCCCAGGAAGGGACATCCATGACCGAGGGGAGAGGGGAAAGCCCCTGAGGGGTTCACTGGGGTGAGAAGTTCCAGGCAGGAGGGCTGAGGGGAGTCAGGAGCCCCCGCAGTGCCTCGGGCTCAACCTGGCACCAAAAACATCCGAGGAATTCTCTGCTTCTCATCAAACTCCCCACATTGCTCCTTAAAAAGAGCTTTTAGTTCCCGGGCAGAAAATCCTGCACTCCTCACTCCCATTCACACCCATTTCGGGGAGCTGCTCCCAGGGATGCTCTGCTCTGGCCTCTGGAATTTTCTCCCGGCTCCTTCCCCCGTGTCCCTGTGGAGGCTCAGCTCTGCCGCTTCCCAGCGCTGGAAGGACTTGGGATGGCAGCAAGGAGCCGACCTGGGGCCACCTGAGCGGCGGCCTCTCCTTGGGAACATGATCCCTTCAACCTTCCAGGCCAGCCTGGGATAAGCTGTCAGCCCGGGCTCCTCTGGGCCCAGGCAGAGCCAGCTCGGCCCCGGGAAGGGCTCCCCACAGATCCCAGGGATGTGGGGCTGGAGTCACGGGGAGCCCCAGAGCTCTGCACGAACAGAGCAGAGGGAGAAGGGCTGCAATGGACGGGCCACAGGCCCTGAAAACACAGCAGGGGCCACGGGATGTGTCCCAAGGGCAGATCCCGCTGTGCCACCTCCCGTGCCAGCCCCTGGGGACTGTCCTTCCCTGTCCTTCCCTGTCCTTCCCTGTCCTTCCCTGTCCTTCCCTGCCCCTTGGGTTTAGGGGGCCATGCAAGCCCCCTCCCCACCTCCCCACCCCCCAGATATCCAAGGAGATCCAGAGGGATGGAGCTGCATCCAGAGCGTTGCCATGGTGATGGTGCATGAGCTGGCAGAGGATGCACAACCCCCCCTCCCCGGGCTGGGAGCATTGGGAGAATCCCAAAATCCCCAAAATCCCCAAAATTCCAAAAATCCCCAAAATCCCGAGGCCCTGGGCCGGGCAGGAGGTGCTCATGGTGCTGCCAGGTGGGGACAGGGATGGGACAGCAAAAACACCCCCTGGAGCCCCCCGGGATGGGAGAAACGGCCACAGGTCCAACGGGGCTTGAGCTGGGCATCCATCACCCCTCAACCAGCCCCCAGCCCCAAAATCACCCCAAAAACAGCCTCCAACCCCCAAACCAGCCCCCCGGCCTCTTCCACCCCCCCGGCCCCTTCTGCCCCCGCGGCGGGGTCGGTGCGCGGGTTCCCAGCTCCCCTCTCCATCCATCGTTTCATTCCTTAAATCCCTTCTCTCCAGCCCCTTTCCTGCTCCGAAGGCGCCGTTGTGTAACGGGGCCGGGCCCATCCCGCCTCCCCCGTACCTTCCCCTGGGTCATGGCTCCTGCCGGGCCGCGGGAGGGGTGGGCGCCGAGCCGGGCGGGGGGTCCCTTCCAGCCGGGAAGTGTCGGGGCGGGCGGGATGCGGCCGCCGCAGCCGCTGCCTTCACCTTCCAGCAACGTCCCCCGGCAGCGGGCGGGGCTGTACCATTCCCGGCGCCGGGAACAGGGGAGCCGGGAAAGGCCGCCGGGAACGGGGACGACGGAGAGGACGGAGAGAGCTCCGGGATGGGGAAGGCGGGGAGGGGCCCAGGGAGGGACAGGATGCGGGGATGAGAGGATGAGGAGGGTGAGGATGGGATGGGGAGGGTGCAGGGATGGGATGAGGAGGGTGCAGGGATGGGGAGGATGTGGGGATTCAGGGAAAGGGATAATCCAGGTTTAAGGAGGATGTGGGGATCCAGGAACAGGGATGGTCCCGGGATGGGGAGGATGCAGGGATGGGGAGGGTGCAGGGATGCAGAGCCTGGAAGGATGCTGGGATGGGATGAGATGGACAGACCCAGCACCCAGGAGGGTGAAGGGTTTAGGGTCAGGGATGGGGAAGATGCAGGGCTGGGGAGGATGCAGGGATGCAGAGCCTGGAAGGATGCAGGAATGGGATGAGGGATGGGATGGGGAGGGTGCAGGGATGGGACAAGGAGGATGAGGATGGGATGAGGAGGGTGCAGGGATGGGATGGGATGGGGAGGGTGAAGGGATGGGATGAGGAGGGTGCGGGGATGGGGAGGATGAGGGGATTCAGGGAAAGGGATAATCCAGGCTTTGGGAGGATGTGGGGATCCAGGAAGAGGGGTGATCCCGGTGTGGGGAGGACGCAGGGATAGGGTCCTGCAGGGATAGGGTCCCACCCCACGGCTGGGGAGCAGCTGCCCCAGAGCTGTTGAAGCCCAGGACTGGGATTTGCAGAGGGAGGGAGGCTCTGAGGGGCCTTTGCTGCAGCCTCTGCTGCTGCCTCAGAGCCCACCGTGCTCCCAAATATCCGGGGGGGCTGTGGGGGGCTGGAGGCCCCAACGGGACAAGAGGGGACAGAGCAGGAGGGAGGAGTCCCACACTGCACGGGGCATGGAGAGGAGAGGACACGGCTCCTGTGTCCCAGCCTTGTCCCCTCGGGCCGGTGCAGCCCCAGGGGGGCACAGGGAGGGTCCCACCCGCACGGCAGGTTATGGATCAGTGTGATTGATCAGTGTGATTGATTGATCAGTGTGATTGATCAGTGTGATTGATCAGTGTGATTGATCAGTGTGATTGATCGGTGTGATTGACCCATGGGCAGGGGGAGATGGGGATCTCCCAGCCCAGGGCACACCCAGGGAAAGGGGCACCGAGGGAATTTCACTGCTCTGACAGGGCCTGGGGTGGAAACACAACCTCAGGGCACAGGGAGATGGGGACGCCTGCCCTTGTGCCACAGGCAGCTGGACGTGGTAAAAAAATGTCCCTCTGGAAGGGTGAAGTGTCTGCCATGGGCCCAGGACAGAGGGAGGGACGGTGGAAACACAGCCCGGGCTCCACCCGACCCCCGGAGAGGAATGGGAGCTGGCAGCAGAGCAGCCGCGCTCTCTGTCCCCCCAAAATGGGATCACTCTCCCCCCTCCCGCCCCTCCCCAGCCCCCTCCAGCCACTCCTGAGTTTGCCAGGTCGATAACCGAGGTACAAACAATAAATCAGCTGTTCTGAGAGCTCTGCTGGGAAGGAAAAAAAATTTAAAAAAAAAAAAAAAGAAGATGACAAACTCCAGGTTCCCCAGGCCCCGCGCAGAGAAGGGGAGGAATCTCTGAATCTTTGCAGGGAAACTGAGTGGAAAACCCATCCCCATTCCTGGGTTCCGCAGAGGAGCCGGGAAAGGAAGGGTTAAAGCAAAGCAGGAGCTGCAGGAATGCAGCCGAGCAAAGCAGCGCTGGCATCCAGGCCCAGCCCCAGCCATTCAGTCGGAAAGGGGCGATTCCGCAGGACCTGTCAGGATTATTCCGAATCAATTAAGAGCCACTTAACCAGCGGCTCCTCCGGGGCTTCATTCTGCTGGGGCTGAGAAACCCGGGCAGGACCCGGGGGAGGGAGAGGAACCGACCCCGCCGCTGGTTCCCGGGTTCCTCTGCCAGGGGCAGGATGGACCAAGAGCCACGAACAAGGAGGAGAAATAACCATGGAGAAATAACCGAGCGCAGGGATGGAGAAAGAACCTCCAACACGCTCAGCTGGCCACCCCCTCGAGTGGGGGCCTGGCCAAGGGGTCAAGGGCTTGGGAACAGAAACTCGGGGTGCTTTGGACACCCAACCCCACAGGAACCCGCAGGGCTGGGCCTGAGCACTAACTCAGATCCCACCCGCTCCAGCCCGGGCTGGAAAGGCTGAAAGAGGCGAAACGTTTGGCCTGGGAGGGGAAAACCTCCCGGCAAAGCAGCGACCACAGCAGCTCCTCCTGGGTCAAAACAGCAGGAGAGAGTCCAAGCCCTGCCCTGCGCTGTTCAGGGAACACCTTCAGTGGGAAGGGACCCCAAGGATCGTCCAGCCCAACCCCCGGCCCTGCACAGACACCCCAAAATCCCCCCCTGTTCCTGGAGTGCTGTCCAGAGGCTCCTGGAGCTGTGGCAGCCTTGGGGCTGTGGGCAATCCCTGGGAAAGCTGTTCAGAGCCCGGCACCCTCGGGGGGAGACGCTTTCCCTGGGATCCAGGCTGACCCCAGCCTGTGGCCGGGGGTCCATCCCCACCCCCGGCTCCCAGGGGATCTCGTTCTCCCCTCCTGGCCCAGCCTGGCACCACCAGCACCATCCCCGAGGGGCTCTGAGGAGCCACCACGTCCTTCCTGAGCCAGAAAAACCATCTGGGAGATCTCAGGGCTCTGCTTGGTCCTGGAGGAGACGAGGATGACTCTGCCCAGCCCGCAGCCATGGAGGGCAGATCCCTCAGGCTTGCAGGGCCCGTTCCTCTCCCCAAAATCTGCTCCAAGCCTGGATCCTCGTCCTCCTGTTGGAGCTGGAAGTTCCCAAACGTGCCAGAGTCCTCCCAGGGTGTCAGTTGTCTCTTGGTCCCAGGTCCAGGTGTCTGGAATCCCCATCCAGCCCCAGCCCAAACCCAGCTCTGCCCACTCCCCTCCTCACTCTTCCCTTCAACACTCAGACGGAGAAATAAAGGTAATAAAAAAATCCCTGTCCAGGCCACACCCGGCCAAATCCACCGGGGATTTCGCAGGATTAAAACAACTTTGCTGAGCACTCAATCACATCAAAAACAAAGGAAAGGGAACCTGACGGGATAATTAAGGGATTTGCTGCACCAACATCCACCGTGGCACACCCAGGAGCCCTCGGTAAATACCCTCTCCCCCATCCCAAGAGGGAAAAAGCCCATGGCAGCGAAAGCTGTGCCGTGAACTTCAAAATAAAACATTAAAAATTCAGGAATTTACCCCAGGCCGCTGAATTATCCATGGATTATTAATGCTGAACCCCTGGGCCCTGGATGGGGGATTAACACGCAGGCTGGGAACATCAGAGAACGCAGGGAGAGGGGTTTGCAGGATAAAAGAAATGAAAACCTCCTTGTCCTTGAGGGGCAGAGCCCTGCCAACATCCCAGGGAGCTCCCCAGGGCTGTCAGCCTTGGAGCTTCATCTCCAGGAGAGATGAAAACACGGAGAGGAGAAGGGAGGATGGTTTGAAAGCAAACCAGGGAAGATTTAGACTGGATGTGAGGAAGGAATTCCTGCCTGGGAGGGTGGTGAGGCCCTGGAATGGATTTCCCAGAGGAGCTGTGGCCGCCCCTGGATCCCTGGAAATGCCCAAGGCCGGGCTGGATGGGCTTGGAGCAGCCTGGGCCAGTGGGAGGTGTCCCTGCCCTGGGACTGGATGGGCTTTAAGGTCCCTTCCCACCCAATTCCAGGATTCCCACCTCCCTTCCCAGCTGCTGCCTCCCGGCTCTCACCGAGCTCCCTCCAGCTGAAACATCCCCTCCTGCCTCCCCAGGATGTTCCTGCAGGATGGGACAGCACCCCCTGACCACAGGGGAGAGGAGCTACATGAGCCTGGGCCCTCTGGGCTGGGAATGTTCTCCTGGGTTCCTGCAGCCAGGCCTGGAGAGCTCCTGCTGCTCCTGAGCTGAAACCAAACCCCAATTCCAGCACCCCCAGCTTCCCACTGCCTGCAGGGAAATCCCACAAACCGAGCTGTCCCCCCTGATCCCGGGCTCCCAGCTGCCAGGAGCATTAATTAAACCCCTAAGAAAACCACTTTAATTAACGAGGGCCTGGCCTGCCGTGGTGGCAGCACCTGCAGGGAGCAGCAGCTGAGGGAGCTCCTGGTTTATCTCTGCGTTTTGCCGGTGCCTCAGGACCAGGGCAATGGCAGGATTTGGGTGTTTGGAGACATTTGGGGCCGGTTTATTTCTTTAAACGCCTCCAGAGGTGTGGGTGTGAGATTTCCGTGGGCCACAGGGGCCGGTGGGGGCACGGAGGAACAAACGGAAGCGAAATCCGTGATCCCACGTCACAGCGGAGCCGCTCCAGCCGAGCAAACACGGAGATCCAGCCCGGCTCTGCCCAGGATTAACCTGTGCAGCTCCCAGGCCTTGGCAGCCTCCCCTGCCCGCTGCCAGCAGAGCCTGTCCTGCCCCGGGGTGCAGCTGCTGGAGGGCAGGAATTGCACAACAACTCCCAGGCCTGGCTGGGAGGGGGAGCAGAACAGGTTTGGGGACACTCCGAGCAGCCCTTGCTCCGAACTGCCGGGAAGGGACTTTACATAACACAGCCCTGGGATGGCCACGGGAGTGTTGGACATTCCCCCTGCTCCAGGAGTGTTGGACATTCCCCCTGTTCCGGGAGTGTTGGACATTCCCCCTGCTCCAGGAGTGTTGGACATTCCCCCTGCTCCAGGAGTGACTGTGGTGCTGCCATGGCTGCCTCATGCCCAGCACAGGAGGTGGAGGAAGGACTTTGCATCATCCCTGTGGGTCCTTTCCAACTCAGGGGATTCCAGGTTCTCTGGTTCCAGAGCCCAAATTTCCAGCAGTTGGCTCCAAATCCAGGTCTGCGGGTGTTTTCCTGGAAGGATCCCCTGTCTTTGCCCTGGAAGGCCAAATTCAGAAGTGAGGGCATTTCCCATCTGTCCTAAGGATGTCCCAGGAATGGAACTGTAGAATCAGGGAATCCTGGAATGGTTTGGGTTGGGAGGGACCAAACACAGGTCCCTCACTGTCCCCCGAGCTGGGCTTGTCCAGGATTCAGCTCCTGCTGCCCGATTCCAGACTGGTTTGGGTTGGAGAGGATTTTAAAGACCATTGAATTCCAACACCCAGCCATGGGCAGGGACAGCTCCCTCTGTCCCAGGCTGCTCCAAGCCCCATCCAACCAGGCCCTGGGCACTGCCAGGGATGGGGCAGCCACAGCTGCTCTGGGAAATCCATCCCAGGGCCTCCCCACCCTCACAGGGAGGAATTCCTTCCCAATATCTGAGCTACACCTCTCCAGGTTTTTGCAGCAGTTTGTAAACCCAGCCTGTGGCCGATGCCTCCCTGACCTTCACCCCCAGGACACAAAGACCTCACTTTCCTCCTTTGTGTGGCTCCAGACATCCCAAAAGCCACTTCCTCCTTCTCTTTCCTCCCTAAACTCACCTTTCCCGTGGCATCCCTGCACTCAGGCCCTTGCTGGGTCGGGAATCTCTGCCTGGAAAGGACCTTCAGCTCCTAAAGGGGGGCAGATTTCTCTCCCTGTGTTCCACCATGAGGGAACTGCTCCATCCCTCCCGGGACAGACCTGGGGCTGCCCTCGGCTCTCCCTGTCCCACGTTGGGACCTTCACCCCCCGCACCTCCAGGTAGGATTTTTTTAGTCTTAGTTTGTGCTCTTTGGGCGCATTTTCCCAGTTTTTGGGGTGCAGCAAAGCTGCTCCACCCCAGCGAGACCCAGCCTCCCCTTGGATTCCACAGCAGCAGATTCACAAGCTCCACTGGAGCAACAAAAATCAAATTCTGAGCTCCCTGGGCAGCTCTGTCCCCACCCAGGAGAGGATTTCAGAGCTTTCCTCACGCTGGACTGGCTGGCACGGCCTGGAGGAGCTGCCAGGGCTCCCCAAACCTCGGCACAGCTCAGAGGGGCAAAGCAAATCGCAGTGACAGCGGGGCCAAATCCCATCAGCACGGGCACGGGCACGGGAGGCAGGCAGGGCCACAGCCCAGATTTAAAAACAAAACTCCTCCAAAAGTCTCTGTACCGTGGCAGGAGGGCAAATCCCAACCCAGGCCTGGCCGCGCCCAAACCCCGCTGAAATCCACAAAGGAAAATATCCCACCCTGAACAGGGGTTTTCCACCCCACGTTGGTGTTCCCTCCATTCCAGCCTCGGTGTTGAGGGGGGCTCTGAGGAACAGAAGGAGAAGGAGGGACATGGAGGATGGGAGGGGAAAGAGGTCCTGAAAAGAGGTGGAAGGAGGGAAGATAAAGGGCCCTTCCACTGAAAATTGAAAATCAAGATCTCCTCGGATCTCCTGTCTGCACCTGCTGTGTAAAACCAGAAGATTTGGGAGCAGTTTGGGAGCCTGTCCCAGCCCTTTCCCAGCCGTTGATCACATGGCGATCTCTGCAGAATCCGGGCTGGTGGGAAGGGCTGCAGCCAACCCTGGAGGCCTTTCCATGGGGGTCCAGCCTGTGGAGCTGTTCTGTCCTTTTCCCTGCTTTTCCCACAATCCCAGACTCGATCTCCGTGGGAGAAACTCCCTGAAGCAACACTGGAATCATGAGAGTCGTGAGGGTTTCGTTTGCTGCGTCTGGAGGAGGCCAGAGCAGCTCCCAGGGGCAGCTTGGTGGGAGGGAGGGCTGGGAATTCATCACAAGCTCCCAGCCTGGCTCCTCGTGCTGTCCCCGAGGCTGGGAATGGCTCCCGATCCCTCCAGCCCCAGGAGGGGCAGCTCCAGGCAGGGGCAGCTGCTGGATGTCCACAGACACCCTCCCTGCCCTCCTGGCTCCTCCAGCTCCGGCCCAGCGGCCGCACGGCCACTTCCCGGGATCCCGTCCCGGGTGGGATCGACCTGCAGCCCCCAACAGATCCCACACCAACCCCACTGGGCTCGGGAACCCGGCACTGGGAATGCTGGGGCTGTCAGAGCCCAGCTCCACAGCCTGATTCCAAATCCATACCCAGATCCCAGATCCATACCCTGATCCCAGCTCCACGGCCTGATTCCAAATCCATACCCTGATCCCAGCTCCATACCCAGATCCCAGCTCCACACAGAGATCCCAGCTCCACACAGAGATCCCAGCTCCACACCCTGATCCCAGCTCCATACAGAGATCCCAGATCCCAGCTCCACACAGAGATCCCAGCCCCAAATCCATGCCCAGATCTCAACTGCAACACCTAGAGCCCAACTCAGTACCCAGATCCCAGATCCCCACCCAGACCCCAGCTCCGAATCCAGATCCCAGTTCTGTTCCCAGCTCCACACCCAGCTCCAGCTCCACACCCCCCCAAAGCAGAGGCAGAAGCAGCTTCTTACTGAGGAATGGATTTGAAAACGTTCCCTGTAATTTCCAGGAGGGATTTGATGCCACCCAGCATTTCCTCCGGCTCCCTCTGATTGCTGCATCTCACCCTGAAAATTATCCTGTTTTTTTTTTTTCCCTGTGCACCCCANTTTTTTTTCCCTGTGGACCCCAAAGTTCCCTGCACTGCCTCTGCTGTGTCTGGCCCACGAGGGCTGTGGGCTGACAATGGGCTCAGGGAAAAGAAGCCGAAAACCTTTTTCTTTCTCCCTCAAGGCCAGGCAGTTTTTAGAGGGAAATAATCCTCTTCTTTCCCTGCCCATCCCTGCACCTCCTCACCAGGAGCAGCTCCCCAGGAAAGGAGCTGGCACAGGGATAGTGAGCAGGGGACAGGAGGGGACAGGGAATGAGAACCTTGGATCCCCGGGGCTGGAGGGGACAGGCCAGGAGGGGACAGGGGACATCATTCCTAGAGCCACCCCCGTGACCAGTTCCCAGCAGCATCCAACACTGTTTTTATTTCCACGTTTAACCTGGAGCTGGCACCTCCCCAGAGCTCATTCCCTTCCAGCCCACGGCCCTGGATTACTGAGATTTACATAAAATGAGGAAATCCGAGCTCGGCCCGGCACTGCCCCGTGTCACTGCCCCGTGTCACTGCCCGTCACCGCTCCGTGTCACCGCTCGGTGTCACCGCACGATGTCACCGCCACTCCCCGGTCCCACCCACAGCGCTGCGGCTCCTCGGGGCGTTCGGTTCCGCAAACAAAGCCCGCTGGGGCCGAGCTGAGCTCTCCTGCCCGGCTCTGCCAGCCGGGTCGTGTCCCACCCTCCCTGCTCCTCTCTGATGTCACATTCCTGCTCCTCACTGATGTCACGTTCCTGCTCCTCTCTGATGTCACATTCCTGCTCCTCACTGATGTCACGTTCCTGCTCCTCTCTGATGTCACGTTCCTGCTCCTCACTGATGTCACGTTCCTGCTCCTCTCTGATGTCACATTCCTGCTCCTCACTGATGTCACGTTCCTGCCCAGGCAGGTGGCAAAGAGCTTCCAGCCCCTGGCCAGGCCATGGGGGCTCCATCCCTCGGGAATCTGCTGGTTTCTGGATGTCCTGGGTGGAGTCTGGCTGGAGTTGTTTCATGGATTTGAGAGAAAAGCTTTTGTTATTTTCCTGTAAATGTTTATGAGCCCTGGCGTGAACTTCAGCACCAAAACATGGGCAGAATGTTCTCCTTTCTGCCCTCTCAGGTGGGATTGAAGGGAGGTCCCAGCTTCCATCTCTGGTGTCACGGGGTGTTGGGAATGGCCAAATCCCAGAGAAACTGTGGATGAGCTGTGTCTCATTCCTGGAAGTGTCCAAGGCCAGGTTGGACAGGGCTTGGAGCAACCTGGGATAGCAGGAGTGTCCCTGCCCAGGGCAGGGGTGGCACTGGATGGCTTTAAGGTCCCTTCCCACCCAAACTATTCCATGGTTTCTGCTGGGCCAAAAGGCTCCATGGTCCCCACAGCCATGGGAATGTCCTAATCCCGGCAGGATCCACGGCCCAGCTCTGGCAGCACCAGCCCTGCTCTCTGCCTGCACTAATGCCCGGGCAAACATTCAGGACTCAACTTGCAAGTCCTTGAGATGGGATAAAGGAACGAGGCAAAGCCTCTGGGGCGGGTTCTGCTCCTGGCCCGTGCCCAAGGTCCCTTTGGGAGGCACTGGAGGGAATCGGGGCTGCAATAAATCCCTGTGACTCCCTAAGGAACAACAAACACGGCCAGAGCCAAGGGAAGCTTTGTGTGAAAAGGGATTTAGGATTTGGCCGGAAAGGCAGAGGAGGTGGGGATCCTTTGCCTGCTTTGCTCCCCTGGGTGGATGTCCTCTGGATGGAGTTGGGCAGTGGGAGAAAATCCCTTTTCCCGATGGGCACCAAAAGGGACCTTAACCCTCTCCTCACTGTGCCACGGCTCCCTCCTGGAGAGGGACAAGGAATGGAGGGACAGGACACAGGGAAGGGCTTCCCACTGCCAGAGGGCAGGGATAGGTGGGATGTTGGGATGGATTCTCCCTGTGAGGGTGGGGAGGCCCTGGGATGGAATTCCCAGAGCAGCTGTGGCTGCCCCATCCCTGGCAGTGCCCAAGGCCGGGTTGGATGAGCCTTGGAGCAGCCTGGGATAGAGGGAGCTGTCCCTGCCCATGGCTGGGTGTTGGAATTCAATGGTCTTTAATATCCTTTCCAATCCAAACCAGTCTGGAATCGGGCAGCAGGAGCTGAATCCTGGACAAGCCCAGCTCAGGGGACAGTGAGGGACCTGTGTTTGGTCCTGTCCCTGCTGAGGGACCCCACTCACAGCCCCTCCTGTCTGGGAACTGCCCAGCAGGATCAGGACACCCGGGGTGCAAATGTCCCTGGGACCAAACTGTGGGTGCTGCTGCCCCAATTCCCAAAGGGAACCAGGCCGAGGGGTTCTGCCCCTGCTGATCCCAACACAGGTGAGTCCATCCCCTCATTCCCATCCGCTTCCCGGGCCCACGGCTGCCATTCCCCACACTCTGCTGGGAACAGGATGGGACCAGAGGCTCCGGCACATCCGTTTTTCCAGGCGGCCAACAGAGAACCTCAACCAAAACCAGAATTTCTCACAACACAAGAATTTAATTTTTTTCTTTTAAGGGCTCCTCCTGGAGAACTCTCTGAGAGAGGATTTCAGTTTTACCCATTCCAGTTTTACCCACTCCAGTTTTACCTATTCCAGTTTTCCCTCTGCTTTGTGAGACAGAAATCTTCCATTTCAAGGAACAGCAGAACCAAAACCATCCGAGCTTGTACAAAATTTTCTCCTAAGCCTTATTCCAGTGGTGGATCCTCCAGTGTCCAATGTGTTTTGCAGTTCAGTTTTTGCAGCAGTGTTTTTCAGTGTTTGCAGCAGTTCAGGTTGTCCCTTAGGCTGTTTCAGAGGAGGGGGAGTTGCCTGCAGGTGCTCCCTGCTCCCAGAAAAGAGCAAAAAATGGGATTTCCAGCAGGGTCTGGGCAGCACGTGGGGCTCCTGTGACAGATCAGGAAACCTGCACGTTGTTTATGCAATAAGTGTTTTTGTGGCTCCCAGGTATTTCAGATGGAATGGAGATACCTCGGGATGTTTATACTTTCCTGGAAGCCAGGGAAGCAGAGATATCAGCCCCATCTAAAGCACTGGAGGAGCTCCTGGTTGTGCAAGAACCCTTCCCTGCCTTGCAAAACGTTCCTCAAAATACGGCACCCGCAAAACGTTCCTCGAAACGTGGCACCAGGACCTTTCCTGCTGCACCAGCTCGGGGTTCCAAAAACAGACACCGGCACGGGGCTCGAACACGGGGCACCAACACCAGACTCCAACCACAGGGAACCCACACAGGACTCCAAACACAGCATTCCAAACACAGGGAACCCACACAGGGAACCCACACCGGGAACCCACACAGGACTGCAAACACAGGGCTCCAAACACGGGGTTCCAAAAACAGACACCGGCACGGGGTTCGAACACGGGGCACCAACACCAGACTCCAACCACAGGGAACCCACACAGGGAACCCACACAGGGAACCCACACAGGGAACCCACACAGGACTGCAAACACAGGGAACCCACACAGGGAACCCACACAGGGAACCCACACAGGGAACCCACACAGGGCTCCAAACACAGCATTCCAAACACAAAATACTAACACGGGGTTCAAACACAGGGCACCAGCACCAGATTCCAACCACAGGGAACCCACACAAGGAACCCACACAGGGCTCCAAACACGGGGTTCCAGACATGGACACCAGCACAGGGTTCAAACATGGGGCACCAACACCAGATTCCAAACACAGTGTTCTAAACACGGGGTTCCAGACACAAAGCACCAACACGGGGCTCAAACACAGGGCACCAACGCCACGTTCCAAACACAGGGCACAACACAGGGCTCCAGACATGGAGTTCCAAACATGGAGTTCCAAACACGGGGTTCCAAACACAAGGCACCAACACGGGGTTCAAACATGGACACCAACACCAGATCCCAAACACAGGGAACCCACACAGGGAACCCACACAGGACTCCAGACACAGGGTTCCAGACATGGGGTACCAAACACGAGGCACCAACACAGGATTCAAACACGAGGCACCAACACATGGCTCCAATCATGGGGTTCAAACATGGGGCACCAACATGGGCTCCAAACCCTGGGCACCAGGATGGGGCACCAGTATGAGACACCATCGTGGGGTTCCAAACACGGCCCTGCAATATGGGACACCAACACGGAGTTTCAGTCATGGGGTCCCAACACACAGCACCAACATGGGGTTCCAAGCACGGGGTTCCAACATGAGACACCAAAACGGGGCTCCGAACATGAGGCCCCAACACAGGCACCAACGTGGGGTTCAAACACAGGGCACCAACACACCTTCACAAAGACAGAGTTTGAACACGGGCACCAACCCAGGGCTCCGAGCACTGGACACCAGCACGGGGCTCCAGACACTGGGTTCCAACATGAAGCACCAACACGGACACCAACGTGAGGCACCAGCTCAGGGAATCCACACAGGGGGTTCCAACCATGGAGCTCCAACATGGGACATGAACACAGGGGATCCACGTGGGCACCAACACGGCCACTAAAATGGGATTCCAAACACGGGGCTCCACCATGGGGCTCAAACCTGAGGCACCCACATGAGCACCAACACAAGGTGCCAGACATGGGCACCAACACAAGGTGCCAGACATGGGCACCAACACAAGGTACCAACACGGGGCACAACTACAGGGCTCCGAAGGTGGGGTTCCCACACAGGGCACCAAAATGGGGTTCCAAACACAGGACACAAAGATGAGGCACCAGCACGGGGCTCAAACACGAGGCACCAGCACAGGGCATCAACACGGAGCTCCGAACATGGGGCTCCAAACACGAGACATCCACATGGGGCTCCAACACGGGGCTCCAACAGGAGCCACCAACACGGGGTTCCAACAGGAGCCACCAACAACACGGGGCTCCAACAGGAGCCACCAACACGGGGTTCCAACAGGAGGGACCCACATGGGTTCCAACAGGAGGGACCAACATGGGGTTCCAATAGGAGGGACCAACACGGGGTTCCAACAGGAGGCCCCCACATGGGTTCCAACAGGAGCCACCAACATGGGTTCCAACCCACTCCTCGAGATCATTGAATTTGCAGTTGATAACACTGATGACACCGTCACACTCCAGGGGCTGGGGTTAACAGGTGAAATAATGCACTTTCCCAAACTCGGATTCCCTGCAGGGCTGGAATGCTCCTGGCTGCTCCCAAAGCAGCAGCACGCCTGGGGTGAGGTGGAAAGCCACATTTCCATCACCTCCAGCAGCTCCAGGACCCCCTCACTGGCACAGCCCATTCCCAACCCTTCGGCTTGTGGGGTCTCCCATTTTTCCCAGACACGGGGCGGTGCCCAGCTGTGGCACTGCCAGGAGCCCTCGGCTCTGCCACTGACTCGGTGCCCGGAGTCAGGGGGGTCTGGTTTGGTGCCATGGATGAATTCCTCTGGAAAACCAGTGGAATCACAGTGCTGGGGGGTCTCTGGGGAAAGCTGGGATGGGCTGTTCCTGCTGGGAAACACCATCTCGCAGCAAACGCCGTGAGCACCGAGGCAGCCGGTCTCCAAATGCAGCTCTGAGCCTTTCCCCATGGTCCAGCACCGCTGGATGCCCCCAGCCATGGCACGGACTGCTCCAAGCTCCAAACAAACATCCCCAATTTCAGCACCAGCATCTCCAAGCTCATTACAAATGAGCTGCAACGAGTTTTGCGTCTCCAGGCAAAGGTCGGGACCATGAGGTCGGACTTTTAGGTTGCTCGGAACTAATCCTGCTGACTCGTCCTTCCTTTTAATTAGTCCTGAGCACTGAGCCATCAGCACGCTCCCCACAGGTAACCACTAATCAGGCAGGGTATGAGCCGCAGTAATTACCCGGATTTGCTCTCCATCCTCCCTGCAGTAATTGCAGCCCTGAGTGACTCCTGCCCTGAGCAGGGCTGAGCCCTGTGCCCGGCGTGTGGAGCACGAGCCTGGCCAGGACCACGATCCCGAGGCTCAGCAGCACCCAAATCCCTTCAGCTCCAAACCTGTTCCACGGGAGTGACTCCACGGATGGAAAAGCTCCAGCTGGAGGGATGTCGGGGCAGGACACAATCCAAGGGGAGGATTTTCAGAGGAAAAGGTTCTGTTGGACCCCAGCCCCACCTTGTTCAGACTCAGCCGTGGGCTGGACTTGTTGTTTTGGGTTTTTTTTTTCCCCACAGTCCCTCACTTGTTAAGAGTGGTATTCCCAAAAACCTTTTTTAGAGGGAAGAAAAAGAGGGAGAGGANGGAGAGGAGAGGAGAGGAGAGGAGAGGAGAGGAGAGGAGAGGAGAGGCCAGAAAGGGACACTTGGTCCTGGTGCTGTGCATCCCTCTGGGATGAAATGGTCCTTCCAGCCACAGGTGGGGAGTGATCCCACCACAGAATCGGCTCTGGAGAGGAAAAACCAGCTCCTCAATTCCCAGGAAAGCCACCAAGCCCAATGACAAGGCGAGCAAAAGGTTTGACAGATTCCCTCAGGAATGGGAAATGGAGAAAAGGGAACAGAAACTTTCTGGGCAAGGAGCAGATGGGAAGAACCAAATCCCAGAGAAGAAATTCTCACTCCAGGATTGACATCAATGCCATATTTATAACATCAAGAACTAAAAGGACATTTCTGAAGAGCTGAGTTGGCCAAAATGGCCGTAATTAGGGCACAGTTGGTGCTCCAGCCCTGGGCTCACATTTTCACAGGGGAATTTCCGACAGTCTTTGCTTTGGGGTTGGATCCCAATTTTCTGGGAAGGCAATCTGTGCCCAGGCTGCAGAATTCTGCTGCTCTGAGGAGCTGAGCTGTAGTGAATCACTTTAGTGCCTCCCCCACACTCACTTCTCATGGAATCACGGAATATCCTCCGCTGGAAGAGACCCTCAAGGATCATTGAATCCAGCTCCTGGCCCTGCACAGGGCACAGGACGCCCCCAGGAACGCCTCCATGTTCCTGCATTTTTCTGGTTGTTAAATCACAGCCCACGGCCTGATTTTCGACCTCAGCACCAGCTCCCTGTCCGTGCTCCCAGGGTCCAGCTGCCCCAGCAGCTCTGGGGACGGATCCAGGAGAAAGGGAACCCAGGAGAAATGGAACCATCCTTCCAGCACTGCTGGAGGCTGATCCATGACCTCCCGAGGGTGGCGAGCGCCGCATTCCCCGGCTTTAATAGAAGGGGCAGGATCTGATGTTCCCTCAGCTGGAACACGGAAGGAAAAAAGCATCAGATCCCATCTCCTCCCGCAGCTGATCCCGCCGCCCCCCCGGCTCCAGATATATAAACGTGGTCCCAGGTCCTGCCCGGGGCCACAGGGAGAGCGCCGAGGACACTCCGGGCGGGACCATGATGTGGGAGCTGCGCTCCATCGCCTTCACCAGGGCCGTCCTGGCGGAATTCCTGGCCACTCTGGTCTTCGTCCTCTTCGGCCTGGGCTCCGCCCTGAGCTGGCCGTCGGCGCCGGCGCCCAGCACGCTGCAGATCGCGCTGGCCTTCGGGCTGGCCATCGGCACCCTGGTGCAGGCCCTGGGCCACGTCAGCGGCGCCCACATCAACCCCGCCGTCACCCTGGGCTGCCTGCTGGGCTCGCAGCTCTCCCTGCTCCGCGCCCTCTTCTACGTGGTGGCCCAGCTGCTGGGAGGGGTGGTGGGCGCCGCCATCCTGCACCAGATCACCCCGGCAGACTCCCGGCAGGGCCTGGCCCTCAACAAGGTCAGGAGGAAAGGCGGGGTGGGTGCGGGAGGCTGTGGGGAGACCGGGCGGGGGGTTTGGGAAGGCTGAGGGGTGGGAGGCCGGCAAAGACCCTCTGGGGCCGGTGAGGAAGCCTCTGAAGGCCGCAGCCCAGCACCAGGACCCTGCTGACCCAAGGGTCCTGCCAGGGGCGGGGATGAAGGCAGCACTCAGTTCCTCCTCTGGTTTTGGGGCTAGAATTTCCTGAGGTCAGTCAAGTTTTTCCCATCGAGCCACTTCTTCCACCTGGGCAGGTTTTCCTCTTTTCGTATTGGGGCTAAAAATGTCCCCTGTTCTTAGGGCTAAGGGCAGGGGAAGGATCCAGCTGGCCACAGACACCTCCCTTGGAGTCACAACCATCTCATTTTCCCCTGGGACTGTACTGGGGGGCACTTGGATTCTGGGGGTCCCAGGGGTTTAGGGAAGGACACATCCAAAACACCACCCCTGCACTCCTCTTGTCCCAATTTCCCCTCTGCTGTGGGTACAGGCAGCCTTTTCCTGGCTCCGTCTTGGCAAAGCCACAATTTCCAGGTTGCTGAGGTGGTGAGGAGAGATTTGGGTCTCAATCCCAGATTTTCATTAGATTCAGCTCCTTGCTTCTCGCTGTGACGGGATGGTCACACCAGATCCAGCGGGTTCATCCCAAAACCCAACACGTGGATTCCCTAAAGCTTCACAAAGATCTCGGGCTGGGTTCAGACAGGGAAAAAAAAATAAATCCAGGGAAGTTTAGGAAGCCATGGGGGATTCTCCAATGGTCTCCCAGTCCCCACTGCTGCCCGTAACAACAGGAAGGGGAAAAGGAATCGAAGCGCAGGGATTCACTGTCCCCTCTCCGTGCCCACCCTCCCGGGTGGGATCAGCATCACCCCACCCCGGGGGAGCAGCAGGGAGCTGGGTTGGGAAGCAGCACAGGGAAATCACCTTTCTCAGAGCAGGGAGGCACTGCCAGGACTCAGCTGCGCTGCCAGAGTGATTAAGAGGGTTAAAAAGAGGGATTGTGGTTTAGCCTGAACAAGGGGATTTAGGCTGGTAATGACCCAGGGTAATAAAACAGGAGGTTTAAGGGAGACTCAGACTGCTCCAGCTTTGTTGGTTTACAGCTTAAACCACCTAAAAGTGAGAACTGCGGATTTCGAGAAGGTTTTTTTTTCCCTGTGGGCAGTTCATCGTGTGGCTGCCTGCACAGATTATACCTATAAAAAAGGAGGAGAATGCCGGGGAGGAGAAGGAGGAAGATCTGACTCTGGAGCTCGGGCAGGAGGGCAGTTGGAACCTTCCTGGGATTGCTGAGCAATGGGATTAGACTGGTGGGGACACAGGGAAAGAAGGGACTGAGTTGGAGGAGAGGGGGTGCAGCCAGGAACAGCTGCAGGTCAGACCTGACAAATTCCCTGAGTCAAATAAGTGTGGAAAGGGAACTTCTTTTCTTTTTTCATATCAAAATGTTTCTTTTCGATGTCTTCAAAACGCAACTCATAAAGTTTTCCAAAAGTCATTTTGAGTATGAGGGGGGAAAAAAAAAAAAGGGAAAAATACCCAAAAAATGCCAATAAAATTTCCTGACAGGTCAATCAAGCATTTCCCATTGAGCCACTTCTTCTACCGGGGAAGTTTTTTCTTACAAAAATCTCCCATCTCCTTTGGCTGCCCCTGATTTTGGATTCCTACTCCCTATTTCCCATCTGCTCAGGGGAACTCAGCCCCGGAACTTGTTCTTCCTCCCGTTCCAGCTGCACAATGAGACCACGACGGGGCAGGCGGTGACGGTGGAGCTGTTCCTCACCTTCCAGCTGGTCCTGTGCGTCTTTGCTTCCACAGACGAGCGGCGTGAGGACAACCTGGGCTCTCCTGCCCTCTCCATTGGCCTCTCCGTGGCCGTGGGGCACCTCCTCGGGGTGAGTGGATGGGCCCAAGCTTGGCACTTTTGGGGTTTTTTCTTTTGTTTATGCCCCAGGTTGGTTTAGCTGCATCTCCAGGCTTGATGGGGGATGTGTAGCCCATGGTTTTCCAGCAGAGAGAGGGAAAACTCCCACCAAAGCCATGGCCTGAGCCCAGCTTTTATTTGGCGTGAAAAGCTTGATTTTCTGGATTCTGCCTCTCCTTGAGTCCCACAGGGAGTTCCAGGGATCCATGGGATCTCTCCTGGAGGGAATGTGTTGGCAGCTGGGGTTCTCTGGAGCACGATGAGCCCGGGAAGTGTTTGGGATTTGGGATGGACACTCGGGGAAATCCCACTTGGGTGACGGTCAGGAAAACGCTGCTGGTCACACCACACCTCCCACCCTCCACGAGCCCCTGTGTCCACGGGACCATTCCTGCCTTGTCCTCAGGGGCAGGAGAGGGAATCACGGTCAGGACACGTGAGCTCAGACACCTCACGGCGTTGCCTCAGGGGGCGGCCGCTCCTGGAATCCCTTTTCCTGGAACAGGAATGCTGGAGGATGAAGCAGCAGCTCAGGGGATGAATCACCCGAGTGATTGGCACCCCAAGGCTTTTGAGAACGTGGTGAAAAGGGTTAATGCTGACGTTGGCCGTGGTGTCCCCGCAGATCCGTTACACCGGCTGCTCCATGAACCCCGCCAGGTCCTTCGCCCCCGCCGTCGTCGTCGGAGACTTCAGCGACCACTGGGTGAGAACTTGGGGCTGGGGTTGGATGAGGCCCCCAAACTGCCACTGTTCCTCGAAACTCACCAAGCCAGATGAATTCCCGGCATTTCCACACCAGCTCCCAGGTGGAGGAACGATGGAGAGATTAGGAGCAGGAGGTGGGGCTGCTGGCTGCTTAATTGGCTTTTCCAAACTCCAAACTGGGAGCGTTGCAACAGGATCAGGGCGTGAGGTCTGTTGACGTGACTTAGCACAGGGAACAAAACCAATGGAACGTGGAGCTGTTGCCAGTCCTGGAGAACTTTCCTGGTTCCTGGATCTAGGCATAGCTTTGGGAACACTCCCTGGCTCCCCAGGGAGTGCCCATGGTGCAGCCTGCCACAGCTCCAGGAGCATTTCAGCAATGCTCTCGGGCACAGGGTGGGATTGTGGGGGTTGTCCTGAGCAGGGCCAGAAGCTGGATTTTGAGGATGCTTGTGGGTCCTTTCCAGCTCAGGAGATTCCGTGGTTTTATTGTTTTCACCTGCAAAGAGCCCAGCTGGAGGCAGAGCTGTGGTGGCTCCTGGTGTGTTCCAAGGTGTCTGACCCAGGCTGGTGTCGCCTCCTCCTCCTCCTCCTCCTTGTCCTCCTCCTCCCACAGCAATCCATGAGTGGGTAGGAAAATGCTCCTCCAGATGATGTCACATCACTCAGCACGTTCCCAGTGGGCCTGTCATTGACTCAGAGTCTGAGCAGAGGGGGAATGGTGGAAGAGGATGGTTGGGAATATCCAGGCACCGGAGGGGAGCTGAGGCCAAAGCAGAGCTGACTTCGTGTTTCGTTCCCAGGAAGGAACCCAAGCCCCTGGAACGCCCCTCAGAGATCCCAGTTCCTCCCCACCCTCCAAAGCCAGGCTGAGTTCCGCTCACCCCACTCTCCTCTCCTCCCCAGGTGTTCTGGGTGGGCCCCCTGATCGGGGCTGCGGCAGCTTCCATCCTCTACAACTACGTCCTGTGCCCGCAGGCCAAAACCTTCTCGGAGCGCTTGGCCATCCTCAAGGGCTGCGAGCCCGAGCCGGACTGGGCTGAGCGCGAGGCCCGGCGGCGCCAGTCCGTGGAGCTGCACTCCCCCCAGACCCTGCCCAGGGGCATGTCTGAGAAGGTGTAGCCAAACCTCTCCCTGGGCCCAGAGAGGAGCTGGAAACCTCTGGCATGGTTTTAGTGCTCGTCCAGAGGAGCGTCTCGCCTCGCCCCTCTCTCCCTTGGTTTCTCCTGGGGCGCTGGAGGTGACTCCTCTCCCGGGGAGATGCTGCGCTGGTCCCACCCACCTCCCGTCCCCAGCTCTCCCCACGCCCGGGTGGATTCTGATCTGGGGGAGAGCCAGTGACTCCCAACCCCGCAGGAACAAGGGATCTGCCCAGGATCTCCTCTTCCACGTCCCCCTCGCAGGACACGGAGCTTGGCTGAGGCTGTTCCCTCCCGGAGAGCCCCGAGGAGCCTGAGGAGTGTTCATTACCCTGGGTGTGGAGGTTGCCACCCGATGCCTCATTGCTGCTGACCTCTGCTCCTCCGGCCCCTGCTCGGCTCTTGGCTCACGCAGGAGCAGGAGCAGNAGCAGGAGCAGGAGCAGGAGCAGGAGCACTCACTCAGCCATGAGTGTCACACACGACAGGTTCTGCTGTGAAAGGCACCAAAGTGCCACTTCCCACCCACCACGAGACACAGAGATGTTCCCACAGGGATTTTCCCGGGAAGAGGGGACTGGGAGCGTGGCCACAAGCCCCTGCAGGCCCCACTGGGGCACTTGCAGATCCTCTCTCCTGTGAAACAACAGCCCCAAAACTGAAACCCACCTTATTGCTGGGCCAGGGTTGTCCTTCCTCTCTCTCCCTGGCTTTCCCCTTCTTTCCTCTGGTCCTGTTCCCCTGGGACGCTCAGATCAACTGCGACACACAAAGGAGAGATTTCACACCCCACGTGTTTGGGGTGTGAAGAATCAGAACCATGGAATGGGTTGGATGGGAAGGGACCTCAAACCCAACCCATCCCACCCCTGCCATGGGCAGAGCCACCTCCCGCTGTCCCAGGCTGCTCCAAGCCCCGTCCAGCCCGGCCTCGGGCACTTCCAGGGATCCAGGGCAGCCACAGCTGCTCTGGGAAATCCATCCCAGGGCCTCCCCACCCTCACAGGGAGGAATTCCTTCTCAGCTCCATCACTTGCTCCTTTCACCCCTTTCTCATGGCTGCATCACTCCGGACCCTCCAAACCCCTCCCAGCCCTTCCCTCTGCCCTGTCAGGACCTGGTCATGGTCCTCAGCCTGGCCAAGGAGTTTAGGTTGGTCTTTGGGTGAACTTTGCTCTTTCAGCCACTGATTTCACCCCATTCCACTTGCTCTGCCCTAAGCTCTCCATGCCCGGAGGGAATCCCAGCAGTGTCTCCAGCACTGCCCCATTCCAGGATTTCTCTGGAAAAGGCTGTTAACGGGAATACTCAGTGAGACTGGGCCCAATTCCGAATCATGAGGGATAATTTATGGATCATTAGGGATCATTTCCCTCTCACTGTTCTGGACCCCCCCCACCAAAGGGTGCTCTGGACTCTGCTGTGCTGGCACCGTCCCCTCCAGACCCATCCTTGCCTTCCTCCCCGTGCTCTTCCTCAGATGTTGGAGGGGCTGTTGCTGGAGGGGTGAGGAGGGAGCCCAGCTTTGATCTGGCTCAGACCAGGAGTTTATCCACAGCCAATCCATGCAAATACCCCCAGAGGGCTTTGCCAAGGCAGCGCTTCCAGCCCTGGTTTGATCCACCCAAAAACAGGGATTCTGCTTCCCTTTGCTCCTCGATGCTGAATTTGAATTTTAGCTCAGAAGAGCCTTCTCAAAAATTCCCTCTGTTCTCAGCCACGGCAATAAAACCACATTTCAAATCAATCCCGGTGTCAAATTGTATTTCTGTTATCAAATGCTGACTTTTAAAAGTTGTGTGGGGTTTTTGATGCTTTTTAAAGGAAAATGAATCCATGTATGTGTGCAGGAAAACCCCAGCAGGCATTTCCACGAGTCACCCTGGGCATGTTCTGCTGCAGAAAAAGCCACAGCTGAATTCAATTATTTAAATTAATGTTGGTATGCTTAATGTCTCTTCTCCAGATTGAAGCATTTCATTTATTATTTACCCTGACGATGTTTAAGTCCCACAGGGCCAGAGCCTGAGGTTTAGTGTCTGATAATGGCTCTCCTCTTTCACATGGAGGGCTTTTAATTCCCTTTTACCCTCTGAATGTGGGCACGGGGATCCAATACTGACACATCTATGGAAAATACTGGCACATTTATGGTAAATAATAGAAATAAAATCCCATAAAGTCACCTCCCGGACCCCAAACCCCTCAGCCAGGTGGCTGAAGCAGCCCAAATCGTCCTGGGAATACAAATTCACCTTCCCCGTGGAGCTGTGGCACTTCCCAGACTTGCCCTGTCAGGAAACGCCCCCCCCCCCGACACTCCGGATTGCTCCGGGGGGCTGGAATTGGAGGGCAGGAACCCGGAGCTGGAATTGGAGGGCAGGATCCCGGGGCTGGAATTGGAGGGCAGGATCCCAGGGCTGGAATTGGAGGGCAGGATCCCGGGGCTGGAATTGGAGGGCAGGATCCCAGGGCTGGAATTGGAGGGCAGGACCCCCGGGCTGGAATTGGAGGGCAGGATCCCGGGGCTGGAATTGGAGGGCAGGAACCCGGGGCTGGAATTGGAGGGCAGGAACCCGGGGCTGGAATTGGAGGGCAGGAACCCGGGGCTGGAATTGGAGGGCAGGAACCCGGGGGTGGAATTGGAGGGCAGGATCAGGAACACGGAGCTGCCACGGACCAGCCATAATCCTCCCTGAACTGCCGACACGTGGGATGTCAGATCCCCAGGGAATGATTTGAGCCAGGATTTGAAGCATTCCCATGTCCCTCCACCCCCAGACGACGAGGTTTCCCCCTTCTCCCACCTCAGGGCTGGCCTCAGCTTTGGGCTGATCCTTCTGCAAAGCTGGAAGAATTCCAGAGCCTTTTGCACACACCCACATCCCCTTCCCTGTCCTGGCTGTTGGCTGCCATCTTCCTGGACCCATGGAGTTGTTTAGGGTGGAAAATGCCTGGAGACCATCCCGTCCAAGGGTTTCCCCAGCCCTGCCAAGGCCACCCTGTCTGTGTCCCCAAGTGCCACAGCTTTGAAACCCTCCCAGTGATGGGAGCCCACCTCTGCCCTGAGCAGCTGTGCCTGGTCTGGAAAACCCTTTCCACTGAGGAAATTTTCCCCAATATCCAACTAAACCTCCCCTGGCAGAGCCTGAGGCCATTTCCCTTGTCCTGCTGTTCCCTGGGAGCAGAGCCCGAGCCCCCGGCTGTCCCCTCCTGTCAGGGAGTTGTGCAGAGCCAGATTTCCCCCCCAGAGCCTCCTTTTCTCCAGGCTGGGCCCCCCAGGTCCCTCAGGAGTTCTCCAGACCCTCCTCCTGGAGCTCCAGCCCCTTCCCAGCTCCATTCCTGTCTCAGGACTCGCTCCAGCCCCTCAGGGTCTCTCCTGGCAGCAGAGCCCAAAGGGACCCCAGGATCTGAGGGGTCCCAGCAGAGCCCAGCACAGGGGCCCTGCCCTGGTCCTGCTGCTCATGTTGGAGCCCAGGGCATCCCTTTGGTGACCTGGGACCCGAGGAAGGGAGTTTGAACCCTGGACAGGGGGTGTGGAGCCGGCCCAGGGGGGTTGGAGACCTTGGCACAGAGCCCAGGAAGACACTGGGTTTGATTTTAGTCCATGGGAGAGGCTTCCAACACCGAGAGAGGAATTACAAACCTCAAAGGTGTGAAAACAGCAGTTTAGCACAGCACGGGGTGAAAAATTTTATAGTTTAGGGGTTCTTAGAATAGAGGTAAATGGGGGACAAGGTGGAGGATTTGGGGTGTTGCCCCGAGTTCTCTCCTTCTTCCTCCTCCTCCATCTTCTGACGTGGTGATGACACAAAGTGGTTTGAGGGGATTGGGTCAGGGTAGAAATGACCCTTCTAGTTTAGGTGCTGCCCATTGGCACAAAACTGTAAACAGTGGGCACGGAACTCTCTGTGTAAGAGCAGAGCAACGCCCCACGGGCAGGCACTGGCCTCGTGTCCGGACCTCGGCTGGGTGCGGAGAAAACTCTGAGATACCAAATAATAAACAGCACAAAAACCCCAAAACAAGGCCTTGAAGGCTCCACTTTTTCTCTGGCGACGCGGCTCAGGGCTTTGAGAGGGCCAAGGGCTTTTAACAACCTGAACCTCGGCTGAGAAACCAAACCCGAGACTCACAGCTTTTGATACGATTTGTATTTAATCCCAAGGGATTCTCTCCTTTCCCCACTGCAGCTCCAGGAAGGAGCATTGCCACATCCACCCCCCGATCCCTCGTCTGCTGTAGGGACCCGAGAGCACCCAGAGGATGTAGGGAGAGCATCCAAACCCCTGCTCACGGAATCTGGGAGAGCCTGGGAACACCAACCTTGATCCCAGAAACCCTGAGGGGTTTCTGCATCACGCGGGGAAATGGGGAAACCACTGGGAGGACACGGAAGTAAAACCATGGCCTGGAGAAGCCCAAACCCACCTGTACCTTGGGAATCCCAACACAGGACCAACCCCTTCGGCCCCTGGTGACACCTGTGGGACAGGGAGGCCAGAGATCAGCCCAGCGTCACCTCAGCTCAGTGGGGGCACAGCTCAGTTCTCTGTTGGGATTTCTTGGCCTGACCTTTCCAAATTCTCCCGGTCCCAGAGGCTGCAAGAGCCTCCAACAGTCACCTCCCTGCAATGCCATGACCTACCTGGGATCGGGAGCATCATTATTTTTCATCATCATTTTTACGCATCTATTTATACATGGAGAAACACTTCCCGAGCATGTTTTCCTTGAGGAGCCAGGAGGGCCAGAGGAGGAGGCAGGGCCAGGTGTAGGAAAGGACCACAGACCATCCCAAAAGGTGCTGGTGCTCCAGGGGGAAGCCAAACATCCCAAAATCCTTCTATTCCCAGGGCTCTGCCGAAGGATCTGCTGGAGAGAACGGAGGCTCTGCTTCAATTTTTATCCAAACTTCCCAGGAATGCAAAGACTTGAAAGAAAAATCCCACATTTCCAGACACCACTCAACGCAAGGACCCTCAGCTCCGGATCTGATGGCACACGGGCTGTTCCCAGCATGGGTCTCTACAACTCCCCAGGGAACATTTTTAGAGCTGAGAAATTCCTTGGTGCATTTGCTCTGAGTTTCAGAGGCAGAACGGGTGGAAAATGGATTTTCCCCTTCCCCAGCTGTCTGTGTATTGTCCCCAAAGTTCTGCTGTGAAACCTCAGGCACTTGGAGCTGGGAATCTTGGCTTTCCAGAGAACCACGGGAGGGTTTGAGTGGGAAGAGACCTTAAAGCTCATCCTGTCCCTGGGCCCACCCCTGCCATGGCAGGGACACATCCCACCGTCCCAGGCTGCTCCAAGCCCTGCCCATCCCAGCCTTGGGTACTGCCAGGGATCCAGGGGCAGCCACAGCTGTTCTGGGAAATCCATTCCAGGGCCTGCCCACCCTCACAGGGAGGAATTCCCACCCAATATCCCACCTAACGCTGTCTTCTGGCAGTGGGAAGCCCTTCCCCCTTGTCCTGGCACTCCAGGAAATTGTCTCCTTTCCTCTTTCCTGCAGCTCCTTCAGGCAAGGGAAGGCCACAACTGTGAGCCCAGAGCCTTCTGTTGTCCGGGCTGGACAATCCCAGTTCTCCGAGCCTTTCCTCACAGCAGCTGCTCCATCCCTCTGATCACTCTGGTGCCTCCTCTGGCCCAGGGCTGGGGCAGCTCTGCAGGTGGGGTCTCACCTGGGCACAGGGGCAGAGCCCCCCTCCCCTCTGCCCACGCTGGGGCCCAGCCCAGGCTCGGGGGGCTCTGCGTCCCGTCCAGCTCTCGGCCCCCGGCACCCCCAGAATGTTTTTAGGAGTTTCCAGATTCCTGCAATGCTATTGAGAACTCATCCATTTATTGATGGTGTTTGTCAGGTGATTCAGGGCCTGGTTGTGATTTCGGCCCCCTCTGAAGCTCCTCCAGCACAGGGAGGATGGCGGTGCCAAGGGGAGGGGGAAAATCACCTTCCCTGGGGCTTCCCCACAGCCTTTCAGTTCATTCCTGGGGTGTGCTCCGTGTAAACCAAGGCAGGACTGCACAGGGGAAGACATTTCCACAGCAGACATTTCCTTTCCAGAGGAGGAAAACCACTGCCCCAACTCTGTCTGAATCCCGAGGACACAGCGAACAGCCCAGAAGGATTCCAGGTGAGCAAAAACGGTGCCTTGGGATGTCCCTGCTGCCCGTGGCTTTGCTGGAAAGGACCGGACCTGAAAATCAGGACACCGGGGGTTCATCGCACCTTTCCCACTATGTGATCTGCTTTTCCAACCGGCCTTTTGCTTTCCCTGACACTCATTATCCCATGGGACAATTTAGCGATGATTTATATGCAAATATAAATCCTGCCTGAGGAGGCAGAGCAGCCCCAGAGCTGCCTGGAGACCCCCGGGAATTACTGAGCAAAGAGCAATTAGCCAGTCATTAACTGTCATTAACTTTGTCACCAGTACAGAGCACAGGTCACTGTGATCCCGCCACTGCGGGCCGGAGCAGCAGGGACAGCAGCGGGGGACGTGAGGACGGCCCCAAAACTCAACGTCACAGAGTTCTGGCTCTGAAGCCGGGGCTGAAGGAAGCCAAAGCCTCGTTGCTGCAGGGCAGGAGAAAGTGGAAACCCCACCAGCCCCAGGCCAGCAGTGTCATCCCTCAGCTTCAAAGAGAGGGCAGCAGATGGAGGTCAGATAAGAGGGATCCTTGTCTGGAACACCTGCACAGGTGCATCCCAAAGCGGCAGCAAACCCTTCCCTGCAGCCCCTGAGCTGAGGATCACCAGGGCAAAGTTTGCTCCTTCTGCTCTGCCAAGTCTGTTTCAGTTTTTCCTTATCAATTTGCCTTATCAGTTGTCCCCCGGTTGCAAAATCCTGGAGCTGAGGCAGCAAGGAGCACCTTTTCTCTTGAAAAACTGAACCAAACTTTCTCCTCTGATGTCATCCCAACCAAGGTTTTTGGGTCACCTAATCCCAGCCCACGAGTTTAGTAATGGGTTGGACTCAAAGATCTCAGAGGTCTTTTCCAGCTCAACTGATTCTGTGTTTCTGATCCCAGTTCCAGCAGAATTGGCGTCTCCTGTCACTGTTCTTATTCCTGCCTCTATTACCGGGCCAGTTTTAGGGTCCTTGGCTGCGGTACAGAACCAGGCGAGGAGGAAATCCCAAACCCTGGCTCAGCAGCGTTTGTAACCTGAATTTGGAGCAGGCCCCGAGGTGCAGCTTGGAGCTCAACCCACCAGAAACAGCGAGGAAATGCAAATTAACAACAGCAAATTAACAACAGCAAATTAACAGCAGCCCCGCTCGGGCTCTGACAACGAGCTGGGTGACAGCAGGGACAGCAGGGACTGGCACAGGGTGGCCTCAGTGACACACGTGCCTCCCTGGGCGAGGCAGAGCCCGGAACGGCCCCAGGTGAGGATGAGGCCGCAGCTGCCTTCCTCCCACATCCTCCCCGCTCTGGGGACCCTCTCCTGAGTGGGAGATTGGGGCAGGTTTAGGTTGTGTTGTTTGTCTGCTGATGCCAGCGAGGAGGAGGAGGAGGAGGAGGAGGAAGGAGGCAGCCAAACCTGCCCGTGTTGCCAGAAGCCTCCCCGTGTTGTCTCCTGCAGGGCGGGCGAGGCGAGGCGTGTGTGACCCCTCCACGTAGGTGTCCGTCTGTCAGCACCTTGCCCAATCCCATTAAACCTGACACATCAAAGCACTTTCAGTTCAGCCGAGCTCCTCGGGTGGTGTGGAGCCACGGAGAGGACAGGGAGCCTTCCAAATGCCATCGGAGGAGCCAGGAAGGAATGCCCCAGTGTGAAAAGGCTCCCAAACTGCCTCAGGAACAGAGGCTCTGCGCGGTGTGTTTGCGAGAAAAGTGTTTTGTTTCTCTTCAGAAGTTTTCCCTGTCATTCCCAGCCCTATTTAATTATATCCCCTAGTCAGCTGCGGGATTTTCCTTGTTATTATCCATACTTGGGAGGGTGGGAAGAGCATTTTTTCTGTCTTTTCAGCCAAAGCGAGGAGGGTGCTGGAGGATCTGACTGCAAAACGCAGCCGCCACCAAGGCTGAGCCAGGAGAGGGACACTGAGGAAGGGTTTGAAGGATGGGAACAGGGAGCATTTTATCCAGCTGGAGCCACAGACAGGGCTGAAGGGAAGTGGCAAGTAATTACGGCAGCTGGAATCCGGCCAGGGTGTCTTGAAATACCAGCTTGCAAAACTTTCACCAAAACACGCCAACAGACCAGGTGTTTCGAGGATAACAGATCTGGGCTTTGACTCTGCAATCAGCCCCGGGATCAGCAGATCCAGGAGAAAACCATTATCAGGAATTAAGGCTGTAACAGATCCTCAGTCCCTCGAGGCCCTCCAGGTCTGTTTTGCTCAGGATTTGGGGTACAAAGGAAGAGAAAAAGCTCATTTATTTCCAGTCCTGGACAAGAAGTTCCCTCTCCTTGCTCCGGACAGGAATGCTGCTGGTGTTTGACCCCTCAGGGCTGACAGCCTCCTCAGAAGGCAGCAGCGAATCCAACCTTTTGGATTTAGGGAGGATTTTACCAATGTCCTGCCTGCAGTGCTTTGCTCCCGGAGTGCTGCAGCGTGGCTGCCCCTGGAGAGGGACCTGGCAGCCAGGGATAAACCCAGCCTGGCTGCTTTAAACCCAGCCTGGGCATCATTTGGGAAAGGAAACGGATCATCTGAGCAAGGAGGGCTGAGCTGGCACCCAAACCCATCTTAAAAAAAACATCCTGGCACAAGGCTGCGAGGGCTACAAGACAACCAAGAATTCTTTGAGTGTCAACCGAGACTTTTTCCACCCCAAAACCTCCGTCCCCGGCAGCTCCGTGTGCACAGCCCCGAGCGCCTCCCCCGGCACTCCCAGCATCGGCAGATGGATGACTTTGGGATGGAGGGAACATGAGAGGAGATGTGTAAACACAGCCTGTGTCCATGCAGAGCGTGTGGCTTGGTGCTGGCATTCCCGGCAGCAAAATCATTGCTCGTTGAGCAAGAGCTGGACGGGCAGAGAGGAAAGGAAAGGGCGCAGGGTGGCAGGGGAGGAGACGCCGTTCCCAGCTGCAGGCTGGGAGCAGCCCCCGATTCCAGCGCTTGTTCCAGTGCTCTGGAAGGAGCAGCAGGAAGGAAAGGAAGCAGGGATTCTCATCCAGGCTCTGCACCAGGAGCCTTCTCCGTCCCATTTCTCCATCCACGCACCTCAGGAAGGCTCTGGCTCATCTACAGCTCCCCAGAAGGACAAAGCTTCCCCCAAAGCCTCTCCTGCTCCCTGGACAACTGCAAACCACTTGTTTCCTGGAGCCGAGCTCTCTGGACAGCCTGGGAGAAACTCCAGGTGTTTGATTTGCCTTTACATTTCAAGGTCCCATGGAAGTGGAATGCACCCAGAGCCCAGCCCCAGGAGAGCTCCTCCAGCCCAACAAGGGTTTTCAACAGGAGCAGCGTGCAAGCACAGGGCAGGAAGGGAGGGAGCGAACATTGGCTACACCTGTGCTAATGAAACACCCAGGACCTGGCGAGAGGCAGTAAAAGGGAAAAGCAGAGGAGGGAGCTGAGCCTCATTATGCAACCTCGTTATTTAACGACCACAAGACACCCTATAGGGGCTCTTTGTTTGCAGAGGGAAAGGAGAGAAATGCCACCAATATCTGAGTCACTAGTTCACCAAGAGGCTCCAAAGACATTTTCAGGTGGAAACTTTTCCAGGTTCACAGGGTAATTTGGGAGGACTGGCTAATTCCCTGGCTCCACCCACCACCCTGTAACACAGCTCCTGCTGCTCTTGCATATATAGATAGGTATGGCCCTACACCTGGCTGCACACACCAGAGCCCGGACACAGAGCAACCCTAAACTTTCTCCCTCCCTGGCTGCCCTCCACGTGCTCCCACCATGAAGAAGGAAATACTAACCCTGGCCTTTGCCCGAGCCGTCTTTGTGGAGTTCCTCTGCACACTCATCTTCGTCTTCATCGGGCTGGGCTCGGCGCTGAAGTGGCCGTCGGCGCTGCCCAGCATCCTGCAGATCGCGCTGGCCTTCGGGCTGGCCATCGGCACCCTGGTGCAGGCCTTCGGCCACATCAGCGGCGCCCACATCAACCCCGCCGTGACCATCGCCTTCTTCGTGGGCAACCAGATCTCCCTGCTGCGCACGTTGCTCTACGTCCTGGCCCAGCTGGTCGGGGCCATCGCCGGCGCCGGGATCCTCTACGGCGTCACGCCCGCCAACACCCGCGGCAACCTGGCCATCAACGAAGTGAGTCCCTGCCCAAAGCTGCTCCTGTCTTCCCTTCTCCTTCCCTCGGCGCCGGCTCGGGGAGGAGAACCCGTGGGGATGGATCCTCAGCGCTCTGTCCCACACGCGCGGCGGGCTGGGAATGGGACGGGAGCGGAGCCCAGCTCTGACATGACGGCTTTATTGTGCGGGTGATGAGTGGGATGTTTTTCCCTCCTTTAATGAGGGCTTCCTCTATCCCGAGGGCCCCGTGAGTCACCCGCACCATTGAGATCTTCCCGAGTGCAGCCTCTCCACCTGGAGATTAGTGCGGGATAGGAACCGTGCCAGCAGCAGGGGGGAGGGAGCCCAGTCAGACCAGTACGGGCAGGGGGAGCAGGAGCCCACTGGAACCAGTGCACTGGGGGAACTGGGAACGGAGAGGGATGGGGAGAGTGGTGGGGAAGACCTGGAGAAGGAGTGAGGGGCAGGACTGTGCTGAGGGGCTGCTCCCAGGGGAGGAGAGGGGACAGTGGGACCCTCTGAGATAAGCTGGAATGAGGCACCGCCTGAAACTCCCAGGGCAGTGCTGGGAAAACACCTGGAATGAGAGCGGTGGAGCTGCTGCTCCAACCACAGACGGCTCCGGACCCCTGGGAGCAGCACAGATGCTGCAGAGGGCTCAGGCACTGGGATGAGGAGCTCCAATGCCTCTCATCCCACAAATTCCACATCCCAAACAAGCCAGGTTTAGATAAAAGTGAGCTGTGATGGGTTGGGTCACTTTGTCCTTCCCATGCCCAGTGGGGTCGAATACCCTGAGAGTCCCCAGGGGTTTGTGCAGAGTCACTGGGACACAACAGCCCATCCCACCCCACGACCTTCATCCCAACCCTCACTCTCCATCCCATCCCAGCTGCTCCTCATCCTCCACAAAGTGCAGGGCACAAGTCAGGGTACAACAGCCTGCAAGGATCAAAGGAATGCAGGATAAAAGGGATTTGGTGGGAAAACACTCAGTGTTGTGGAGACAGGGGTGTGGAGAGCCCAGGGAAGGGACAGGCTCAGGGGAGAGAGAGATTTTGGAGAATTGTAAAGAAAGAAAGATCATTTCTTTGCTTTCAGAGAAGGAGCAGGGAGCTCAAGCAGGGACCCTGAGGGGCTTCTCATCCAACTTCACCCTTCCAAATCTACCAGCCAAGCTCCCGGGAGCCCTCCCATGTGACAGTGTGTCCTTTCGGGGTTCAGCCGCGGTGATGCCGAGCCCCGGAGAGGGTTAATTATTGTCACTCTCATGGTTCCAGCTCAACTACAACGTAAGCCCAGGCCAGGCCCTCGTGGTGGAGATCATCCTCACCTTCCAGCTGGCCGCCTGCATCTTCGCCTCCACGGACAACCGGCGCAGCGGCGTCGGCTCCCCGGCACTGTCCATCGGCCTCTCCGTCACCCTGGGCCACCTGGTGGGGGTGAGTCCAGGGTGAGGGTCCTGTGGGCACACAACTCCCCCTCTGAAATGCCCTCGTGCAGTTGGTCCTGAGGGAGCTGCTCTGGAGGAGAAAACACGAGAGATCTTGGGGCTCGTTTGTGGTGAGGGGTCATCTCCAGCTCTCTGGAGCAGAGACACCATCAGGGCCACTTCAGTCCCTGCTCCCAAACCAGGCTCCGACCTGCTCCTTAACCCAGGGTTCTTTCCACACCTCCAGATTTACTTCACCGGCTGCTCCATGAACCCTGCGCGCTCCTTTGGGCCCGCTGTCGTCACCAGGAGGTTCAGCCCCGTGCACTGGGTGAGCGTTGGTGGCCCTGGGGACAGGGACAGCTGGGGGCCATGTGGGGACAGGGCAGGGCCTGCCTGGGGAATGACAGGGGCGGGGTTCCAGAGACCACCCCAGGCAGGAAGGATTAAAAGGGGCTGGAGAACGAGGGAGGTTTTGCCCCTTGACGCATCGGGAACAGTTAATCCCCGGGCACGGAGCCAGCCAGGGGACAGAAATGAGCCCATCCCAGGGTAGGCTGGGTGGGAACGAGCTGAAAACTCATCCACTACCACCCCATGGCATGGGAGGGACACCTTCCACCAGCCCAGCTTGCTCCAAGACCCATCCAACCCAGCCTTGGACACTTCCAGGCATGGAAGTCAACCGTGGTGCCCCCTGAGCACCATCGGTGCATCACCTGAGAGGAAGGAAGCCCACAGAGAAGCCCAGCATGGTCTCTCCTCTCACCCAGCACTTCCTGCAAGCTCAGCCCCAGACTTAGAGAGCAGGTTTGGCCCTCAGCGAGCACGGGCTGAGGGGGTTTCAACCCAGGGAGTCCCTGGAACAGATATTTTCCTCTCTCCGTGCGGCAGGAGACGTGGAGCAGGAATGGATGGATGGACGGATGGGTGGATGGATGGATGGATGGAGGGATGGATGGATGGATGGAGGGATG
>VZDJ01000252.1:211470-230998 GCA_008694505.1 Cyanoderma ruficeps | reverse complement strand
TGGGTGGATGGAGGTGCCACGAGTAGAGCTGGAGCACCAGCCCCGGGGCTGCTCTCACCGTGTCCCTGTTGCTTTCCAGGTGTTCTGGGTCGGGCCCATCCTTGGGGCTTGCTTGGCCTCCCTGCTCTACTTCTACATCCTGGTCCCCTACTGCATGAACATGTCGGACAGGGTGGCCATCATCAAGGGCACCTACGAGTCCGAGGAGGAGTGGGAAGAGCAGCGGGAGGAGAGGAAGAAGTCCATGGAGCTGACCCCGCCGTGAGGGCAGCTGGAAGAGCCAAGCCGAGGGAGGGGAGGACGCCCCACACATGGGCTCATGTGTGCCCCACAGCCAGGCCACGGCCACACCCAGCTGCAGCCTCCTGACCCAAAGCCTTCCCACGCCGGCCCCCGTGGGACGCAGGAGGGCCGGGGGCTCTGTGTGTGTGTGTATGAACCCCTCTGTGAACTCCAGAACCTCTCCAGCTTCCCCGCAGCCACAAAGCCCCTCAGCCAGGCCCTGGCACCCTCGGCTCCATCCCTGCGCCAGGGCAGGGCCCCAGACCCCACAACTGGGCCACCTGCAGGACCTCACCTGGCCCAGGTACGGGAACACCTGGGGGTCCCTGGGGGAAGGGGAACAACTGCTTAGGGCAGGGGGTGCAGCTACCCCCCAGCCCAGGGGCTGCTCGTAGATGCTCTTTCACCTTTCCTGGTGCTGGGAGTCCTTTTTATTCCCAAAGAACGAGACTTTTTGGATTCTGTGTTGAGGTCTTTGTATTATAGTGTATTATTTATTGCGAATAAAGGAAAGTTTAAAAAAAAAAAAATCCTGGGTGCAAATCTGCTCAGATCTAAAGGTTCAGGTGGGAAAACTGAGCTGGAGGCAAACTCATCCCAAAGGGTCAGGGAAACAGCAAGGGCTCAGACCCTGAGTCCTGTGAGTGCTGGTGGGTTGGGAGGGGAAAACATGAATCCTGGGAAGGATAAGAGGGTGCTGGTGATGGAGTGGGGAAGAGCAGCAGGTGCAGGGCAGCTGGGAGTCCATCCCGGGCTGGAAGGAGCAGGAGGGATCCTTCCGATCCTCCAGCCCTTCCCACGCAGCCGGTTTGACTCCGGCCATACCAGTTCTCCCAGACGGCTCCGCGGGTGCCCTCGAAAAGTGACCCACAACTCCCCAGCCCCTCACCGGTGCCAAACCCACACCTTCACCTGACCTTCTGCTCCGGCCCTGCTCTTCCAGTTCTACCACAACCCTCTGCCAGAGCAGCTCCCGGCCAAGGCACCGGCACAGGGACATGGCACAGGGACAGGGACATAGGCAGAGACACTGAGACAGGGACACCGGGACAGGGGCACAGGGACAGGGATATAGGCAGGGACACCGAGACGGGGACAGGGACACTGGGACAGGGACACCGGGACAGGGACACGGGACAGGGACATGGCACAGGGACAGAGGCAGGGACACCGGGACACGGGGACAGGGACACGGGGACAGGGGCACCGGGACACTGGGACAGGGGCACGGGTACAGAGACATGGGACAGGGACATGGCACAGGGACACCAGCACACCGGGACACTGGGACAGGAACACGGGACAGGGACACCAGCACAGGGACAGGGACACAGGGACAGGGACACGGGGACAGGGACACCCACCCTGGCCCAGGTCCCTCCCAGCCCCTCCTCCTGCTGCCAAGGGGAGGGTCCCAGCATGGACCTGCAGGGAGGTGGGAGACTCTTCCCCGGGAGCTCCCCGTTCCCAGGTTCAGCTCGATCCCATCCCGGAGGGTCCTGCAGCCTTGGCCGGGGGGGTCGGGCAGCCTCACCTGGATTTTGGCGCCCCTGGAGCCGCGGCTGAGCCTGAGGAGCGGCACCTTCACTCCCTCAGCTGTCCCCAGCAGGGGTTGGGGACATGCAGGAGGAGGAAAGGAGGTGGAAGAGCCCTTTGGGACAGCAGCAGGGTCAGGAAATTAAACCCAGAAACATCCCCAGCCATCCTCAGGGATGGGCTGAGGACCCCCATGCCTCAGTTTCCCCTTTCGAAGGACATTCGGCCCCATTCCCATGGGGAGACAGGGAAAACACCAGCCCTGGGGAGATTAAATCACGTCCAGATCCCAGAGACCCCCTCTCAGGGGCTGGGGCAGGGCAGCCCCCCAAAACCTGCACCCCCCGGCCCCAGTGTGCTCCCCCTGCACCCCAGGGTGCATTCAGCCCCCCCAAATCGGGAATCTTGGCCATCCCCCTGATTTTGGAGCTCTGAACCCCATCCACCCCCACACCAGGGCAGGGATGGGGGAGTCCCGGAGGGAACTGGGGACCACCACAGCCCCCCCCCAGGAGTGCCCATCCCCCCCAGCCTGTGCCTCGGGTGATCAGCACCGGGGGAAGGAGCCGGGGAGGGTGTGAGCCCTCCCGGGATGAATCAGAGCCTCCTGCAGCTCCAGCTCTGTGTCAGCACAAAAACCATCCGGGGCCAGCCCAGCCCTGAGCCCGGCTCGGGCACTGCCAGGGGGATTTGGGGTCAGTGGGACCCCAGAGCAGGGCAGGGGCAGCCCAGCACGACCCCTCAGGAGCACAGAGCTCCTTCCCCACCCCGCTGCCCTGGGCCCTGAGGATTTCCTCCAGGCGGGGAGGTGAATTTAATCCAGGCTGAATTTTGGCACCCGGCAAACCCCGTGACCTCACCTGGCCAGGGCAGGGCCCAGGTCAGGGCTGGGAAAGGCTGAGGTGCTCCCACCTGTCCTCACCTGTCCAGGAATGGGAACAGCAGCGCTGAAAAACAAACAATTTATTGTTATTACTTGTTTAACGTTCCAGCTTCTTCAGACCAATTTTTAATGAAATTGGAAGGGCTGGGAGGCAGCAGTGCCCCACTCAGTCCCTGAGCAGAAATTGGCTTTTCACAGGAAAATCCACCTTTATTTCAGCAGAAGCAGCAAGGCCAGGTACAAACCCGGGTACCTGCAGTGGTTTTCCTGCTTCTCCCTAAAAACAGGGAGAAGCAGGAAAACCTCCCATCCCACAGCCTTCCCTAAGGCACACAGCTCCACTCCCCCAAACCATCGTTTGGGGCAGAAAAAGGTGAAATACACTTTATTACCAGCTTTTTCCACCCTAATTTAAATGTTTCTCACCAGGTGAAACCACTCCAAAGGCACCTCATTACCATTCCTGGGTGGCTTTGCTCTAATTAAGGGTTATTCCCTGAATATGCCCACGAGCAGCTGCTCTGCTCTAAGAAGATTTCACAGATAATTCCTCACTCCCGAGTACCTTTTCCATCCTCGGGTAATCACTGCTCAGCTTTAAAAATTGTTGGGTTTTTTTGTTGGTTTTTTTTTTTTCTGGAGGGAGGACAAGCCCAATGATTTTCACAAGTTGCAACAGTCTGGAAATCTCACATTTTTTACACATCAAAGGGCTTTCAGGTCTATTTAAGTCTACCTAAGGAAGATCTCCACCAGATAATTTAAATTCCCTGAACCCCAAGTTTTCTGGACAGGGGAAGGAACCAGGGGCATGAGAAGAAGAAAAATTCAGTGGAAATGGCCCAGTCAAGGATTTTTCTATGGGATGCAGGAGCTTTTTTGTTTCTGCTCCTTGCAGAGAGTGGGGCCAGGAGGGAGCAGGGACAGAGCTCCACACCTGGGGTGCATCCCTTCCACCCTGCTCCCAGCTCCAAGAATTTTGCATCCCTGAATGCTTTGCTTGAATCCTCAGGTCCTGGAGAGCAGAGCCTGGTTTCACCTGGAAGCCCAGCCCAGCTTGCTGGAAAGATGAGGAGAAAACAACCCAGGGATTCCCAGAGAGGGAGAAAAGAATCACAGAAGGGCTTGAATCCCATCTGGGAAGTGGGAGCAGCCCAGGAAGCGCCTCCCTGCTCCAGGAGGAATTCCAGGGCTGTTCTGGAGAGCCCCGAGCAGGCAGAGAGCAGCTCAGGAGCATCACAAGAGAGATGACCCAGAACAGAGAACACGGACCAGAGAACAGAGCCCAGAACTCAGAATAAAGAACAAAGAACCCAGAACACAGCTTGAGGCTCCACCCCAGAAAACTCCTCCTGCAAATACTGACATTTCCAGAGCGTTGCTAAAACATTTCCAGGGTTGAAATGCCACCGGGGAGAAGCCGGCTGTGCCCCAGGAGGAGAGCCTGGCCTGGGTGTTGGCATTAGTCACAGCACAGCCTGTGCCAGCACCCACCTCCTCCGAAGCCTTCCTCCTCCTACTCAGCCTCTGCCCAGCCTGTTGTGCCATGAGATCCCTCGTTAGGAGCCGGGAAACAGCTCCCAGGCCACCGAGGGCCAGCAGCCACCCTTCCTGTTGTCACCCCAGCCAGGAACGCGGCCTCCGCCTGGGCTGCAGCTCCTGGAACTCGTGTTTGGCTTCCCGGCTCAGCTCATGGGGATTTGGGGGTCCAGGTTGTAAAATAAAGCCAGGCAGGAGACAATGTTTCCTCCTTTATATGCCTTTATTAAAGAAGCAGCTCTTTTATTTATATAGGTGCTTGGGAGAGCAATATGGTCTTTGTCCGTCGAAATGCTGACTGGCGGGGGAATCAGCCACTCCCCCGTCACAGGAGACAAGCTCCCAAATTCCCAATTTCAGTCAACTGCTGCTGAGGGGTCAGTTCTTTAGATTGCCTTTCTTGTCATGGCTGGATAACGACAGCTGGTTTTGAGATGAAGATCTGTCGGCTTTCACACTCCTGTCTCCATTGAAGTCATTATTTTGTTTGGGGCAGTTGTTGGGGAGAATTATTGCTTGATTTTGGAAGTTGTGTAGATTTTCTTCAGGCGTTGCATCCTGGGATCTCTAATTACCATATTTCTTGCTTGCTACAGAGGCAAGAGGCTTACAGAGGCAGGGGGGGGGGGCTACAGAGGCCAGGGGGGCTACAGGGGCCAGGAGGGATGGGATAGTGTTGAGACCTGATAAGGATGGCCAGATGTCCTGAGTTCCCATGGAAACCGCATACCAGACTGACAGAAGGTTCTGATAAGACTCATTCTCAAAGTAAAAGTTTCAAAATGAATACAGAGTTTCTAGTAACTAATATTATTACTAATTCTTACTTCAACTTTACAATTCTATAACTAACAACTTCTTACTTTATACTTTAACCTCTAAAAGTGGTTTGAAACCTCATTTTCTACAAGGTGATGCTGGGTGAGGTTGGGCACCCCCAGTGCTCCCAGTGCCCTGCCTGGTCCCCAGTGTGTGCACGGGAGGGGCAGCACCATGACCCATGGAAAGGTGAGAGTCACCCAAAAAACACCCAGGACATCGAGGAGGTGAAGGGCCAGCGCTGTCCAGAGAGCAGGGAGGGCAAGAGGAGATCCAGAGGGGCTTCTGGTCCCACCAAACACCTCCCACAGCCCCCAAAATGCCTCTTTAATAAATCCCAACTTTAATAAGTCCCAACTCCTACAGCCCAAAAAAATGCCTCTCAAATAAGCATATAAAGCAACTTTAATGAGTCCCAACTTAGCTTTTAATAAGTCCCAACTCAACTCTAAGTTCCAACTCCTTCAGCCCCAAAAGCAGCTCTTTCAAGGCAGAGCAGCTGGGAGTTTTTAGATGTGCCAAGGTGGGGACCAGGAGGGGACAGGTGTCCCCCTGCCCTGGCCCAAGCCGTGGGAATCTCGTGCTGGGATTGTCCCTGGGGAAAGGAGAGCAAAACCCTCCCCAAAACAGCTCCAGCTGAGGGAGAAGCCCCTCCTGTTCCTGTTGTAAATAACCTATGTGTATTAATTTGTGCCTAAGAAAATAAAAGAATTACAAGCAAGAAAAGAGACGTTTGTCAAAAGCCACAGGAGAGGGGGGCAGAGCTGGGGAGAAGATTTAGAGCCATCAGCACTTGAATGAATGTGGCTCGGCTGAACCAGCATGCTTGAGAGTCGAAAACATCTGCCCAGAGACGGAATTGAATCTGCAATGAACATCTTCCTCTGTTGGCCTGAAAAACCCACTCAAAACTTGAATACGACCTACGGCGAACACTCAAACGCCTTTATGTTTCTTAAGCCCACTCGGAAAAAATAAGAATCCCAAAAGAAACTAATAAATACCAACACCCGAACAACTGGACAAAGGATAACCCTGCCCCAGGAAAAATAAAAAGTATAAAAACTGGACCTTAGTGTTGAGACTTTGGGGCAAACGAAGGGGAGGCACGGTGCGGACCTGTCTCATGCTTCACCCCCAGTTCGATCGAATTGTTCTTTATTGTGGCTTTGGTTTTTATCTGTTTCTGTACTCGCTGTAACGCGAAAATAAACTTTATTTTTTTTATTTGTTACGATTTAGCTCACCGTATTTATAACATTCCTACCCACCGTCCCCAAAGCCCCAGCCCTCCGTGGCCGTGGAGGAGCCCTCAGCCGCCCCGGCCTGTGGGGACTGGGCCCAGCGCCGGCGGGACCGCGGCTCTTCCCGCTGCCAAGTTCCCTCTTGCTCAAGGTTTTGCCTTGGCTTTCCAGGATCTGTTTGTTCTTAATCACCTTCCAAACAAAGTCCAACGGCGGCTCCTCTGAGGGCTCCTGGTGGTGGCATCAATAAAGATCAAGAGGAATAAGAAGGGGAGATAAAGGCGCCCGCAGGCCTGAGCCGGGCCTAACAAAGGGGCTTTGTTGGGAAAGGTCAGCTCAGAGCTGGGAGGATTTCCCAGGCTGGAGAAAGCAATAACCCAGCGGGCCAGGAGGGGATTAAACCCGGCTTTGTTAAACCACAGCCCTGGGGTGAGGCCTCTGAGCTGCCCCAGCTCCTGCAGCCAGGCTCTGGGCCGGGTTCCTCCAAAACAAGAACTCTTCAAGCTCTTCCATCCAGCCCCAGGATGTGCAGGAAAAGGAGGACAAGACCTCGAGGGCCCCCTCCATGCACAGAACCACTCAGGAGAACCGGGACCTGATCCATGGCAGAAAAAAACCCTGAAAAATTACCACGAACCAGCAAAACAAACCAAATAAATCCCCTGGCACGAGGCCTCCAGGATCCAGGCCCGGCTCTGCCACTTGACATTAATCCTGCTTGGCAAAGGCCACGGTGTGCCCACGAGCAAGGTGCAGCTGCAGGTTGGGATAAAGCCCTCTTGTGCAGCCAGGATTAAAAACGGAGATGAAAACAAACTTAAATGTCCAGCACAATCAGCCTTTTCTAAAAAGTCAGAAAGAAAAAAAAAGAATAAATCAATTTCTCTTCCCCAACAAATCTTTCAGCTTTTACCAGCAGGGATTTGTCCCTCCTTCCCAGGACCTGGTTTCTCTGGGGACAGGGCAGTTGGTTTCCTGCCAAGCAGCCAAAGAAAATAAGCCCTTTCTCCATTCTTTTTTTTAAAAATTCCTTATTTTTTAAGCTACTTATCCCGACAGCCAATTGTTTCCTCACCGGGAGCCCCCCACTCGGAGATCAGAGTCCACAGGAATTTTGAAAGCTGTTATCACCCTCACAGGGAAAGGATATAAAACCGAGCTTGTTTTCTTATCTCTTGGAACAGAAAACGCTCGTGTGTTTCGCAAAGGAGCCCTGTGTGAACAGTTAATCAGTGCATAAAAGCGTGTTGGGTGTGGAAACACAACCTTATCCCACCGCTGACACCAGGGCTTGCATCTCCACGGCTTTGTCCTGGATTTTTGCCACGTTGCGTTTGGATTTTGAGGCTCAGCTGCAGAGCTCTCCCTCTGTTCAGCAGCATCCCCGCAGAGCTGTGCTGGAGTTTGCTCATCCCTCCGGCACCATCCAACCCCCGAAGGCTCCTTTCTTTCCATGGAAACAGCAGCGCACCTGAGAACTCCCCTCTGTGCCAGCCCCAATCCCCCGGGCTTTGCAGCGAAACAAGGTGTGGTTAACCAGAGCCTCCCCAGGGCAGGGAACAGCCACACACCCACCCTGGCCGTGACCCCAGAGCATCCAGGGATCAGCCATCCTGCACTGCCAGGAGCAGCAGGAGCAAGATCCAGCAGCAAATCCAGCACTGGGCTCCTTCAGCTCAGGCCGGTGCTATTTAGGACCAGTCCTAAGTCTCAAAACCAGGTGCAGGGACCGTGGCCACCCAGTGTTGCTCCAGTTAGATACACCTCCTGATTCCTGAAATATAATTATGACAGAACAGTTATAATTATAAACAGAACAGTTTTCTGAACGCATTTGCTGTGGGTTGAGTTAATAGGTGTCCCAGGCCACAATACATTCATTTTGTTCGGGTAAGTTTTCGTTTCAGTCAGGCACTGCCAGGGGTGTCCTGGGTGGAGGCAGCTCCTGCCCCAGCTGGGGGTCCCAAATCCTGCTGCCCCAGCTGGGGGTCCCAAATCCTCCTGTCCCACCTGGGGGTCCCAAATCCTCCTGCCCTCGGTGTGAGGAAGGTCGGGATCAGTCCTGCCCCCTGTGCTGGGCCAGGGCCACGTCTGAGCTCTGTGCTCAGGCTGGGGCACAAGAGAGACCCTGAGGGGCTGGAGTGAGTCCTGAGCCAGGAATGCAGCTGGAACACCAGGGAAGGGTCTGGAGAACTCCCGAGGGACCTTGGGAGCTCAGCCTGGAGAAAAGGAGCCTCAGGGGGGACCTTGTGGCTCTGCACAACTCCCGGACAGGAGGGGACAGCAGGGGAGGGGTCAGACTCTGCTCCCAGGGAACAGGGACAGGAATAAAGTGCCCGGGGAGGTTTAGGTTGGATACTGGGAAATTTCCTCCATGGAAAGAGTTTTCCAGCCCTGGCACCAGGGCAGTGGTGGAGTCACCAGCCCTGGAAGTGTCCAAAGCCCACGGGCCCTTGGGGACCCGGGTTAACGCTGCCCGTGGTGGGGGACTGATGACCTTGGAGGGTTTTTCCCCAGCCTTGGTGATCCCAGGATTCTACCACCTCGGGGAAAGGAGGGCTCAGACAACCCAACGAGGCCAAAAAGCCGAATTTCCCGGCTCCAGGTGAAGGAGCTGAGGCCAAAGGATCCTCACGGTGCAGCTGCAGCTCCCGGGGCTCGTCCTTCCCGTCCCCGGGGGAAGAGCAGCAGCCGCGGCCAAGCCTCGGCGGCTGAGCAAACACGGGCGGCTTCTGTCCAAGCAGGCAAGTGAATCTGGAGGCACAATTTGTCATCTAATTGCAGCCACACCCCCTCCCCGGATTAATTGCTGCATTTGAATGCAAAGCAGGGCAGATTTATGGCCCCATCAGGTTTCATCAGCCGTTACCGGTGATTGATGCCCAACTAAAAGCGCTGCAAACAGACAAAAAGGGCCCTAATAGGGATTTTTTTTTTCAGAGTTAGGAGTATTTGGGTTGTTTAATCATCCCCAACCCTGCAAGAGGAGGAAATTAAAACCTTGGCCACATTTACTCCAGACTCCACTGAAGATTTTTGGCTCATGCACGAGGAGAAATTGCCTCGGGACGGTGTCTAAGATTTCCACAGGATTATGGGCAGGAAGAAGAGTCGGGGTAACAAAGCCCTGATGGTTTTCCACATTCAGAGCCAGAGGGACATTCAGCAGAAATAAACCTTTAACCAGGATAAACCATGAAGCACCATCTGCCTCTGTCTGAGATAAAGAGGGGGAATTAACCCCCACCCTGCCCCGAGATCAGCAGTTGTGGGGCTGGAGGTGTGTAACCACGAGGTGCTGGGCCTAAACCATCCCATAACCTCCCAACACCATCCCACAGCATCCCAAAACCATCCCACAGCCTCCCAAAACCATCCCACAGCCTCCCAAAACCACCCACAGCCTCCCAAAATATCCACAGCCACCCAAAACCATCCCACAACCTAACAAAAACATCCCACAGCCACCCAAAACCATCCCACAGCCTCCCAAATACATCCCACAGCCTCCCAAAACCATCCCACATCCTCCCAAAAACATCTCACAGCATCCCAAACCATCCACAGCCTCCCCAAACCAGCCCACAGCCTCCCAAACCCTCCTTCAGCCACCCAAAAGCAGTGCTCGTGGCTGGTGACACCCAGAGCTGCCCCAGTTCGGCTCCTGTGGGGTCCCAGTATGAACCAGCAATCACTGGGGCTGGGCCCTGAGGCTGCTCAGAGCACCCAAGGGTTCCCCAAAACCATCTGACAGTAGCCAAAAAAGTCTTTCCTCCCTAAAGGAGATGGAAGTCACCTTTCACTGTAAGGAATCGTGCTGGGAGCACCCAGGAGGGGCAGGGAGCAGGAGGGAGCACCAAGGAGGACCAGGAGGAACAGCCAAGAGAGCCAGGGAGAAACAGGGATCACCAGGGAGGTCCAGAGAGCAGGAGAAACCACCAGGGAGAAACAGGGATCACCAGGGAGGTCCAGAGAGCAGGAGAAACCACCAGGAGCACCCCGGGATCAGGAGGAACAGGGCTGGGCACCATGGAGGGCTCGCAGCCCAGGTTTTTGGGCAGTGGGGGCTCACAGGTGTGTCCCAGGCCCTGCCCCACCCACCAAGGCCGAGGAGTGGGTTCAGGCAGAAGAGGTGAAACGCTCCTGTTCACCCAGGTGAGAGGACTGAGCCTCCAGGCTGACCTGCAGGTGACCCCAGGGACCAGCTCCCAGTGCCGAGGAGGAGCAGGGACAGCCCTGGAGGTGTCACTGCGGCCCAGACCCCAGCGGTGAGAGCCCCGTGCTCCACCCCAAAGAGTTTCACCTGCAAATCCCATTTTCTCACCCAAATCCCAGCGGTGAGAGCCCCGTGCTCCACCCCAAAGAGTTTCCCCTGCAAATCCCATTTTCTCACCCAAATCCCAGCAGTGGGAGCCCTGTGCTCCACCCCAAAGAGTTTCATCTGCAAATCCCATTTTCTCACCCAAATCCCAGCGGTGAGAGCCCCATGCTCCACCCCAAAGTTTCACCTGCAAATCCCATTTTCTCACCCATCTCCCAGCCCAGCAATGGGTTCAAACTGATTTCTGCTCCAACCCCCACTGATGGAACTGCTGCCCCTCTCCGGGCTCACGTCCAAGTTTCCCATGGGGAAAGTCTCGTCTCGGCCCCCAGTGGCTCTGTGTCCCCGTCCAGGGATCGTGGACATTCAGGGACCATGGATTGTTGCCCTGTTTTCTGCCTTTCTGCCTCTGTGCAGAAGTTTCTCATGTAGCCTTCTGATGTAAACAAAGTTTATTCTTGAAATGTTTGCATTCTTCTCCTCTGAGAGAAGAATTGAGTGATGGTGCTGTCCACCACACAGGTTGAGAGGTGGCGACCTCTCTAACCAATCTCTAAACTTCTGTACATATGTATAAATAATAAAGTCAAATAAAATGTAAATAAAAATAGAGTAATCCCCTCACGGCTGCTGTGTCTGCCTGCTCTCCTCCTGTCCCTAAAGGGGGACACACCCAGCCTCAGCCAGCGACAAGTGGTGCCCCGAATGAGAGGGGACCACAGCTCAAACCACAATGGACATTCAGGGACCATGGACATTCAGGGACCGTGGACATTCAGGGACTGTGGACATTCAGAGATCGTGGACATTCAGGGATCGTGGACATTCAGAGCTCAGGGAAGGTGCCTGGGCACAGAAGAGCACTGGGAACTGGGGACAAGAGGGACCTCACCCAGTTTGTCACCAGCGATGTGAGAAGAGTCATAAATCCATCAGAAATGGGGATCTCCCACAGGGATCAGCCTGAGCTGGGGTTTTTGGGAAGGGCCCAATTTTTGGCTTCTCACAGCTCAGCCCATCAGGTCCCACTCTTGGCACCATCTCAGCTTCCCACCCCACTGCTCCTCCCTGGCACCAAGCCTGAGGGACATCAGCCCTCAGATCTTTCCTGCCTAAAAACCAGGCACAAAGGGGAGAGGAATAATCCCCGGCCCTTCAGAGCTGCCAAAATCCCCGGTGAGAACGCAGAGTTTCGCTCTGCAATGGCCCCTCCCTTGGCTCTTCAATACCTGCAAAGCAAAACAGAAAAAACCAGCCCAAAAAATGCTGAGACCAAACCCAGGCGCTCGACGTCACCGGGGAGGTTCCAGGTGGAACCAGTGACCCAAGGAGGTTTTTCTCCACCAGCTTTGCCTTGGCCACTGTAGCACCTCCAGCTGTGGTGGGGAGGAATTCCCCACAAACTCCTTCATGAGGAAAAGGGGAGTGAAAAGTGCTGATCCCCCGGGCTCTGGGGTCGGAACCACAGCTGGGGGACAGACGGGGACATTTTCCAGTCCCTGCTGGACCCTGGGCTGGGCTCTGGGCAGGAAAGGTCTCTCAGAGGAGCCAAGGTGAAGCCAAAACCTTCATTCCTCCCTGTTAGCCATAAATCCCCTCCAAATTAAGCATCCTCTGGTTTGACCCCACCTCAGCAATCTGGGTTAAATTCAAGAGCAGGTTTAAGCATAAACACAGAACTGGATTTGAGGTCCCTTCTAACCCAAATCAGGTGTGATTCCATGACAAACTCATCATGTTTCCAGGCTGATTTTAGACAGTCCCAGCAGAACCATGTCCCACCATCCCCACAGGAGCAGCCTCGGCTCCTCCCTCCTGGGGATCAGTTCATCCTCATGAGAGCTGCTGGGGAAAACAGGAGAAGGGCTGGCTGGGGAATGGATGAGCTTCTCCGGAGCTGATGGACACGGAGCCTGCCCACACTCCAGGAGTTTTCCCTCATCAGCTCTTTGCTCCCTGTTCCACCAGCACAGGATGCCCTGGTGGCCTCAAAGCTGCTTCTCCAGGAGAACTCCCAGAGCCAGTTTGACCCCAAACCATCCCGATTCGGCTGTGACGTCACTGTGACGTCACTGTGATGTCGCTGTGATGTCACTGTGATGTCGCTGTGATGTCACCAACAGCACCCCCAGCCTGGGGATCCCCACCCCCAAAAAGAGAATGGCCGCGGTCCTTGGAGGGGCAGGAGGGGAGTTCTGGGGGCCTCGGAGAAGGGAGGAGGGGGCGAGGATGAGGAAGGGCAGGGGAGGAAGGACGGGCAGAGAAGGACAGACAGACAAACGCTGCCACCTGCTGTCCGTAAAAACCTCTCCGAGTCCTGGGCTGGGGTGAATTCGGCTCTGCAGGATCCCAAAGCTCAGGATCCTGCCCGCTGTGCTCCGGCAGCCCGGGAGAGCCCACGGAAAAGGGAAAACCGCGTTTGCTTGGAATGGGGAAAGCACCACGTCCCAAAGGGCTGCAGAAAATCACTCGGAGCCCGTGGAGAAAGGATCTCATGGGACATTTCCTGGGGCCACTCCAGCACTGGGAGCCTCGGAGAGAAAACCGAGGAGCCACAGGAGGAGCATCGGCCGAGCTGAACGTCCCCTCCCTGAGCTGCCACCTCCGCGGGCAGCGCCGTGACCCCCGGGCCGGGGGACATTGCAAACGGCGACACGGTGAGCTGATTTGGTGGCATTATTAACAAACATCCCACCCGAGTGACGGGCAGGAGAGCTGGCCCTGTCCTCCCCGGATTCGGCTAATTAATGTCCCCCTCCCTCGGGTGATGGCAGCCTTCCTCGACAGGCCGCGAGTGGCCCTCATTAAAGGCTCCTCGGCATGAGTGTCCTCCCAGCACTGACCTTATTTTGACGGTGGCAGTAATTACAGAACTCTGGGCGGTGGAATGACAATAATTAGCCAGGCACGAGCAGAAAGGTCCGAGGAGGGGGGAGAGCACAGAAACAGCAGAGAAATCCGGGCCTGGAGCCTCGTGGGAGAGACAGGGCCCGGCTCCCCACCACTGCCTGCGAGAAAAGGCACATTCAGACCCGCAAAAAAACAAATCCTGGACATTCTTTCTTGGCTGGAAACTCCCCAGAGATCTCAAAACTGCCCTGGGAACACCTCCTGCCACCCGCACTGGGAATGCAGAGCCCTCCGAGCCCACCTGAGCCCCAGGTGGGGAGGAGTTCTTTGGGGAGCTGAGGGCTCTGCCCTGGGCCCACCTGGGAGTCCCCACCCTTCTCCAGGCTCAGGTCTGGTTCTTTAGGGTTGTCCTCAGTTTTTCTCTTCTCCTTTTCCCTTTTTCCTGCACTGGATTCAAGGATTTGAACCCAATTCTTGTGGGACATCCTGGAAAACTATGAACCAATGAGTTCCAGGTCTTCCCAGGGCTCCTGGGCTGAGCCGGGATGTTCCACAGGGATCCAGAACTGCAGCCCCTCATGGGGTCTCATTTCACCCCCAAATCCCTTAAATCACCCCCAAATCCCATAAATCACAGGGAACATCCCCAGTTTCAGGTCTGGACTCAGGGAACCACACCAGGCTTGGCTCACAGGTGGGATCTGCCTGGCTGAGGAGCTGCACCGGGAGTTTCCCATGGCAGGAAGCAGCAGGAAGTGTGTGGGGACACAAATCCCTGGCTTTACACCTTTGGTGTTTTTTCCTTCTTGTCTCTTAGCTCCAGTGAAGGTGCTGGAAAGGGGAGCCCGTGGGCAGAGGAATCCGTGCAGGACACACTGTGCCAGCAAGAGGCCACCTCACCTGAGAGGAGGAAACCCACACTGCTTTGGTCCAAAAAGTGGGGGAAAAAAAAAACAAATATAAGAGAAACAACAGCAACAATTAAAAAAAAAACTTCATTGAGGGCGTCAGTTGGAAAATCCGGCGGTAACGATATTTTCTGCAGCAGCCCCGCTCCAGGAAAGCCCTAATGATTCACAGTGACCCATCCAAGGAAAAGCAGGATACCCGTGACCCACCTTTCAGCTCCGGGCATCCTCCAGACAAGTTTAAAAGCACCAGGAAGGAGAAGAATTCAGCCAGAACCGGCTTGAAGGAGGGAAATCGGGTCTGGCGTGGAGGGAGCAGCTCTTTGCCCGAGGTAGGTGCCTCTTCCTCCCTTCCTTCTCCCAGTCTCCCAAGGAACCAAACCAGATGAGTAAAGCATTTGGTGATGGGCAGCAGAAGTCTGATTTTGGGCAGGTAAAGGGTGGGAGGTGGTGTTTTTTTCCCACTGAATTTCTGAGGTATCCAGCAAAAATAAGGAATGTAAGATACGAGTAAGGCTGCTCGTCTGGAAGGTGCTTTTCTGAGCAGCGGGAAAGTTCTCCAGCGCTGGGGTGACAATTCCAGGATAGAAACGTCACCCCCAGATGGAAAAGGGAGGTTTGGGCTAAAGTTCATTGCAATTAATTTTCCATTTGGGTGTCATTCCGTGTGAAGCGCCGGGGATGCGCCGACAGGGGATGGCGAGGGTGGGATTTTTCACACACCCGTCCCAGGGCTGACCACACGGGGAGGGGCTGCCCCACACGGATCACTCCCGGGCTGTCCCACACGGATCACTCCCGGGCTGTCCCACACGGATCACTCCCGGGCTGCGCTGCCAGGGCTTCCCGCAGGGCTTGGGGGCTCCCTGGGAGCTGCAGCCAGGGATTTTCCGGGATTTCTGCCTCCCCAGGAGCTGCGATGGTGCGGTGGCTGTACCTGTCCGTGGTGTTCGCCGTGCTCATCCCGGCCGGATGGCAGGTGGCTCCCCAGGACCTGGAGGACCTGTCCAGGTACAGGGGCTGGGTGGAGCAGGGCTGTGGGAGCAGCTTATCCCTCTCCATTCCTGTTGCTGTCCCAGCTCTCCCTGTTCCAGTGTTCCCGTTTATTTTGTGTGGATCCAAACTCCCTCCTGGCTCCCCAGAGCCCAGGCAGGGACGTTCCCTTGTAGGGAATCCCGGGATTTTCTGGCTGGGTCAGAGCAGGATGAGCAGGCTGGGCTGAGCCCCCTCTGGGCTGGTGCTCCCACAGCACAAAGTCCTTTGGGAACCCTCTGTGACGAGTCCCAAAATCACCCTGGACCTGCAGGAGGATGAATCCAAACCTTGGGGCAGTTCCTGCTCTGATGAGGAAAGCAGGGACCAGGGTGGAGGTTGGGATCCCCTGAGCAGGACAGAGGGGAATGGTTTGGGACGGGACACCGGATGTATTGGATGCCAGGAAAACCCAGGGCAGGCTTGGCAAACCTCCAGAACAGAAACAAGAATTGTGTGTTTGATTTGCAGGAATCACATTAAACATTCCAGATTTACTCCTCTGCACTGTTCCACCTTCTCTGGGGGATGCTGTGCACAGGGACAGGGTTTGGGGCCCTCCTCTGGGAGGATCCTGCAGGGTGTCCATTAAACCCCATTTTCTTCCCTTTTCCCCCCACCTTGAGCAGATGGAAGTTGTTTGGACCCCAGAACTCGCAGAGTTTCCTGTCCCATGTCAGGAGACACTCAGAGGGGACCTTCACGAGCGACTTCACGCGGTACCTGGACAGGATGAAGGCCAAGGACTTCGTGCATTGGCTCATCAACACAAAGAGGTGCCGGGAACAGGGAGAGGGGCAGGACTGTGCTGGGAAACAACCTCCCACCACCCCAATCCCAAGGGAGAGCGGGAGAGGGACCTGCAACTGTGCCGGGACGTGGGGAATGGCTTCCCACTGCCAGAGGGCAGGGATAGATGGGAGATTGGGAAGGAATTCCTCTCTGTGGGTGTGGGGAGGCCCTAGAATGGATTTCCCAGAGAAGCTGTGGCTGCCCCATCCCTGGAAGCATCCAGGACCAGGTTGGAGCACTCTGGGATAGTGGAAGGTGTCCTCCCACAGCAATGGGTGGAACAAGATGAGCTTTGAAGTCCCTCCCAACCCAAACCATTCCGTGATTCCATGAAATCCATGGATCTGGTGCCAAGGGTGGGTTGGACTCCTCTTTCCTGATGCCCAAATGGCTCCTGGGGATCCTCTGATCTCTTGTAATAAGGGTCAGGAAAATGGAGGCCTTTGGGGTGGGATTGGAGCTCTGGGGATGGGAAGGGGCTGTTTCATCCTCTCCGTGGCTTGTCCTCACATTTTCCTCCTCATTCCAGCCTTACCTTGCTGGGATCATTGGCATTTCTGGGAATTTTCCTGTTTCAGCCATTCCAAAGGGGCGGCTCCTCTCTGAGTGAAGGAACCCTCGCTGCCCTTTCCCAGCTCCTGATTTTAGCAGGACTTTCCATCCCCTGAAGCTCTTTGGGGTTTGTTTTTAAGGTACAATTGACGGAGAATCCAGGCAGCAGCTTTCCAGCCGCATCCAGGCGGGAATGTTGGACCTGCCCCTCTCCAGCCGGGATCGGGAGCTCCCCGGGAAGGATTCACCCATCCCACTCCGCTCCTGAACCCCGCCCGTGCTCCCCTGGCACCTCCTGAAATCCACCCCGAGGATCCCTCACACCCGGATTCCTCTGGCTCCCTTTTCCCTGTCCCTCACTCCTGGATTCCTCTGGCTCCCTTTTCCCTGTCCCTCAGACCCGGATTCCTCTGGCTCCCTTTTCCTGCCCTTTTCCCTAAATGCCAATAAAAGCTTTGCTCCATCCTGCAGCTGCTTCCTGACGTCTCCAACCTTTCCGAGCGTCCCCCTGGGATCCTGCCCAGTCCCGGGGGATTCTGAGCCTCTGGCTCCCCACTTGGAGCCTCATTTTTCCCTCAATCCCTCAGGTTTCGGATAAAAAGGATAACCAGGTTGTGCCCACCTGACCCCACAGGCCAGGGCCAAAAGAAATAGGAGAGAAATCTAGGAAAAACCCTGCAGGAATTCACTGTTTGGTGTTAAATCATTTCAATTTAACCAGAATCCAATGAACTTCTTTGGAGTTAATTTAGTTCTAATTAATTACAGGGTAATTGGGCCCCAAAAAAGCCCAGAAAGGCAGCGGAGGGAACAGCTCTGGGTGGGGAATTTCACCTCTCCAGGGAATTCCTGGAGTCCCAGCACAGCCAGGGCTGGCACAGGGGACACATGTGACACAGCTACTCCCACTGAGAAAGAAATTAAATTAAATTTTAAAATACATCACAAAAAATAAACTAATTTTTAAAATAGAATCATTTTAAGATAAGATAATTTGGAAAAATAAAAATAGAATAATTAGAAAACACTTTTAAAATAGAGTAGTTTAAGAATTAAATAATTTTACTTAAATGCAAAAATAGAATATTTTTTAAAAAATATTTTTTAAATTAAAATATATTAACTTTAAAAATGCGTAATTTTTAAAATAAATTTAAAATATTTTTTTTAAAATTTAAAAATTCCACCCCCTTGGTTTTATTTCCAGCCCAGAGCGTTCCCAAACTCCCTTGGGATAATTAAAATTATTTCAGCCTCTCAGAAAGAGAAACAACTCCAGAATTTTCACAGAGAGCACAAAAACAACGCAAAGGATGTGTCAGCACCTTGTTTATTCCCTGTTTGATTTATTCCCTGTTTACAGCCTTTTTCGTCCCTATTCCCATGGATTTCCTTCTGGGAATAGTCTGGAAGGGCCCAGGGGGGAAGTGGGAGGGGACTGATGTCAGATTTCACTTTCTGGGTCATTCCAAAGATATTTTGGGTTTATCCCTAAAGCAGCTCCAGGAACCGTTTGTGGAAGGTTTTCTCTCTCTGTTGTTTTCCCCTGCACAAGGAAATATTAAATCCTCCCAAAAAAAAGGAGCTGTCCATGCCTGCCCTCCTTCCTGCCTTCCTTCCGCTGGAAGTTGAGCCCAGCCCTGTCTCTCTGCTTCCAGAGAGGAAAAGAAAACAGGAAAACCAAAACTGTCCAAGCACAGGATCCCACTGATCCCAACGCTCCCTTTCTCCAGAACTTATTTGGGTTTTCACCCTCCTCTCTTTCCTGTAGGCTCAAGATGGATTTTCCCGCTCTGCCACTGCCCATCCCGGGCTGGCAGGAGTCAAACTCCACTTTGCAAATCCCCATCCACCAAATCTGATGGAGTTTTGCCCTGCCTGGCGAGGGGGCACTTCCCTCCTTACAGAGCAATTCCATCTCTTCTTTTCCCCAGGCACGGTCCTTTTGAGGTGGTTCCATGCAGGAAAAGGCTCCTGGATGGGTGGGATGGGCTGATGGCAGCAGTGACAGGCCACGGCCCCGTCCCAGCTGCGGATCCCGAGAGGCCGGAGCGTGTTCCAAACCCCCCGAGGGCTGTGGGAGCACCTTTTCCTCTGGAATGTCCTCCCTTCCCTGCTCCGCGGCTCCCACACATTCCAGGGGGACTCCAGAGCCCCCTCGAGCCCCCAAAATGTGGGGAGAGCTTCAGGACCTTCACCTCCTCCCCGCCTCGCCCTGCCGAGCAGCAGGGAAAGGAGGAGGAAAAGGCACTTCCCAATTCCCCGCCGGCTCCAAAGAGGCTTCGCAAGGACGGGGTGAAGGAAAAACCAGAGTCCAGGAGGGGGGGGACAGAAGGGGAGTGGAGGAACAAGGACAGGGGGGCAGAGCTCCACCTCTCCCCTGGCTGCTCACACCACCAAACCCAGGGATTTTATTTTTAAGCTTCCCTTGTGGTCATTTTAGAGCTGGCTAGAAGGGGAAATTTCTGGGTTTTACCACGTTCAGGCCGGTGGCAGAGCCCAAAAAGAACCCTCAGAAAAGATGGGAAAATGGAGCAGAGGGAGCAAATGTTTCTCCTTTGTCTCGTCCCGGGTGGTTCATCCCGATTTAGGAGATGCTCCCAACGCTGTCCCACCGTGGAAAGAATCCCTCTTGTACCAGTAAAAGACAGAAGTTATTGAAAGGAGGATCCCAAACCAGACCAAAACCCCGACTGCGAGGAAGGAGAAGGCGCCAGATAGAGCAGGGAATGGTTTTGTACATTCAGAGTTTATATTTGGAAAAAAAAAA